>JALGPY010000006.1:89441934-89822084 GCA_023055425.1 Linanthus parryae | reverse complement strand
ATATATATATACATATATATATACATATATATATATATATATATATATTAGTAGTGGTGATCACATGGAAATGCATAATGGCCGCTTTGCTTCCGTTCCGCGCATTGAGCAAATAGTTACAATTATTATGTGGATTATAATATAATCGAGTGATGTGACGAGGAAAGTTACAAGTGATTGAATAGTGCGATGTTATCATCATCATCTACATATGCCAAGCATTATAATAGGATTGTGGGGTGAGAAAGAGAGTATCTTCCTCAACTGTTTCAAGTATTAGCGAGAGTTTAATTACTAATCATGCATATCACAACCATATTTAGTATAGTTTGTGTGGAGAACAACTTAAACAAATAGCAATGTAACAGTCTTAGTTGCTTAGAAATCCTCATCCAACAATAATTTCCATTCTTTTCCCTCAACGTCCAGGTCTCTCAGGATTCTATAGACTTGGCCAATCCTCCTGGTCACCATATCAACAAGGGTGGATCTAGAATTAGGTGGATTGAGGTAAAAAAAAACAACAAGTAGGCTAACTATTTGGTTGTTCTTCTTTGCATTGTTAGACACTTCATTGACGATTAATTAAGTTTTAAATGATCTCCTTCTCTAACGTAGATGTAGGGTCTATTGATATAAAACTTGATGTTTCCATAGAACAGGTTAAGCCACATACGGAGGTGTTTCGAGTTTGATGCAATTATACTATTCGTTTCGGGATTGAGCAGTTGTTTATAGAATTCTACTGATACACTTGAGATCAAGTATTTGCTTAATAGTTTTTGGTAGCGTTTTAAATGCGCTATTAATCAATTGGTCGTTAATATTTTATAATAGAGATGGTGAATATATGTGGCACTCGAGGCCTGCCTTTGCATACTGTGGTAGAAGATGCCAGTTGTAGCTGGTTGTCATTGACCACATATTCACTTTCTTACTTCTTTCATTCTTTCACACGGTTAAGTTGTGACACCCTTTTAAAAGTATCGGCTTATAAAAAGTCTGGCAGTGATATTTCGAACATAAATAATCGTCTTAGATCTTCTGCACTGGTATTTGAATTCCCCTTGTCAACAAGATGGTTCTCCCGGTGTCTTGTGTGTTAAGGAATGAGATAATCTCGCATTTATCTCTTCTATGATTTGTGCAATTACTTATTATTTCTTACGTGATTCGTGGAATCACAATTAATGTTGTTATTATCTATTTTCTAGTTTAACAGATTACACGATGTATGTAGATATGCTCTCTTGTATTTATATGGACCATTGTTTCTCGAAAATATTACTCATTCATTCTCTCACATTGTGTACTCCATTAGATAGTTTGTGCCAGAATTTTCTATTAGCCACACTCATCGCACTAGGTGAGCAAATCGCTATGTTTTCAACACGGGCAATTTTTGACTGATTGTTGTGAGTTACAAAATGGTTGGGGATTGTTGCACCGTATTACTTGGGTGTGACATGACATGTTCTTTATTTTTGTGCTAGCTCAGTTACTTAGTCGAGAAGTGTTGGACGTGTTGGATCTTAGTGGCTTGAATGGACTTATAAGGCTTGGCAAGGAATTAAAAGACGGAGTCGTGAAGCATCAAAGCGACGGAGGAAGACGAAGGAAAGAAATCCAGTTGGGGACTTCCTGTCAATTCGTGCGAGTGCGCCTTTCATTCGCACGAATGGCACAGGGGCGCTAGTTTTTGTTTTCATGTCCGTTTTGGAAGCTTCTAGTGTTTCTTTGGGCACAAACAATGTATATTAGGCCTATACAAAGGCTCGTGCTCTTTGCTGTGTGGTTGAATTCGTGTGTGTCCTCTCAATAAACAGAGGTTTCGGAATTGTTGATGTAGCTCGCATCATGTTAGTGAACCACGTTATATCAGATGTTCTTGTTCTTCGTGTTTATATTGTCTTAACTTGCGATACCCAGGTCATAACAAGAAGAGCGAAAAATTCTGATCATAAGTAAATTTGATGTTGACGCCGTTACCTAAGGTAATATTATGGATTTCCTATGTTAGTTGTGATCATAAGTAAATTTGGTGTCAACGCCGGAGAAACGCGACTGAGCAAGACGAATGAAGCACACAATCCTAGACACAAGAGCCTAGAAAAGGAGAGCACAGGAAAGAGAAAAACAACTATAGAAGAAAAAGAACTTGTCTTTTTGGGACTTACCTTTTTTTGTTTACCGGTTCGAAGTCAAGACCTCGTACGGAAATTTTAAACGCTTTCCCACTTGTGCTAGTATCTATTTGCAAACTTGTCTTATGATGTTTTGTTTGTTCTCTACAAGCTTAGTTTGTGTCACTAATGGATAAAGCCTACGCAGGAGCTGCCTACTAACTCACGATAATAGTCTCCTCACATACATAGGGCATCTGGCAGGGGCGGAGCCATGTAGGGGCACGGGGGGGCACGTGCCCCCCCAAACTTTCCGAGAAACGCTAGGATATCTCTATATTTTTAGCTCTTTTTAGTTGTGCCAATATCGAATATATACATGTGCCCCCCCCCCCCCCCTATATTACACAATCAGTGCGTTGGCCGAGCGGTTGTAACTTTTATAAATGAAGCAAGGTGCCTGAGTTCGAGTCCTGCCACTGCCTTTTCTTATTTTTTTCCAAAAAATTGTCAATGTTAGTTTAGATTTGTGCTCGCCTCCTCAACTAACAAACAGCACTTTGGTCCCGTGGTTACAATGTTGGTTTATGATGCAAGTTTCCTGAGTTCGAGTCTTGCTAATGCCATTTATTTTTTGGAAAAAAAAGTGCAACTATTAATATAGACTTGTGCTCCTCATTTAGTCACAAACATCACTTTAGTCCAGCGGATGCAAATTTTGTTTATGAAAATAGTTACCTGTTCGAATCATGGCAGCCACGTCTTTTTTGGACAAAAAAAGTATCATCTATTTAATATACATAATTGCATCTAATATTTTAATAAATAATTAATAAAATCATGATATTTATTACACTATCATAATTTTTATTCATTAAAATCTATACTCTCTTTTCAAAAAAAAAAAAAATCGTGCCCCCCTTCACCTAAATCCTGGCTCCGCCACTGGCATCTGGTATGAGGGAGAGGTGTATATTGAAGGTACATCGTGATTTCTAAGTTCATAAGGGTGAGTTGTTTCCTGATTACTGTTAAACAATTACAACTTTATAAATTTTATACTAATGTCTATGCGTGCTCTAATTGTTAATAATCTATTTTTTTATATAACTTTTTAGAATAATTTTTTTCTTTATGTCTACCAGGCTTCTCATGCAAGAGTTTCATACACTTTACCACTTGAACTAGACTCATATAATTTATTACTCTAATAGTTACTTATTTTTAAGTAATGTCCAATTTGTTATTTTCTAAACATAAGTTCCTAAATTACTACCGCCTTTTTTCATTAATAGGCCAAAATGATTTTTTCCTATATTAATCTTATTTACCACCTTTCTATGTAGCTTTCAACCGTTTTCGCTGCTCAAGGAACAACTTTACATAATTCGGAAAAGAAAAAGTAATGAACTTTATTATTAGATCATAGTCGTCATCTTGATAAACAATACCAACCGTATACGCGATCTTACTTTAAAAGGTTTCTTTTTTGCAAGGAACATATTGCTCCTCTGGGAAATGACTTTACAAGACTTCCCTAGCGTTAGGCCGGAAAAGCCACTGGTCAATTTCTTGTTTGCAAGCCACTTCAAATCATAACAAGCTAACAAAGACAGACTATTGTGTACTTTTCTCTCTGCCGTCATTCCTCAAATTAAATTATGTCTGGATTGATCCCATAATCTCTCGTTTCTTTGCTCAGCATCATCTCCAATAATACAAATTACAACCTATAAAGTATATTTTGTACTACAAGTACAACAAAATCACCACTCTTTGTTTGAACTCTTCGTAAAATATAATGTAGCTCCAATCCTATTATGTAAAGAGTTGGTTCAGTTGTAGTTCTGTAAATAATAAATGACATAAAACTTTGAGAGAGACGCATGAAACTTCGGCTATTAACGTCTTCTTTTGTACTTTGAAAATGTCCTATTAAAGATGTTCTAATAAGACCAATTTAGGGCTAATTGGGTAGTGTAGCAGGGCATACTAGATTTCAATGGTAAACCCATCTCATTAATAGCCAGAGTGTAGTTTGGTGCTGAACCATCTTCCTGCCTTGAGTACATTTGTATCCAAAACCTAACTTACCAGAGCAAGTTTATCTCGTCCATGGAGTCCTCATGGCTTCTGAGAGCCTTCTCGACTACAAGCACTGAATGCGAGGTCCACTCGTCTCATGGACAAAGCAAACACATCTAATCAAACCTCCATGTTCATCACGGTTAATTCACAAATGTTTCAAAACAGTTGACCAACTCACCAATCATAATACAACTGCATAGATGATAACTATCCCTAGTATATATTTTACCAAATCAGAAGATAGAAGTGCGCCGATGAATCATAGAAATCTGATGCACAACAACAATCCCAGACGGTTTGCTAATTACTACTACTGACACCTCTACCTGCCATACCCAGGAGGTGGAGGCCTTCTACTTGGACCCCTACTAAATGCCGAGAACTGATTGCCTGCCTGTTGAGGAGGATAATTATACCCTCTCACTAAACCTGGTTGTAATGGAGGAGGCGTCCAAACAGCACCATTGTTGTGATAAATGGCGACTCCACGAGGTTGGTAGCTTCTGGCTGCAGAAGGAATGTCGGCTTGAACAACATAACGAGGACCACCATGGGAGGGATATCTATTTCCAGTGTTGGGTCGGAATACTGGCTGCTGGTATCCCTGCACAGGATAGTAGTCCCTGGTTTGACCTGAATATCGATTGTTCCTTTCTTGCTGAACATGTGGGCGACTGATGTAGGGTACCCTTTCTACGTTAGGACTTAACCGACTGTAGGGATCAAGCTCAGATATTGTAGCATTTTGCAGGGAATAACTGTGGTGGTCAAAATGATTTTGTACTCTAGGAGGATTTGCCACCCTGTACTGGCCTTGGGTAGTTTGAGCAGGATATCTTATCCTCGGCGACTCCATCCTATTTTGTGCTCTATTATCATCATGTCTGCTATTTGGGGCGTAAAAAGATTGGCCATTTGTGAGTGTGTGAGACGACGGAGGGCCGCGCTTGTGATCATTAAAACCATTTCGATCTGCCTTGACCTGTAAGCTGTTAACTACAAGTCGATGAGCAGCCTCGCCAAGTTGTCGCCCAGACATGGTACCAGGAGGATGGGGCCTGATAGGAAAACCAGAAAATTATACACATAAAGGAACAGTAAAATCCAGTATATTAAGAAAAACTAAATAATTAAGAGCAAACATAAAGGCGTACCTCCCGTTTTCCGAAGTCCTCCTCCCAGAGTCCTCATGCCACAATGGAGGGGCATCTTTTACATCCCCTATTGTAACTGTCTGAGAGAGAAGTAAATGCAATGATTAAGCAATACAGAAACCATCATACTTTTACTCCAAAAAAAACATCATACTTCCGTACTCAAAAAAAATGCCCAAAGACTAGACAACCCTAGTTAGAATGAGAAATCTTCATATAACTAAACGTAAGGGATGGCCGGAAATAATCATTAAAAGAGAAACTAAATGCAAAACCCTATCGCTCTGTTCAAACGATGATTTTTTTAACACCTACTGGTCTCTTCAAACCATGATTTTTCTATACTCATTCGGTCATTCCTATCTAATTGAACACACAGCAAACAGCAGTCTTTACATGAAACCCAATGACAGAAGGCTTAAGAGTCTACTAGGTCCCACTAGAACAAAATGGATCTGCAGCTTATATTCATCTATCTATCTATTTATCTATCTATCCACACACACACACACACACGCGCGCATACACACACACACACACACACACACACACACACACACACACATATGAAACATAGTTATGGTAGATGATACCTTCTTTGGGAATATAACCCCCACTGGAGGTCGAGTTATATGTTTATGAGCATCCGGAAGTCTATATATAGAGCATCTGGATGGAAAGAACAGAAATTATGACCAAGTTAACATAGCATCATACAAGAGAATTAATTAATCCCAACCAAACATATCACCAGTTGAGCATAACCTACATGACTTGATTGTCCATAATATCCTCCATCCCAACCACTGGTGACCTGAAAATTGGCGGGCAAGGATCTCCAGCGCAGAGAGAGAGATAGCCGTTCATCCCAGCGCTGCATATGGAGTAAAAAAAAAATGAGTATACATATCCAGAATGATTAGACATGATACAGCTCACTTGGAACCAAGCAGGAAATACTTTCCAAGAAACAAGATTAGCAATGATGAACTGGTATAAATTATAGCTGAATTTTATTTATGAACCCAGTACCCAATTAATTCAGCTGGCGACATGGATCACTTCTACCTTAACAATTTTTACGAGCAAATCAAAGTATCAACTTATTTGAGTGTTCATTATTCACTGGCCGTGGCAAAGAGAGTATGACCGACCACAGAAGTGAGGATGATTTATGTCTTGCTGGATAGAGATTAACAAGGCACAACCGCGCAAGCGCAACAAAATAGAACTGGATAGTATTCAAGAACTGAACTGTAACTTCACCAAGGCGAAACACTGCAAATTATTAAGGCAATTTGACTGCATCTTACAACTTCTAAAACCAGAGAATCTATTGATTCAGTTTAAGGATTATTATAAAAACATGCGATTTTGCCCCTATGTTGCAAAAATTAATTCAAAAGTGCCCTTGCAATAATTGAGAAAGTGCCCTTGTTAAATATCCCTCCCTCCCTCTCTCTCTCGATCTCGACATGCTTTTGCGTTGGAAGGGGGGCACTTTTCTATTTGTAGAGAAGCACAGTTAATTTTATTTTATTTTTTTTACAAATTTAGGGGTTACCTAGTGTTTTCGGATTTTTTTTTTTTTTTTTTTTTTTTTTGGGGGGGGGGGGGGGGGGGGGGGCACTTCACCCGTCCCCCCCCCCCTACAGGGCTCCACCCCTGCCTCCCTATCTCTCTCTCATTTCTCTCTAGGCACGTGCCCTACCCCTGTTAGAAAAAGATGCGATTTTGCCCCTATGTTGCAAAAATTTATTTAAAAGTGCCCTTGCAATAATTGAGAAAGTGCCCTTGTTAAAACTTGAATTGTTGCTTAGTGCCCTGGTAGTTTTCAATTCCTGACTCCGGCCCTGCTCAGAAAATGATGAAGTCAGCCAGGGAGCTCTCTCTCTCTCTCTCCCTCCCTCCCTCCCTCCACCCCCCCCCCCCCCCCCCCCCTCTCTCCCTCTCTCTCTCTCTCTCTCTCTCTCTTGTTTTAGGTTATGTGGTCTGGTCTTGAATAGGGGCATTTCCTTCTATGAACAAAAACAACTGATCCATTATGCATTCATTGCAGGTTAGGTGTTATGAACTGATGATTATGATGAAATTATTTAAAGTTTATTGCTTGAATTGTGAAATTCACTCTCAAGTTTCTGACTTCTCCAGATGGCTTCCTTCGCTAACTCTGGAAAATCCAAGAACCCGATCGTCCGAATCCCCAAACCCAAACGCCTTTTCATAAAATTGTTGTTGTTGTTGTGGTGGTGGTGGTGGTGGTGCTGCTGCTGTTGGTGCTGGTGGGCATTTGGTTATGGAGGTGGAGGTCGAGGAGGAGGAGGACACAAGTACACGAAGAACATACAATATGAACACCAAGCACAAGGGGCAAATTAGTGGTATGGGCATATATGTAAATTCACCCTTCCTAGGGTAGAATAGTCTCAAAAAAATCTGATTTAACAGAAGGGTGGTAGTTGTCTAACGTCCATTCACTGACAGGGGCTTTTTTGTCTCTGACAGGGGGTATTGGTATATACCCGAACACGAGGGGTGTATTTGTATATAACCCATACTCAAGGGGTGGTTTTTGTCTTTTACCCATATATATATATATATATATATATATATATATATATATATATATATATATACATATATATATACATATATATATGAAGTTCACCAGAACCTTGACACAGTTGCTGATGGTAATGGGCATCTCTTTGCCATTAGATGCAGCTGGAAACTATTTTATTTTTAAAGTGACCCCAGACGACTTCAATATCCTTATATCCTCACGAGTATGATTGGGGGTTACAACAGCCGAGTCGAAAGGAACTTCACTGGTTCAGTTGCATAGCCAATCCAACAATGGACCCGGATCAGGCTGGGGACTGGTTCACTGGTTTTAACAACTATAGTAATATTTGTCGAAACCCTCATATTGAAGCAGTGTCATCTGAAAACTTCAAGCACAACATGAAGAAACTTGGATAAACAAACCTGGCCCTTGGATCAAGTGGTTCCATGGTTTCAGCTCGCTCCTTGTCTGTCAACTGCTTACAGCGATCATTTAGCGAAAATATGAATGGAGATAATGGATGAGATAGTGCCACGAAAAGCATGTTAAACATTGTACTATTCCTGCGCACTTCTTCCTTCTGCAGATAAGTATTGTACTTCAGAAACACGACTAACCCAAAAAAATGGTAACTATCGCAATTCTTCAGCTATTAAGTCAACATACCGTCAAAGTATGTTCGATTTTTGCAACCTCTGCAAGTAAACGAGCTTCATCAATGAAAGGCAATTTCGCGACACCCTTCACGAAATAGCACCCAAAAAGACATTTATTACATGTCATCCTTCCCATAAGCAGAAAAAAAAAATTACTTAAATATAACCAACCTGCCATGCATACCGCTTTCCGTTCATATCCACTTCAAAATCTGATAAATAGTACAGAAATCTAATGAAAATGTGTTTGATGATTCCCGTACAGAGCAACTATCGAGTAAAGGCTGGCAAAACTATAAAACATACCAGTTGGATAGAAGTCTATAATAGGTGAATTAGGGTCGGTCATCAGTCTCCTATAATGCTCTGGAAGAGCATGAGAGCTGCAAAATAAACCCGTTAGAGCTCCCCACAAGAAATTTAATTTCCCTTAGATGACAAGTAGTGTATGGAAGTAGCAGAACCTTGCAGCTGGGAAAACCCCCAATAACTGATTAAATGGCTTGAAGGGGAAACCTAGCTCAAAGCTTATATTCAGCTGGCCCAGATCCTTGAGATCGGAGGCAAATGGTGCATAATGATAAGGATAGAACCTGCAGGAAAAGCATGCTAAGCACAACTAATATATAACGGAGTATGATAAATGATCGTACCACTTCGAATGAGTCATTGTGTTTTTTTATCTAAAAGGTTGGTGCTAATAAATTTATGCGGATTTACGAGCCCCTGTTATTATACTCATCGAACTGATAATGTTATTCTCAAGATAAGCATAAAATGCTATGAACCATTTGCATAAATGTGTGCATGTGTGTGTGTCGACATATTTTCCAGATGCTTCAGGTTCATATGTATGCCTGTCTGTATGACTGTGTATCGCATATAAAGTTCACATGTACAAACATGATATTTATCATGAAAATACAGCAAACATCTTCATCTTTACCAAATACATGGATCTTTTATTTACATGGCTAAGTTACAAAATTAAAGGTTTGGAAAGGTACAAGTTCATCAACAAAATCTCTCTAAGAGGAGGTAACATTACCAATTCCAGGA
Organism: Linanthus parryae; assembly: GCA_023055425.1. NCBI lineage: Eukaryota > Viridiplantae > Streptophyta > Magnoliopsida > Ericales > Polemoniaceae > Linanthus > Linanthus parryae. Next base: position 89,812,438 of record JALGPY010000006.1, on the reverse strand, counting down.
ACAGACCCCTTCATAGTAATAGTGCATAACCCAGCATAATCCCTCTGTGTACCTCAAGACCTACCAAAGAGAAGAAACTGAAACATTAATTGACCAATAGAAACTAAATTTTCAAAAGCAGACGAGCTTTGAACTCAAAATTCAATTAAATATTCACCAAAAATGCAAACTCGGTTTAATGTATCATTCTTAATTACAATTCTTGCTTATACCATATATATTAAGAACCTTAGGGTTCCTTCACAAACCAATTGGTTATGAAGGGAGTAGCCCAGGATCTTATTAAGCGCAGATAAAAAAACCAGAATTCTGATCTGGAAGAAGTATCAAATCTCAACAATATAATCAATCTCTTCTATAGAAATCAAACAATAACGAGTATATGGGTGAAAAAGGGGAAAGTACATATGCGGAAAGGTATTTTAAAGAAGAGGGTGGGCAAATAGATATATGATTGAGAAAGGGTGCAACTGCAGTTCTGCAGAAGGATCCCTGTGGAGGTTCTTCTAAAAGTCTTGTGGTGCAGGTTGACGGACTAGTGGTGGACTGGGGGAAATCGGAACGAAAAGAACTGAGGGGAATTTCTATTACATTCTTTCTTAAGAAGATGGAGTTGTTGTGCTTTCGTCGTTGTGGTCACAGAAAGAGGGGGAGAAGAGGCCCAAGGATTTTGTAGGTGTACCCATCATGTGGTCTCTTGATTGAGGATCAAATCATGGTTGGTGGTGAAGGAAATTAGGGATTCTGAGAGGTGAGTTCGGTAGCGAATTGAGGATAGACTGAGGGATTCTTTTCTTGTCTCTCCAACTAAGAAAAGGGTTTTGGATTCAGACCTTCTTTGGGAATGGCATACCCTTATCCAACTATGGCTATGCAGAGATTTCACATTTCTCTCTTCTCTACAGGCAGGATACACTACTGGTGGTAAATAAAAATGCTACTTTTTTCAGAAATAGTGGAACTGGTTTCTTCTACCCCCACCTCTGACAATAAAGGGACAAATATCGGTGGTGTTATTGTACTGCAAATTTGTTATATGAACAAGAACAACTTGTTGTTGTTGATGGTGATGGTGATGGTGGTGGGTTGTATTGTAGAGACATGTTGGCGGTGGTGGTTGTAATGTAGTCTTCACTTGTTCTTCATTTGTTCTTGGCGTTCATAGATTCAAAGAGGAAGATAGAGATTTGTTATTGATGGTATCTTAATTTTGTTAGTTGGTTAAGGTTTAATAGAATTTTACTCAAATTAGGGGGAAATAGTCCCAAAAAAAAGCTAAAAGGTGGCTTTACGGACGGATCTTGACAGAGGGGTGTTAAGTGTCCTAACATTTTTCCATTACGACGGTGCAAAGTGAAATTATCCGAACGTCAGGGGTGTCGGGTGTCTTTTAGCCTAAACACAAAGGTGCAAAGTGTCTTTTACCCTATAATTATTTATCTCCTATAGTCATTACCTTTTAGTCTTATTTATACCAATGTTTGAGGGAAATATAGTATTTTCAACATTTGTGGTGCTACATGGTTTGTTTCTTTCATTGATGATTGTACTCGAGTCTCCACAGTTTCTCTTCTTAAACACAAATCTAAAGTTCATCAGATTTTCCCAATCTTTCACAAAATGATGCGTAATAAATTTGGTGTTATAATCCATGTCATTCCTTCATACAAGAATTGATTTCCTTTTGCTAAAAGGAAGGAATACTTCAACAATCAGCTTGCCCTGATACTCCCCAACAGAATGGGGTTGCTCAAAGAAAAAACGTCTCTTACTTAAAGGTTGCTAGAACTCTTTTGTTCCAAATGAGGGTACCAAAAACATACTGGGGGAAGCACTCTTAACTGCCACTCGTTTGATCAACATGTTGCCTTCTCGAGTCCTTAATTTTCAAACTCCTTCGAGTTATTTGAGCAATATGTTCCTTTTGGATTTCCGTCTTGATCAATGACAACTTGTTGTAAAAACTTTGGGAATCTTCCTCCTAAATTGTTTGGTTGTGTCTCATTAGTGCATATTCACCATCATAATCGATCAAAACTCGGCCCAAGGGCTTTGAAGTACATGTTTCTTGGCTACTCACCTAACCAAAGGGGTACAAATGCTATCATCCCCCAACAACGAAAGTCTATGTTACCATGGATGTAAATTTCATTCAAAATCAGCCATATTTCTCATATATATCTTCAGAGGGAGCGTACAATGGAAGATAACAATCATTATGTCCTTCTTGTGTTGATTGAAACCTTACCATACGAGAATCGTGATTCTTCAACAATGTCCAGACCCACTGAAAATCTACAAGCTAGAGAATTCAATCAGCCAACTCCACTTAAGATATACTCCAGAAATAAAAATACTCCACCAGCTGGGTCATGCTGAAGCATCTGAACAGGAACCAAGTACCACTAAGCCTTCTCTGGTTGATTACGGTATTTCTACTGATCTCTCCCAATTGCTCTAAGGATAAATAAAGGAACTTGCACCCAAAATCCCATATCCATGTTTGTTTCGAATCATAAACTACTACTATCTCCTAACTTCAATTCATTTGTTTCTCAATTATCCACCATGGCAATTCCGAAAACTGCAGACGAGGCCCTACGTGTACCAAAATGGAAAAGATGTGCTAGAGGAGATGAAAGCCTTAAATTGAATAATACTTGGGAGCTAGGTTATTTTCCAAAGGGAAATCAATTAGTTGGGTGTTAGTGGATCTCCACTCTTACTTATAAAGCTGATGGATCATTCGAAAGATATAAAGCTAGGTTAGTTGCCAAAGAGTTTACTCAAACTTATGGGATAGATTATCAAGAAACAGTCGCCCCCGTCGCCAAGATGAATATTATTAGAATTATTACTTATGTTGCTGCTAATCTGATCTGGACATAGGAGCAATTTGATGTGAAAAAATTGTGTTTCTACGTTGGGATTTTGATGAGGAAGTTTATATGCAGATTCCACCAGGTATGAACCACGACATGGAAGGGTAAGTTTGTCATCTCAAAAGATTGTTATATGGTCTTAAACAGTCTCACAGAGCATAATTGGCACGATACAGCTTTTCGATTTAGACAACAAAGGCAGGGTGACCACACACTCTTCATCAAGCAGAATACTTCTAAAGCAGATGTCTTCTTGTCTCAGCACAAACATACTCTTGACGTAAGAAGACTCGGATGTTAGGTTGTAAACCTGCAACAAGCCCCATTGAATCAAATCATAAACTTGGAGATCGTGAGGAGAGTGGGATGTTAGGTATCACGGAGGAGTAAGAAGCAACCTGCAGTTGCTAGGTCGAGTGCTGAAGCAGAACTCAGCGTTGGCTCAAGGTATATGTGAGCTTATTTGGGAATGTTTGATTTTGTCAGACTTCGAGAATATAGTGTTGACGTTCAACACTTGATTTCAAGGATTGACACAGAATTTCAGGGATTGACATTTGACCAAATCTTTTGAGTTATTCTTGTATAGTATTAATGTCATAATATATTATTACCATATAGTGTTAGCTGTAAAATTCCTATGATAAGGCCCTGTTTTATGAAAGTTCCCATTATAAGCTTTTTACGAATTTGTATAAATATCCTCAATGTAATTCATATTGATATAAGAGAGAAAAAACACAGTTTTACCACAAAAGATTTTACTCCGTCAGGGGAAAGCAGACCAAAAAATGAGATAATTTCTTGCAGTCTTTTTTTAGTTCTTACATTACCACATAGTCAAAATCAAACCCTTAACAGCATCACGCAGCTCGCACTGAATCGGATGGCCATAACAGAGATGATGCAGTGCAACAGCAAGAGATGGACATCCGAGATCAATAGAGCATAGCGTACTGTTCCACAAATCCCAATAATCTGCCTTTAAGTGAACATAGAGTAATAGTGGTCACCATGTTCTCGACTAGACAAAGCATAGTAACAACCTGGATTGGATAATATCAAAATGATGTAGCAAAATATATAATTACTAGCACTATTTCTTTTTTATGGGACCTGATAACAAAAGTAAACAGAATTAAAATACAGGTTGAACGTCCAAAGAAGTTGGATTAGACTTACAACGTCTTTCCGTATCCTTCCAATTTCCTCGGGAGTGGATGCACCAAATTTTTCTTCATAATATCTGTCTTTCCACCCTGGTTCACCCAATTTGACCTAAATAAAATAAAAATAAAGGTCTTACTCCAGATTCGGGTTTTTGCTGGATTCAATACATCATGTTAGACAGTCCATTATTTTACAACAACTAACATTATAACCAGATGTAGAATGATAATGCATAGATTCAGAAACTTGAACATTCCAAGTGGCAGATATGATAATGCTCGCCATCAGTGACAAATATGCCGCTGACTCGCACAGACACGTGATGGGGACAACACAATCAGCTTATAACAGCTCCAATGAAACATTTCAGGATATCGATGACCAATGATGCAAACATCTAATTCTGTATCCACTAAAAAGTAAGGTTCAATTCCATATTACCTACCCCGAGGGTACAAGATCCCCATACAAATAGGAGTCAAATAGAAAACAACCCACAGTCGAAGACAAGCCTCGCGCCAGAGAGTCTAACCCCCCCCCCCCCTCCCTGGTGGAGACCCAACAGGATAAAGCATAACGGTTAGTAAATCCTGGGTCTTCCAGTCATGCGAGTTTCGCCTAAATCTAACATCCACACCACACTTCCTCTGCGTTCCTCCTTTGCTCCCCTTCAACCTCGAATGCTGACTTAACCTTTTGGATCCCAAGCTGGGCAAACAAGAGGCAGAAACTGACGACATGAAGATTCCCTTCCGACCCAACAATGCGCCCAGAATAGAAGATGATCCCCTACCCAATAAACTAACCCTCTCCACAAGCCAATCCCAACCTACACAACTACCCTTCCACAAATCTCACCCGAAAGAACCTACAACAACATTCGAACACCCTCCTTTCCCCTTTCCCCTTTGGGCCAAACCTCAAAACAATCACTCTCGTCCACAGACTCACTCACTCCAGTAAATAGCCTCACGTTTTTTTGGTTTAAGTAAAGAAATCTCCAGATCCAATGAGAGTTGAACTTAGATCAAGTTTGTGGAAAATAGCAGTTACCACCAAACTTAGACTAAAGTTATTTTAATTTTACATTAAAATAAATAATGTACAGAACTACAAGTATGAAATCTGGGGCCGTGCCGGCCCAAGGCCTAAGGAGGCTGCTACGCCTGCCGCCCCCTTGGGCCGGCCCTGACTCAACCTAAGCAATGGGTTCATCTGTAAATCTAAGTAAATGAGTAAGATATCTGTGCTAGCACATATCTTTTATACCCTTGTGAATTGTGAAATAGATCACTTTATTGCAGAGCATGGTACACACAGTCACAGAGATCAGGAAATGTGATTCTGGCAATCCAACAGTTGTTAACTAATTTCACTCTGAAATCCTATAGGAGGGAGCATGAAAATTAAATCCACCTAATTTGACTCCAGAATAATGTAGAACACGGATCATATGCTAGTCCGTAGGGGTGTACATAAAACCGCTTGACCCATCCAAACCAAATCATCCAACCCATTCCAATCCAATTTTATTGGTTTGAAATGATGTGGGTTGAATACGGATTAAATTTTAGTCCAGACCGATATTTTGGTTTGGGTTGTGGAATTTCATTATAAAATCCAAAAACTAACCCAATCCAACTCAAAATATGTGATGTGTAATAAATTCATAATGTCTATAGAATCTGTATCATATCAATTAAATAATTTATTAGTTGTATAGGTCAAAGACCTTTCCCTTAATCTTTTATCAAGGAAACATCAGATCCTCCATAATGGAAGATCAATCCCTAATTTTGCCACCGATTTTTTCCTTTTCCCTTTCTAATTATGGTTTCTCTGTATATAATGGATTCACCATCAGCAAAATTGTTCGATCTTTTCTGTTTGAACAAGCTATTGATTAACTACTTCAATTGAATTTTTTATGCATTCTAAGTTTCAATATTTGAAATGATATTTGCTATTCTACGTCCTGTTGTTTTTTGTGCACCAATATTTAGGTGTTGTGAAATTGACAATAATATTTTATTGGGTAAAAGACATTTTCCACCCTTCGATTATGGAGAAAAGACATTTTGCCCCCTAATTTATGGAAAAAGACCTTTTGCACCCCTAATAGTTTTTTTGTGACCATTTTACCCTTGTAAGGATGAAATGACTTAACTACCCCACCCCCTTAAAGACCACTTTGCCCTTTACTCTAATATTTAAATAAATACTAATTAAATACATTTATGACATCACCTATTAACAAGATTACATTACACCTGGTATTATGAAATGACCGTTATACCCCTGGTACTGTTCACAAGGACAGTTACCACCCCTGGTACTATTCACGTGGACAATTACCACCCTTGGTACTGTTCACGTGGACAATTACCACCCCTGGTACTGTTCACGTGGACAGTTTGCACCCCTATTTTCTGGACAGTTTGCACCCCTAATTTTGTGGACACTTTGCACCCCTAATTTTGTGGACACTTTGCACCCCTCTGTTTTTTTAAAATCAGCTGTTTTTTTAGCTGTGAGTATGATCCTTACGCAATTACTACTTTTCCCCCAATAACTTCCTTCCAATAAACCTCCCTCCAAAAAAGTCCTATATATAGACATCCCATCTTCACAATGATCTCCACTCAAACTCTTACCCACTTGTAGCTCCAATCATACTTCCCTAACAATGAAGGCAAGGTAATACTAGTAGTTTTTTTAGAATGAAGCTCTTTATTTTATCTAGTATGGTGTAATTTTAGTTATTTTTTTGCCTTGTTGTAATAATGTGTTTTCGTTTGTTTAGGTAGAATGTCAAGCAGAACAACAAGACGGGGAGAAGAGTTTCTAACGTACCAGAGGAAGTATTGCTTCTGTGAAGTTCCCCTTAGGGCATATATACGAGTGACGGAGTCTAACATATACGGCAATCCGGGTAGACTCTACTGTGTTTGTAGGAATGATTGTTGTAACTTATGGAGTTGGCATGACCATATTGGGCAGGGAGATACGTCTTCCGATTCACGTGACCTTGAATGAATGTGTAAAGGGATTGAAAAGGTCGTCGAAACGCAGTCTCAGAAGTCAAACCAAGCACCAACAAATTTGACTCCCTAATTGCCTTGTTGTTGGCACTAGCTCCCTTACTAGTGAAGTAGTAATTAGTAAGATGTAGAGATTAACTACATCTAAGATGCACTTTTTTGGAGGGATTTTTTTTAAGGAAAGTTGTTGGAGGGAAGCTACAGGAGGGAAAATAGTAATTGAGTAAGGATCCTACTCACAACTAAAAAAACAACTGGTTTTAAAACAGCAGAGGGGTGCAAAATGTCCACAAAATTAGGGGTACAAAGTGTCCACAAAATTAGAGGTGCAAAGTGTCCACAAAATTAGGGGTGCAAACTGTCCAAAAATAGGGGTGCAAACTGTCCAAAAAATAGGGGTGCAAACTGTCCATGTGAACAGTACCAGGGGTGGTAATTGTCCACGTGAACAGTACCAGGGGTGGTAATTGTCCACGTCAACAGTACCAGGGGTGGTAACTGTCCACGTGAACAGTACCAGGGGTATATTGGTCATTTTAGAATACCAGGTGTGATGTAATCTTGTTAATAGGTGATGTCATAAATATATTTAATTAGTATTTATTTAAATATTAGAGTAAAGGGCAAAGTGGTCTTTAAGGGGGTGAGGGTATTTAAGTCATTCCATCCTTACAAGGGTAAAATAGTCACAAAAAAACTATTAAGGGTGCAAAAGGTCTTTTTCCATAAATCAGGGGGTAAAATGTCTTTTCCCCATAATTGAAGGGTGGAAAATGTCTTTTACCCTATTTTATTTAGAATAAAGGCAAACCAGCTGACCCACCCAAACAGAACCAATCATGATTGTTGCTTTGGGCTGATTTGTCAAGTAGGTGGATTGGTTTTGACTTGCATTTATCTAACCCAGTGATCATCGGATCGGGTGCTTTTTTCCCTACTAAACCATCCAAACCTAACCATGTAGACCCCAACTAGTCCGTAATCCAAAGTAGACATTAATTTTTAACAAGGAATCCCAACCAACCTACCCTGTCGAACCGAATTCCACAGGAACTGCATAGCCATTTATGTACCATTCCACAAGCCAAAAGGCTTAGCCTTAGCCTGTCTGACTGCTTTCTTAGTTTTAGCTGGTCTGTAATCCATCATGCGCTCTCACCTTAGCCTTCTCTCTTACTGTTTTTTTAGTTTCAGCTTTAGCAACTTTATATACCTCTAAATTCTCTACTCCTGTAAGTAAATCAGACTTTGCAAAACTCTTTTCATTCTTACAGCTTTTTGGACTTCCCCATCCCACCACCACGTTATTTTAGATGGTGGTCAACTTCCCTAAGACTTCCCCAAAGTGCTCGGCGCAACTACCCATATAATAGACCTAGCCATCTCCACCCACATACCATTAGGTTCTTCACTAGAGCACCATATTCCCTCCTCGGACTAAATAATTTCTGAAATCAAAGTTTTCACCTCTCAAATTCCACCACCTAGTATGCAACTTCGAGTCTTCCATCTCTTTCTACAAATGTCCAAAACCAAAAGCCTATGTTGTGTGATCAAGCTCTCATCTATTAAATAAACCTACAAGAAGATCACAGCTTCCTCCTATGGTCCTTAACAGCACCTCAAAACTCACTAATCAAGTTTGCTACTACTTTGAACATCTACATTACTTGCAGAGAGCTCTTCTGTGTGTCGTCCCAAGCACGGTAACTGTATAACATGTCCTTAAGTTTCAGGTATTAGTAGGTTCAATCAACGTAAGCTTAGTTGATACATTTATCCAAACTTTAACATTGTGTAAATATACACAAGCATGCAAAAGCAATATACTACAACTCAGATAGACAAATGCAATTTCACTACCTTTTACCAACAAGTTTGCTCAAGTTCAAATATAAAAAGAACCTGTTCAGGACAGTCATTCGTCTCTGGAATAAAAAAACATTAATGCATTTCAAAGATAGTACAAGCATCAATGACTATGCATCACATGCCCATGAACCGCATACATTGAAAGATTCTGATACATGTATTTATCCAGACCTTGTCTTCCTCTGGATTCTCGGAGTTGAAAGCATCGGATTTCTCACGGAGCAGCTCCTTTAGCTTCATTTTTAGTTCTTCTTTGTTTTCTAGTATCTGTAAGAAAAGAGAGAGAGAGAGAGAGAGAGAGAGAGAGAGAGAGAAATGAACTTCTAAAAGCATTCAATATGGAATCATGGCATGACAGCCATGAACAAGAGGAGGATAGTAATTGTTTTCTTCGCTTCATTTTTCACAAGACTACAGATGGTAGTCACCATGATGATTGATATAGAATCATGAGATGAAACAAACTATTTATCCACATAGATCAGTAGATCGTTACTAAGGAAATACAAAATATCACTACCAACAATAGATGATTAGTCCTAGCTACACAGACGTATCTCTTGAAAAGCAAGAAACCATACCTCCATATCAAGACTATTCTCTGCTTCAACGATAGCAGCACCAACGGTAGCCCCAGCAGACAAACATACACTTTTCGTAACACGTGAGACAGTAGTTTTTATATCAGATTGCTTGTTCTGAATGTCAAGGGCAGATACACCCATAGTAGCGTGCCTCAGTTGATTTTCATTTCTAAGAGATGCTGTACTCTGTGAAGTATGATTCAACCCCACTTGTTCAAATGGTGAGGGTGCAGGACCTGAAGCTAGGCGAGAACCATGATAACGAGCAACAGGTACAACCAACTCGGGTTTAAATTGAGGCTCTGAATCATCTCCTCTTTTTGCTTGAGTCTTGACACGCTTCATCCTTTCTGCTTGTCTCTGTAAATAGAAGTAAAGATTAATGTCAATAGAAGACGAAAGGGAGACAAAATACCATATTTAGTTAGAGCGTAGTGGGGGAGGAAGCCTATACTTCTTGTTTCTTTTCTTTTCTTTATTTACTTGTGTGTGTGTGTGGTGGGGTGGGGGGTGGTTCCCTGTCTTGTATGTGTTGCAGTAATTAGTAAGCAAGAAATAGTAAGTTGTCTATAGAGCAACTCTTCAGTGACAGGAGAGGCAGACTAGCCCACGTCTAATGCAGAATAATCTAGATAATATTAAGGATGTATTTGATGAACTGAGAAACTTTTAAATCTTAGAAACCAGACAATTAGCAAATAAACATTAAGAGGAGATGCTTAAAGAGAGCCCTAACAATGAACATCTACTTTTTCTTCTAAGAAAAAGAAAGATACTGACACAACAAAGAAAGAACTGACCTGATGCAATCGACCTCTTTTCTGAAATATTTTATCCTCATATGATCCAACAGCTTGAATGAAGTGTTCCACCCTGTTCAGATTTGGCTGAAAGATAATAGCAAGGGTCAAGGACCAGCAGCGAAAACTCATAATAGAACAGAATACAAAACTGATACCTTGCTCGCATCAGTCAAATAACCACCCATTGCTATGAACTCCTTCTTATAAACGGCCAAAAGCAAGTTGATTGCACCCTACAAAACCAACCGGAAATCAAAGTTCGACAATTGAGAAACTATGTCAAATGTTCTGTAAAAGCAACTTGAATTTAGTATGGATCCTTCACTTCCATCTTCATGGTACCAAAAAAGTTTTTAATGGAGTTTCTAAAATGTGAAACTCAATACAGCAGAAGAAGCATTTAATTAACTGCTAGGAGATCACTGCTTAGATTCTCTCAATTCTTCTTTTCTGCACATCTTTATTTAAGTTAAATTAAACAAGCTGTGTACTCAGAACTCCGGATTTTCCTCTAAAGACGTCACCATCCCCTCGAAGATCATCAAATGACTTCAAATATAGCATCAAGAAGCCTACAGCGGACATGACCATATTGCCTCAAACAGAGTTCACCATGAGAACTTATATCATTGCATGTTCATCAGTTTCATATGCAAGAGATGAGCAATTCCATTCCATTTACTTAAGATGTTGAATAAAGGTAAAATACTCGTCTAAAATTGTCCTTATTATCGTCCCTCCTGCTTCAAGAGCCATCTCTCACAATCGCTTTTTCTCTTCAACCTCAGGATAAGAATACTTTAATTTCAGAGGTAAAGTTTCTAAATAAATAAGGACCAAGATAGTTGTTTTGCTTAAATCACGGTAAGCAAAAACTCTACATTTTCAGACAAAACCTTGGACTGGATAAATCAAACTGCAGCATGCTGAAACAAGCATTATAACAATACAAACTAGCACTAAACATAACTCCAAAGTTAAATATGAAGTTAACACAACATCCATCATATTTTCCACGGAAGGAGTTTGAAAGTAAGAGCAAGTGATATACCTCACGAATCTCCAGTGTGGGCATGTGTGGTAAGAAGTCATTGCCAACAAAGAAACACATGAAGATGAAATCATCTACAATTCGCTCAAAATCAATCTCGAAAGGAGGATTGGGGATTCTCATTTCATAATCCAAATACTCACGGAGAGTCCATATATTGAGGAACTGCAAAATGAGAACATTTAGAAGTAAGGAAGAAACTAGGCAATTGAATGGACAACCAATCATCAACGAACCTGGTACGGCTTTTTGGGCATTACATCATCTTCACTTTTCTCATCAAATTCCCCTGCTTTCCTCTTTGGCTTTCCTTCACAATTTGCTGCCAAATGACCCATTTGACCACACAGGAAACACTTGTCTTGTTGTCCCGGGGTAAATACCACCTAATAAGGATAATAGAACATTTATTAACTGCAAGTGAAGTGAACAGCTGCCACAAGATGCATGTACATATTCCGATTTGAAAAAATTGCATTAATCAATCCATTGCGGATTCGGAAACAGCCGGATAGCACCGAAACCAAATCAGGCCAAATACTTTCAGAATGTTCACTGAAAGATAAAAGTTTGTTCAGAAAAAGCACCTACAAATATTTATTTTATTTTTTATTTTTTTATTTATTTATTTATTTTATTTTATATTGAGAAAAGCACTTACAAATATGAATATACATGAAATACAGAATCCACACAACTCAAATGATAAAAGTCAGCAAATCAGGAGAAACAATGGTAAAGTAAATTAGGTCCTGCAGAGCTAAAGCACTTGCCTCTCTGAGTATGGAAAAATGAACTTCATGAGTGGCTAGAGCCAACATAATTAGATCTGCATCCTGTAATGTATGAACAGATATGATAAGTGTAACCATCACTAGTTGCCCGAGCATAGCAGAACTAAAGGTAAGCATTCACATTTCACAGGCATTGTGAGATAGACATCTCACCAAACCATAAAGACAATGACGCGTGTTTGGATCATAGCCAGGAAGGTTCCTTTGAAGTCGGATGTATGACATAACTTTGTGTTCCCCTTCACCAGGGACATTTGCATCAGAAAGGATAACCTTCAAAGAAAATTCACAAATAAGCAAAAAGTTAAAGCACTCATTCTTCATCCTAACAGGAAGGCATGTCACCAAAAGAAGGCAACAAGTACCTACATTTCTTGGCGAAATGTATGTAGCCCAGAATGAACAATTACCTTGATAGGTTTCCATCCAGGATCATTGTTAAGTCTAAGATGGATATAGTATTGCAAAGCTACTGACAGAACTTCCATAAATTCAGTTCCAGGAGTAATAACGTTAGAATCAAAAACTTGAGATTCATTTTTTGGAGGAAGCTTTCTGCCTTCCTTCTCAAACTCTTCCCTCAACTTTTCCTCTTCAGCTGCCTACAAAAGAAGTCAGATATAAAGTCACCACAAGTTAAGATTTTGGGTACAACATGTGTACGGTAGTTGGCTGACAATAAGTTACTGATGGAGATCCTTATGAATTGCAATCTTCTTGGCTATTCAAGTTTGACTATCAAGACACCAATCTATTGTTAGATATCTATCAATGATGAAACTTTGTTTCATAGCTAGAGCTCCAATGATAGGTAGCTGCTCATATGGACCAACCTCAATAATCCAAGGAGCGTCTAAGTCCTAAGATGCTACTTGTCATCTCCTCCCTCATGAAATAGGTTATTCAGATGCTTAAATGTGACAGAAAAGAACGAAAGAGAATAAAGTCTGAAGAGAAAATAGTGCATAAGTTAAGCAAAATCTCCATACAGCGTCTGCTGCGTCTTTAGCAGCTCTAAAACGCCTAGACCTTTGCTGATTCATTTTCGCCCGCGGAGCAACACCATCTGCAAAACATTTCTTTAACCATTCAGTATGATAAGACTAGCATGAAATGATATTTACTTCAGTTTACAGATGAAATTGCCACTACATAAAAGGATTTCTTTAAATAAAAGTTAATCAACCTTGTTACCCACCAATAGCCATGTAAAGTAGTTTTCGGGGTCGCACCATAACAAAAAGCCTATCTATGTAGTCAAACATGCACTGGAACACCTCATTAAAAGTAGTAGGAGAAGGCTGCATGGTAAAAAATGATAATCACCGCATGTTATAACAGTTAAAAAGCAAAAAACTCGTGTTCAGACTCTTCAACAAACAGATCGGAAAAAACAAAAACAAAAAAGTAGGTGGAGAAGGTCTGTCAGTCTTTCAGACATCATAAGTATAAAATTATATGATTCTCAGAAATCGGAAAATAGTGTGTTAAACAACAATTCTGGTATCAAGTAAAATGAAATATTTCCGTTCCTTTTCCTCACTAAAACTACATACCAAAGAGCACATGTACCATATCCGCCCTCAATGCTAAAGTTGACAAAAACAGATTATGTAAGAGCCTGAAAAGGAACTAAGTATCAATGTCACGTGATATAGTAGTAGGCACTAACAAGTCAGCGATAGGAGTAGTCAGGGGCGGAGGCAGCATGTTAGCAGGGGTGGCACGCCAGTTTTCTAAAATATCACATGAACCCCAATTTGAAGAGATTTAAACACTATAATCATCTTGTAAACTACACAAGTGTCCAGGCTGGGCTAAAATTCTTGCATTAGAGCTCTTAAGTTTTTCTGTTAGTGAAACTATGCCCTTCCTCTTCATAATTCCTGGTTGTCATTGGTTGCAGTACACCCACTATTGGTGTATAACAGTTACCTTTTAATATTGTGATAGCATCCCTCAATCAGGGAAGTGTTACCCTTGTAAGTGACTGTTGTTTATGGAAATAAAAACAGCATTACCAGTTAAATTCATCTGTCATTACAAAGAAACAGTCTTAAAATGGATCCACAAAGCAGGCACCGTGCGGTAGTCAAAAACTACGGTGAACTCACAGAACCCCGGAAACAAGACAAGACCCTTCGAAACTACGTAGAAATGCGAATATTACTAATCTACTCAAAACTTTTGTAGCTACACCATCATGAAATAGAGGAAAGCTACACAACAGAATAGTGATTCAAAAAGAAAAAAACAGCTTCAGATTTCAGAAAGACGAAGCCTCTTCATAATGTATAACAGAGATTCAGTATCTTCCCTTTTTCCTGTTCAATTAACTTTTATGTCTCTCCTATCTGAAGAGGGGAAAACAAAATTTTAAGAAATTACTAAAAGTTACCTAATACTAGTAGTATTTTACAAGAGTCTTTGCTGGTCAATATTCAGCTATACCAACTAGTTCCCCAAGCATTTGTTCGATGTGAACAATCTGTACTGGGCAAAGAATCCCCAGTGATAACGACCATAAGGTGCTCACTAAGTTGTACGGACACTCCATCCGCGGTGCCGTTCGCATATCGGACACTCGGACACACCTGAACAACGTTTCGGAAACTCTACCTGACGTTTCCAAATAAAACTAATAAGAATATGCCCGAAATGCCGCGAGACGCCAGAGTCACGAGTCTCCATTTGGGGGAGATGAAGAGATGGAGAATTAATGTACCTGACCACATCTGATAATTCTTCCTTCTCTTACTAATCGTTGTCTTCGTCAAAGAGATTGTGCGGCTAGGGTTGTGAAGACGGTTTAAAGATGAAAACATTAGAGAGTATTTTTTTACAAAATTGAAAGCACCCTAATAATTTGTATTTTCTAGTTTCTATCTTTTGGATGTTAAGCTTCATTCCACTCTTGCAATGTACGTAGTTTTAGAAGTCATTTACTTAAAATTTTGAATTAGTGTGTTTGTGTGTGTGTGTATACGCAGTGTGGGTGTCTCCTGATTTCATAAAAGTTGGCATTTCGGCATCTCCGTGCAACATAGGGTGTTCATGACTCGTCAATTATAGCCTCTATTCATCATATAGACACCAAAAACATGCAATCAATGCTACTGGAATCGAAGGCTGAGAGGGACATCGGCAGCAAGGAAGGGAGGTGGTGCGGCAGTAGCCGTAGTGAGGATGGGAGTCGTCTCGGTGCTCCTTCGTTGTCTAAGAGAGAGAGGGGGGGGGGATGAAGGACAAGATAGTGGAGGACTTTGGGATTATGGTTCAAAATACCTCAGTTGTGTGGTTGGAATGGAGGGCTGAGATTTGATCATGTGGACCCAATGTACTGTCACTCAGCAAGTGGGATAACTTATCCACCACAATTGGTTACATAGATATTAGTATAAGTTTATATCAGCTTATTTATGCTTTAGATGATTTTGTTTAGATTGTCGCCTCTCAAGTTTGGTATATTATTAAGTAGTACATTTTTATGCGTCATGTACATAATAAAAGATTGAATAATAAAAAATTATATAATAAAAATCGTCGTTCGGCGGGCGTTCCGTCTCTCCCAATTTTTTAAAATCGCTGTTCCAACGTCCTCGTCCCCGTTTCGGTGCTACGTAGACCACAGGCTTTATTGCCAGTCACCCACCACCATCTCCACAACCAACAATCGGAATCAACTCAAACCCGAATCAACAATCTGATCGGGGGGATAAAACCCAAAAAGTTTAACTTTCAGGTGACTATTCCAGATTATTCACCAGTGACTTTCTTGGAAAGGTTGTCTCTTCTAACTAGTAACTTTGAGTTGCCGAGTGAACAAATCTAACCCCAACCTTCATATTCACCCAAAAAATCAACCTTCTTCCACATAACCATAGCTACAAGCAAGATACCACCAGGAATAGGAAAAAAAAAATCGAAATCATCATCAAAAAATTTGAGAAAGGTCATCGATTACGTGAATTGCTCAAACAATCCCAATCATCATCCGGATCTACGCTGTATATTAACAGATTATGGTATTGGAATACTATTTTTTCCCCCTCGATCGGTAATCAACTCGAGCAAGCCATTAGAGGTTCGGGAATCTGCTGCTCCGGATAGCATATCGCGCTAGTCGGGACCTATTCCTCATTCTTTCAAGTAAGGTCCTTTCAACTAAGTAAAACTGGGCATGAAATCTATGTTTGTTTGAAACAAAAGAAATATATTTATGTTTGTGTGCGCTGTTTTACCGCTCTGCTTCTTCCATGCTGCTGTCCGTCACAATCGTCATGGCCTTGATGTGATCCTTACTTCATTTGTATGATGATATGATTTGTTGACAGCTGATTCGTGCTTGACTAACTAATCTACGAAGATTGCACGTCACGGAATTTGACATTTAGAGAGGAAGGGAGAGGGAAAATTTACTGAGAGAGAGAGAGAGAGAGCATAATGATGGTGGGTACGGTGATGATGGGAGTTGGGCTGCCAATGATACTATTGACGTAGGTGTAGGTAGTGGTAGGCAGCCATCGATTTTGGTGATTGCTGTTTGTGCTAGGGATGGTAAGTAAAAATGTAAACTGAAGGGCATTACTGGAATGGACAAAGATATAGAGAAGACATTCTGTAATTTTTGGGCCTCTTAAATAGCTGAGAAAAGGAGAAAAATGTTTGTCAACTTTTACTTTTCCTACTTTTTGATTTAGACCTTTTTAGGTTAAAACAGATTTTGGCGACTGCTGTTTGTACTTTGTGCTACGAATGGCAAGTAAAAATGTAAATTGAAGTGCATTGGTGGAATATAACAAATATAGTGAAGACAGTTCGGTAATTTGTGGGCCTCATGAATAGCTGAGGCAAGGAGAAACTTGTTTGTTCGTCAACTTTGACATTTCCACTTTTTAGCCTATTTTAAAACTTTGTAAGTTGAGTTTTGAGTTAAAAAACTTTTTTTTTACTAAAAGCCGTCTATATTATACCGGAAACAGGGCCTAACTATCACATATGTATATTTCCAAAGGGTGATGATCAACGCACGAAGTAGTTCACTAGACACACGAATTACTTTCTCTTTTGACCTTCATACCCTTTTTCTTGATTTTACCAAGGAGTCCTGAAAAACTTTTAGACAGTCTCTTCATTTTTCTTTCCAGAACCAAGATAAGATGAAGATTAGATCTACTTTTATCAGAAAAAGGAAGCATGAAGATTAGATATGGATTTCACTCAACTGATGTTCAAGCGAAGTCTTATAACACAAAATATGGAACAACCTGCCGAATATGAAGCTTTTGTCCCTAAAATTTGATCTGAATATCAGAAATCCCTCAGAAACCCTCTTTGAACCGCTCTCTCTAACATCATCCCTCAGACGACCACACGAAGGCTGCAAAAACCTCTAGGAGTTCCATTGCCAAGAATGTAAAGCATAAACAAGACATACAAGCGAGCACGCGACCTACTGATTAAGGACTAAAACTCATCCTAGCCAGGAGATGCAGCAAAAACTGCCAATTCACACTATCATAGGCCTTCTCAGTGTCCAAGTTACAAGAAACTCCTGGCTCCCCTCCTATGATCCACACTTGTTCGCCACTAAAATCACATTCAAAATTTATCTACGAGCCACAAAAGCACCATGAGACCCTGAAATGAGAGGTAAAACTCGTTTTCTAAACACCTTTGATCAAAACTTATATAACCTAAAATCGCGACCGTACACCACCCCTCCTCAAAGGGAACATCTAAACCAACAGTGGCTCTGTCCTCTAGAACCTCAAAATAGCCCATCCAATTTAGGTCTATCCCCTCACTATCCTAGAAAAGACCCTTATAAACGTTAACAATCGCCTACCCTACCTCTTCAAAGAAAAACCTCCCACCTTAACACCTGCAATTAAATTCGACCATCTATGAGAGTTTTTTAACTAGCTGAAGAAAGAACTCCAAATAACAATCACTCTCCTTAAACAACACAGCCTAAGATTCTTGACCACAAATGGACTCAAGCTTCGCAATCTGAGCAAACTCACCCATAAGAAAAGCACGCCTCTCACTCTCACCCCTCTCTAACACCATTTATATTGTGTACGAAGGTGGAATATTAGTTTCTCAAGAAGTAAGTAGAACTACTTACTCTGGACACTGGAATAAATACAAAGTACTGCATCAAACATAATGTAACAGAAATTCTAACATAGAACTTTGAGGAGAAGCAATTGGAACTAGGCCTAGACACCCACGCCAAAAGCTTATATATCCTTCACAAGTGTTGAGCGGATTGGGCTAATTCATTCTTGGCATGAGATACACTTGGTCTTCACACTTCACATCGGTGTCAGATCTGTTAACCCTAAAAAGCATGGTCACTACAAAACAGAGGATGTATCCGTGTCGGACACTTAGAACGCTCCGACACTCGTACGATACTCGAAAAAACCTGTAAGCCTGAGTGCGTATCCGGGTATTTTAGAAAATTTTTTTAGACTGGACACTTGGAGGACACTATGGGGGACACTTAACGAAAGACAACAGTCGGCCCTTGCATTTATTAGACTTCCGCACGGGTTGTTTTGTGAAAAAAAAAATTAAATGGGTTAAAATATAGCTAAGCTGAAGTAGATCTAATATATATAATTTTATTAAGGGCTCAATATAAGAAAATGTTGCCCTTTTGAGTGAAATTTCAAGTGAGGTATTAAGTTCTCATATGCAACAAATTCAAGGGATTTTCCAAAACACAACTTGTCAAACTCGAACCCACGTAAGCAACTACTCTTTCTCTTCTCATTCTTATACTTAATATATGCTTTTCCTTGATATTAAAACTATAAATATCAAAGAAGTTGGAACCAATATTTTATCATCTATTAATTTTAAAATTCAAATATATAATAATGTTGGAGTATCCCTGTCGTGTCGTATCCTCATTTTTCTTAGAAAATGATATATCCAGTGTCTGATCAGTGATCCCGTATCGTATCCGACACCCGCAGCCGTATCTGTGCTTCTTAGTGTTAACCCAACTGTTAGATGAACTAGACAGAGAGTAACCTTTTAAACCGCTAGTAATTGTGACAGCAGTGGCAAGGCAGTTAAGCAGTTGCGGTATCAGGAATCAGGTTTGAGTATAATAGGTCAGCCAGAGTTATTAGGGACTTGCTAGATCATATGTAAAAGGGAGTTGGCTAAGAAGTGCATTATTACTTAAAAATGGGTGTCGAATATGTTGTGTGTGCCTTACAAATTTATCTACATATTGATGCATTATGAATAATGTTTAAGATATCTAGCATTCCTATCATATGATCAAAACTTTGAAGTAAATATTATAATAAGGTGATGCTCATGAACAGGGGTCATGACTATGTAACAAGTCGAGATTATGTTGTACATGCGTTAGGAAGACCTACTCACTTATTTGTAGTCCAGCTAAATAGAGACTTTCAACTTCCTGCCCATTCGTTTTTGAATAACAGAGTTTCTAACAAAACTTGATAGCCCATTAGCCTAAAATTGTATAAAGCAACAATAATAAGCCCAAAATAAAAGTTTGTTAGGTTATGTAGCGAGTGTCAAGCAACAATGATGCAAGGAAAGTGCAGAGATTTGTGTTGAGCACGTGAAGTAGAATTACTAGAAAAAGCCTAAGCTTACCCTTAGCAATCAACTTCGACAAGTTCAGAAACAAGCATGTCTGAGGTACATAATAAAGGATCAAAGGCCAGATATTGAACCCTTGTGAGTGTCATATCCCATAGACACAGGTATGCCAGCAAAATTGACAACTTTCCTAACATAGTTATACCGTTTTGGAGCGTAAACATATTTAGACACAAACAAAAAGCAGAAAAATTTGAGATTTGTAACGTATGGCGAGAATTGAAACATCCAATGCATAATGGTAATGGGTAATTTCCAAACACTTCAAGGTGATTAGACCAAAGCTATGTTGATTGCATCAAAACTATCCAGTTACCAAGCCACATATTAAATTATTGGTGTACACTGGACACTAATGCATGCTCGGTAGGACGAAAAGCATTTTGTAAACCACAAGCCCTTCAATAAAAAAATACCAAATTATAGAAGGACCAACGCATCGTATGTTTAGCTGTTCATAAAAGTGGCCCCACAATACCCGTGAAAACAAATATTTACCCCACTAAGGCTCAGTGGGTGACAGGTTACCTCAGGAATACCAGAATTGCAGTATTGTAGCTCAAAACCTTAAAAGAACCTCCGCTGTGAACTACTGAAATTCAAGTGCAACTCCAGCAGTGCACTCTTCAAGTGTACATGTATCTGGAAAGTCCTTATTTTGCATCACTAAATATGGTACCTAACAGTTCTACTCAACTTGCACTATCAAAAACGTCCTTGTAAAATTTAAGAAATGGTGGGAGCAAGTATATGAAGGCAAAGGGAAAAGAAGAAATACTCAACGTTTCTCTGGGCACGACAAAAGTATTCTATCATGCCCGCAATTGTAAAAGCGCAAAGGGATATGTGATTAATGAGATGTGGTTCATGACCTTCAAAATGCTAGTATTACTCAATTGTGCAAGTCTGTGAGCTCAAACCTTTCAAGGGGACAGCAATTTTTCAACTCGAGGAGATGATAATTTTGTTTCATTTTTAGCACCCCTCATGAATCCTTAGGTACACAGAGATAAAAGATTGCTGAATATTCATTCGGTGCACGTACTAGGTTCAATGATGGTCTAGGGAATCTCATCTCAGTATAGAAAATCGGTCTAGGGATAGGTCAGCTCATCCTTGAAACAGAGTTTTAACCAACCCAGTATCAATTCTGAGTGCCATTCATTGAAAGGAAATAGTGTTGAGAAGTCCCACATCGGACATTCAAGAAGAAGAAACATACCACTCTGTCCCACCTCATTTGCACCATTTGGACTTTTTCACCTGTATCTGCGTTACTCTGACCTGGTGATTTGGTTCGCAAAACGATGCATGGTCTTGTAGAATAAGAGTTACTCTACAACACTACGAAAAAATTATCTAAAAATTGCAAAGTTTTGGTACCCAAATCGCCGGGTCAAAGTGACCCAGTGAATAGTGGCAAAAGTCCATATGGTGCAAAAGAGGTGAGACGGAGTGGTAATTAATAGGCTAATCCCCTCATTGCCAATTGGTTTTGAGGTGGAACTCCATGGATTCTTACATGGTATCAGAGCCTGGTTCACACACGTGAATGGTCTAAAAAGATCCACGTGTAGGCCAATGAATGCCACGCGTGAGGGGGCGTGTTGAGAAGTCCCACATCGGACATTCAAGAACAACAAACATAATTAATAAGTTTCGTGGGCTACTCCCCTCATTGTCAATTGCTTTTGAGGTAAAACCCCATGGATTCTTACAAATAGCTCATGAACTTCAAGGAATTTGGAGACAGAAATTTGGCTAATTGAGCAAATACTCAGTGCATAAACTCTTCATTTACTCAATAAAGCAAAATTGAATACAATTTCAACTCTAGGGCAATGCCAATTCACAAGCATTGACAAGAAACAAAGCTAAAACCATCAATTGAAGCGTACCCGATCCTCAGGATGAAAACATGGGTGAATTATCCCATTCATGTCGAGATACAGATTGTCGAACTCGATGCCGTTGGGATTAGGCTTACTGGTGTCGACGGGAATCTTCACATCTTCGATCACGACAGGCTCTTCCTCGATTACGTCGACTACCACCATCGGATACTTCTCCGCCAACCACCGGTAAAACGCCGGAACACCCATTGCCGAGCAATGATAGAGCTTAGAAGGTCGGTTCTCGTCCTCTTTGCAGTGCGATGACGAAGACGAGTCGTGGTGTGTGAGTGAGAAAACGTCACGGAAGCAGAATCTGGAGAGGTATGGAAGAAGGATGTCGGAGATTTTAGCGACGGTACGGAGATATGGACTCCGGCAGAGGGGGGAATATTCGTGAAGAACAAATCTAATAGAAATGGCGTTTACGTTTCGTGACGGAAGTGTCCAGGCCCTCCAGGGCCGTACCTAAAAAATTGGGTATTGAGCCTACTGGTGGTGAATTCGAATTAGGATCTACCCTTTTTTTTGCAAACAATTAGGGATCTACCCTTGGTTTACTTTGTAAGAACTATTGACGTCAATTGAGGGTGCAACACATAATTAATTAAAATTGATATAGAATTTTTTATTTCGCAAATTTCACCGGAGGCATCCATATTTTGCCAAAACTGGCAAGTGGGTATGCACCACGGGTACCCAAATTTTTAAAATCGTGCCACCAGAGGTACTCAACGCTAGCTGCCGTTAACTTTCCGTTAACTTTCCATCCAAATTGGATGAAAAAGTATAAAAAGTCTATCGTACTTTTTATTTTCACGTCAAACTTTTTTTAAAATACAACTGCTCTAACAAATATAAAAAAAAAATAATAAAAAACTAATTTAATAATTTGATATACGTAAGACAATCCAATATATTTCATCAAAATTACATATTTTTACATCATTTCAAGTTATGAAATATATTTTTATTAACATATATCCGTCAATCTTAAATCTTTAACTATTTTTAAACAAAAATATTCAAATTTCATAAACTCAAAATGGAAAATTAACGGAAGGGTACATGTGAAATTATCAAAGATACTTGTATGTTATTGTTTTATTAAAAAAAATCATGTGAAATTATGAAATTTTGAGATTTTTTTAATAATGTTAAAAAAAAGTTCAAAGAATATAAAATTGACGGATATATGTTAATAAAAGCAATCTCAAAATTTCATAATTTCACATATATATTTTTTAATAAAAACAATAACATTCAAGTATCTTTGATGATTTCACATGTACCCTACCGTAACTTTTCCATTTTGAGATTATGAAATTTTGATATTTTTGTTAAAAAAGAAAAGTTAAAGGCATTAAGATTGACTGATATATGTTAAAAAAAACATATTTCATATTTTCGAATGATGTAAAAATATGTAATTTTGATGAAATATATTGCATTATCTTACATATATCAACTTATTAAATTATTTTTTTTATTATTTTTAAATTTTTTTAGATTCGTTAGTAGCATATGTATTTTAAAAAAAGTTGGAGGTGAAAATAATGGGTATAATAGTCTTTTTATACTTTTTCGTCCAATTTGGATGGAAAGTGAACGGAAAGTTAACGGCAGTTAGCGTTGGGTACCTCTGGTGCACGATTTTGAAAATTCGGGTACCCGTGGTGCACGATTTGAAAATTTGGGTACCCACTTGCCAGTTTTGGCAAAATATGGGTACCTCCGGTGCAATTTTACCTTTTTATTTTATTTTAGGCTAAATTGCACCGGAGGTACCCAAAGTTTGCCAAAACGAGCAAGTAGGTATCCAAATTTCAAAATCGAGCACCACAGGTCTCAAACTTTGGATTTTCGAGCAAGTAGGTACCCTTCCGTTAACTTTCCGTTAACTTTGGACGGAAAATTATAAAAAGACTTTTGTACCCCTCATTTTCACCTCATATATTTTTTTTAAAATACAAGTTTTACTAAAAATCTAACAAAAAAAATTAATTTAATAATTTGAAATATGTAAGATAATACAATATACTTTATCAGAATTATATATTTTTACATCATTTCAAGATATGAAATGTGTTTTTACTTACACATATCCGTCAATCTTAAAGTCTTTAATTTTTTAATAGTGTTTAAAACGAATCTCAAATTTCATGTATTTTTTAAGAAACACATAAAGTATCTTTGTACTTTATATATAATAGTCTCTTTTACATTTGCATTAAAAATACAAATCATTACAATAAAAAACTACTTAAGTTGTTAAAATGTACAAAGATACTTGTATGTTATTGTTTTATTAATTAATACATGTGAAATTATGAAGTTTTGAGATTTTTTTTAAAGGCTGTTAAAAAAAAGTTAAAGACTTTAAGATTGACGGATATATGTTAATGAAAATATTTTTCATATTTTGAAATGATGTAAAAATATGTAATTTTGATGAAATATATTGCATTATCTTACATATATCAAATTATTAAATAAATGTTGTTGATTTTTTTTTTAGTTTTTTAGTAAAACTTGTTTTCTAATTAAAAAATATGAGGTGAAAAATAAAGGATACAAAAGTCTTTTTATAATTTTCCGTCCAAAGTTAACGGAAAGTTAACGGAAGGGTACCTACTTGCTCGAAAATGCAAAATTTGAGACCTGCGGTGCTCGATTTTAAAATTTGGGTACCCACTTGCTCGTTTTTGCAAAGTATGGGTACCTCCGGTGCAATTTAGCCTTTATTTTATTTCTGAGAATCAAAATAACCGAAAATTAAAGGGTAAATTGCACCGGAGGTATCCAAAGTTTACCAAAACGAGCAAGTAGGTACCCAAATTTCAAAATCGAGCACCACAGGTCTTAAACTTTGAATTTTCGAGCAAGTAGGTACCCTTCCGTTAACTTTCCGTTAACTTTGGACGGAAAATTATAAAAAGACTTTTGTACCCCTTATTTTCACCTCATATTTTTTTGTTAAAATACAAGTTTTACTAAAAAACTAAAAAAAAAAAAAAAAAAAAATCAACAACATTTATTTAATAATTTGATATATGTAAGATAATGCAATATATTTCATCAAAATTACATATTTTTACATCATTTCAAAATATGAAAAATGTTTTCATTAACATATATCCGTCAATCTTAAAATCTTTAACTTTTTTTTAACAGCTTTTAAAAAAAAAATCTCAAAACTTCATAATTTTACATGTATCTATTAATAAAACAATAACATACAAGTATATTTGTACATTTTAACAAGTTACACAATAGTTGATACCAGATATTCTTGAGTAGTTTTTTATTGTAATGATTTGTATTTTTCGTGCAAATGTAAAAGAGACTATTGTATAAAATGTACAAAGATACTTTATGTGTTTCTTAAAAAATACATGAAATTTGAGATTCGTTTTAAACACTATTAAAAAATCAAAGACTTTAAGATTGACGGATATGTGCAAAAAAAAACATATTTCATCTCTTGAAATGATGTAAAAATATATAATTATGATAAAATATATTGTATTATCTTACATATTTCAAATTATTAAATTAACATTTTATTTTATTTTTAAATTTTTAGATTTTTAGTAAAACTTTTATTTAAGAAAAAATGAAGGTGAAAACAAGGGGTACAAAAGTCTTTGTATAATTGTCCGTCCAAAGTTAACGAAAAGTTAACGGAATGGTACCTACTTGCTCGAAAATCCAAAGTTTGAGACTTGTGGTGCTCGATTATGAAATTTGGGTACCTACTTGCTCGTTTTGGCAAACTTTGGGTACCTCCGGTGCAATTTAGCCAAAAAGTAAACTACAACCAAAATTCTTTCTTCCCTCGAAAAGAAAACTATAAGAAATTGAAACTTGTATATAACGATCTCGTTAGGCAAACCTAGATTATTGAATAGATTAATTATTCAAAATCTGATAAAAGATCCAGATTTTTGTAGAAGAAGAGCCTGATCCGGCCGGGTTCGGCCCAGATCTGGTTGGATCCGACCCGGACCTGGTTGTGTCCGACCAGGATCCGACCCGGATCTGGTTGTGTCCGACCAGGATCCGGTTGGGTGGTTAGCTAACATGTCGCTTCCTAGTTGGTTAATGTGTGATCGACTGGGTCCTACCAGGATCCAGTTAGGTCCTACCTGGATCCGGTTAGGTCCTACCCGGATCATGTTAACAAAATATCAGGATTCGGTTATGCAGTTGGACAGTGAAAAAAAATTTAAAATAACCGGATCCGCTTTTTAAATTACCCGAATCTGGGTAATCTCAAAAAGAACTTTTGACAGAAAACCCCCCTGCAGTATTGTTTCGCTGACACTTAACTACCAACAATATTGATTTTGTCACAAAACCTCCCTACACTTTGTAAATTTTGGACACTTAGCTCCAATTCACTAACACTGTTAGCTTCCGTGAAATAAATTATTGGCATTTTAGTATTTTAATAATTTAAAGGGGCAGTGTGGTCTTTTAGTTTATTTTATTCTTTTTCTCTTTTTTCTTATTCTTCGTCGCCTTCTTCTCCTTCTTTCCCGTTCTCTTCTTTTCATCTTTTCACCCCAAGCCTCCATCGACGCAGTCCAGAACACCACCACCACCACCACCACCACCATCTCCATATTCTCCATCGTCCTCTAGAATCCTATCCACCAATTCAACCTCCGGCCTCCTTAAACCACCACTAATCCCCAAACCACCAATCAAAACAACAAAATCGACCCAGTTCATGATTTCAATCCTAAAAAACAAAGAACCCAACTCTGTTCTCAAATCGAACACAACAATTCACATTCGATTAGGTATATCACCAATCGAACCCCTATAACCCTGACCAAACCCCTAAACATAAATCGAAACCTACCTTCGGATCCTTTGTTTAGGGGTATTGCTTGGCGTTTCGCAAAGAGAGAGGCTCCGAGGCTGTGGACGTTGTTTGGTTGCGGACTAGTGTGGGGGAGGAATGATTCGTGGTGGGTTTCCGGGTGGACCTGGGCTTCGGCGTTTTTGAGTGGGTACGAGGGTTTCTAGGAAGAGAGGGGGTAGGAAGAGGGAATCGACGATTGGAGGTGGGTGTTATGGGTTTTGGTCTGAGACGAGGTAGGCGGTGATGGAGGTTGAAGACTAGGAGGGAGCGTGGGGGTTTCTGGGTTTGGGGATTCGTGGTTGGTCAGACGGCGATGGTGGAGGAGGTGGTAGTGGTTGTGTCCGTATTTGGGGGTGTTTGTTGAGTGGCTATGGTGGTGTAGTTGTGGTGGACCGGTGGTATTGGTGGCTGTAGTGGTTGTGGTTGTGGTTGTGGTGTGGGTGGGTGTGGTCTGGTGGTGGAGATATTTGGGGAAGAAGAGGAGGAGGAGAGGAGAAGAGACGAAGGATGAAGAAGAAACAAATGAATAAGAATAAAAAATAAATAAAAAATAAAAAGAAAAAGAAGAAAGACGATTTTAACCTCAACTTTAATGAGGTTAACGGCTGTTAACAGCCCAAACTAGACGTCCGTTAAAAAATGTGCCCGTTGTCAGTAAAAGTAAAACTGCAGGGAGGTTCTGTGACAAAATCAATACTGTTGGTAGCTAAGTGTCAGCGAAATAATACTGCAGGGGGGTTTTCTGTCAAAAGTTCTCTCAAAAATCATACAATGTATCCCTCTCTCATATTCAAATTTAAAATTTTATATATCTATCACTTAATCCAGCTTTGTCAAACTAGGACAACCTTACATTCATTCTAATTAAACTCACTCTCATAAAACAAAAAACTATCTTCAACTCCCTTTCGTTGCAACTCTCCCTCTCTCTGCAACTCCTATCTTTATGGCTTTTTCATCCTCATCAATGGATGCCACCGCTTCATTCGCCATCGGTGTCGTTCTCAACCCTACTGCATCCTTCCAAGCCCTCCCCACATGTGTCGTTCCCAACCCTGTTTTTTGCACCCTTAACTCCGGCGACCAGGAGGTATATTCATGTGAAAAATCCTAACTTGATTTAGTTCATAACCACCCTCGCAGATCTGGGAATCGGACGAGTGTCCAGATGAGCGAGTAATTGGCCATTCGTCTGGTTCAAGACGAGTGGTTCACTAGCTTGGGACGAGTAAGTAATTGACCACTCGTCTCACTCCAGACGAGTGGTTCACTTTCTTGCTCGCCTGGTTGTAAGTCTGTTTGAAAACTGGACGAGTGACCATTCGATTCTACTCGTCTAGTCCAAATCGGACGAGTGTCCATACGAGCAAGTTATTGACTCACTCATCTGGTTCCAGACGAGTGGTTCACTAGCTTGGGACGAGCAAGTAATTGACCGCTCGTCTCGTTCCAAACGAGTAATTCACTATCTTGCTCGTTTGGTTACTAGTCCATTCCAAAACTGGACGGGTGACCATTCGAGTATACTCGTCTTGTCCAAATTGGACGAGTGTCCATACAAGCATGTTATAGACTCACTTGCTCGTTTGGATACAATTGTTTGAGAGATCAGACGAGTGTTAATACTAAAACAAGACGAGTATACGATGTTTGAATTAAAAAAACTTAACACTTAGAAAACATAACACTGAAACAATAATAACTTTAAAATAAGAACACGTATAAAAACAACGCTCAAGTAATAAAAACATTCTGAAATAACACTTGTACAAACAACATTTTAAATAACGCTTAGGAAAATGTCAAACACTTATTAATGTCTTTATCAGATAAACTTACTCATATTTTTTCAATAATATTTCAGGTTGAGCTAATTCTGGTCACCGCGTTAGGTGTGTACCACGTTCGATTTCTGATGTTCCCATTGAGAAAGGGAGCATCACGACGCGAGTGAACTTGGCCCACTACAAGATAAGCTTGTTGTACATTTGGGAAGATGTGAGAGACTTGAGTGAGATGAGGATTATGTGGTTAGCCTTTTTGTTGGAAATCGATTGCATTGATTATTTGTTTTCGGGGCATATTGCGAACCTCCTTATGCACTCACAGATGAGCGTAGGCGATAATGAGGTGTGGTTAAAAGTTAATGGTTTGTCGACTTTGTTTGGACGAAAAGAGTTGTGTCTCGTTTCGGGGTTGAGTTTTGACAAAACCACAGGTGAAGATGATGTTGTGGGAAAAATATAGCAGCCTTATAAAATATTCACCTGTCATCGGAGGAGAAATAACATGAGATTCACATAAATTGAAGAAGTGTTGAAAGAATGGAACAAAGAAGTTGTCTTGATTCTCGAGAGACTATATGATTACACCAGGCTGTTGATGGTGTGCTTGATGGGCATAATGATTTATACCAAAAGCCACAAGGATGAGATATACATGGTCGTGTACGGGTTGTTTACGGATTTGGACTGTGCAAACAACTTCGGTTGGGGAAGGTACTTGTTTCATGATTGCATCGACATGGTGAAGCAAAAGGCATGAGAAGCAACTCTAGAAATGGAAGGTAGGCGGAAGTACAATATGACTTACTTCGCCCACTTATTATATGGCTGGATTTGTGAGGTCATTCACCTGTTCGACGATCTCTTCTCAAGTAGGAGGACTGGTGAGATACGACGCCCGCGTCTGACTATGTTGCGATGGAGGAACTGCAACCATGTATTCTCCCAAGCATCCAAGTCTGGAAATCAATTGAAAAAGTATTTTCTACTCTATTACCCACGGAGGCGAAAAGCAAGAGGTTTAATGGGCACATTACTTGGCACTTAAGCAGGAGATGCCTAGTGTGCCAATGCACCCCAATTGGATGGAGATGTTTAGTAGAAGGACCTTAGTGGGGGAAGAGTTAAATGGTCAACACAATTTTTAGCCTGTATTCAACGATGTCAAGAAACCAAGGAAGGCAAAAACTACTGTTGTCGAGGATAGCTCAGTAAGCCAGCAGAAAAAGACCCAAAGGCACGGGAAAAAGCAAGGAAATGGTGGACCAAAAACAAAGAATTAACATTATAAGAAAACGAATACGCCTGCTATTGATAGTGTGGGTGAGGAGCATGTTAACGTATGTGAGGAAGCTGCACTGAACACTATTGTGTATGATTCAGAAGCGGAGACTCAACCTTTGAACCCCGATCCCGCAAATATTGTGAGTCCTGCTTTTAATATCTCAACTTCTGAACATTCAGTTACCGATTCGTATTGTGCTTCGACCCATGCTCATGGTGATGCTCCTGTTCAAGATGATATTGCAATGACAACGTCTATCTCAAGCTTCGAATCAAGGCAGAAATGATTTCCATTGTTAAGGATGGGTTCGAAAGCGTAAACAAGAAGGTCGATCAGGTGGTAGCCGACTTGACATGGAGGGTCGACAGCTTTTCGACGAGGGTTGAAAGAGGCGAGGGTTCTTTGGCTTCGTTGGAATCCTCTCTCGCCCCTAATCGTATTACTAGACCCAATGAATAGTGATAAAAATTAAACCAATAAGAAAGAGAGAAAGTTCGAGTTAGGAGTATTCTCCCGTTTAAATCCTCTCTCGCCTGTCTCAAGTGATTTCCTCAATTGTAATCAACTGAATAAAATAATGCATTTCAAAACACAAAACCAGAGTAGCCAAACAAACTTATGAACTTCTTCCCAAAAGAAAACAGAGCCTACGTTTGAAGCACAAAACAGAGTCCTGGATCCACAAGATCTGAAGAGTTCATTGTTGTGAGTCTAGAGAGCTCAACCATTCTTCAAACCACACAAGGCTTAAGAAAAAAAAATTAGACCCTAAACAGATCAAACTTCACATAGAGACTGAAACCCAGAAAACGAAAATTGATCACCATAATTGATACAAATTCATTAGGGTTTTACAATAATTTATGGAAAGATGAACAAACAAATATAAGGTGCAATTCGACCCCAAACAGAGCAAATCAAAAAAGAAACAGAGCATTGCATAGATTTGAGGACCAGAACACACCATTTGAACAATGCCCATTACAAATTGGATATGGGTAATCTCTCTTCTTCTTCTTACTACTACTACTAGCTACGAAACCCTAGAAAATTCTTGATTAAGAATGGCAATTCACAACAGATCCTTCATTAATAGTAGTTGAGAATATCCCTAAAATGTTGCTTCTTCATCTTCTTTCTTGGCTGTCACATCTGATATATCAAACATATCATCATGATAAAGAAGAAAGAAGAAGAAAACTTCGTCGGAGGAGTCATCGGCTTTTTTCGTATGGTTGGGGAGAGTGACCGAATATGGGCTTTGTGGTACGACTGCGGAGGAGGTTGGCGGCGATGAAATCGGAGACGACGACAACTCCCTTAACTACTAGAACAATGGCCTGTTACGGCAGTTTTAATTACGGCGGAAATAAAAACCGCCGTTTACATAGACCAGTTACGGCGGTTTTCGTTGAAGCGACGGATACTTAGTAATTAACGGCGGTTAATAGAAACCGCCGTATATTTTACGCGGAAAATGATAAACCGCCTTAAGTTTACGGCGATTATTCATGTTGCGCCATTAAATACACGGTGGTCCCTGAGTTTGCGGCGCTAACTGTGCGGTGGTCTTAAGAAACTGCCTTAAAGTGATTTTTTTTTGTTACTTATTGCAATATATAAATGGTAATGTTCAGATTTATTTATATATATATTCACATTATCTAATCTCGGTCGTTGGTTAGAATCTCGACCTGATTTAATCTGAGCCATTCATTACTAACCCTATCTTTATAACCCACAAACCTCTCTCTCCATCTCATTTTCCATCTGCCTCCTCGACCTCCACGCACGTCTCTCTCTCTCTCTCTCTTCCATCTTCTTGACCTTTCTAGTAAAGTAGAACCACCACAATAACAGATAACCACACTACAAAAATTCTGACCTAAAGAAGCATTATTTTGGACTACATGTTTTTTAATGTCGTATCTAACAAAATTTACGGCTATAAAAATTAATGTTGTTTTTACTAGACAAGAGCGGCATTATAATGATTAAATGCCGCAAATGTGTACGAGATTACGACATGAATAGTTTAATGTCGTATCTGACTAAACGTGATTAACTTTTAATGCCTCAAAACCCCTAAGTATAAATAGCATATTTTCCCCAAACTATTATACGAATTTCATCAACCAGCGTGCCTCAGAAACCCTATCTCCACAATCCCGCCTCTCCAATTCGACAATCCCGCCTAGCTTCACATCTATCTCTCTCTCTCTCTCTCTCTCTCTCTCTCTCTCTTGCCGAGTAATCCTTCCGCGACTTGAGAATTCTTCCTTCTCGGAGTGACCTAGACGAGACGTGGTCTTTATCACAACAGATCGATATCCTGTGACCTAGCCAAGCTGTAGGTTTCATTCTGAGATCGTTTCAGGACTCAAGAGTTCCTCAAGTTGAATTTATGATTCATGTTTGGCTTGATTTGTACCATTTTGCACTATTTATCCGTCTTGAGTTTTGATGGGCGTGGTTGGGCAACTTTCTATAGCCTCTTTTCCCCTAAATTATGTTTGGTTTCAGTTTCTGGTTGTTCGATTTGTTTCTGCTTCGTGTTACAATGGACGGAAAATCAAATTCGTATTATATTATATTCTGCAGATATACTGCTATACTAGTTCGTCTGGTCGTTTGGGCGTGCAGGGGTTCTTATTAGATGTTCCGATGCAGAGGAACATATAAAACATGTCTTAAAGATTGAGAACGAACTCTCTTAATCTCCGGATTTTTCAAATTAAGATCTCCTTTTTGGCTTTATTTGTTATTCTTTTTCTATTTTTAAGCATCCACTGAAGCAAAACTCTTGAATGGATCTGACCATAGCTCAAGTTTCCGTTGAAAGAAACCTTATCCTATGATGTTAGATTCACTTTCAGTAGGCCTTCAATTCTTTGTGTGTGTGAGCTATGTAGACACAATGATGCTTTCTGGACATATAAATGGAGAATTGTTGTAAGACAGTTTGGTGAGAATATTTTTCTCTCCAAAGCTACAGTTGAAGAATCTTAAAAGCTTAGAGATTGAAGTACAAACGGGTTTAACTCGTGAATGCCATTGTGAACTACGGCGCACATTCGTCCAAGTCCTTTGCACCACCTTCCACCTCTTCCTTGGGTGGTTTTGAGTTTCTGAAATTGTTTATTTTGTGATGTTCCTGACATTTTTGATGGAAGAAAAATGATAAATCTCTGCACCAGGATATAAGGAATTCTTTTCCTAACACCCCATCCGACAACCGATTTGTTCGTCTTATTCTTTCCGGGTCTATAATTTACTCTAGTATGCTGAGTTGTGGAAGGGATTTGGGAGCCATTGGCTGTTTCTGGGGGGTGAATAAAAAAGAAGATTCATTAAGAAGCGATGTTTGAAACCATGCTAGGAAAAACTGAAAATCTGGTTCCAATGCAACAGGTAAATTCATAGTATATCTAGTGTAAATGCAGTTCACTAGTCCATTAATTATAGTTCACATGTTGATGTTTTCTACTGCTTGCATTACATTTAACATATGACAAATCATTTAGCATTTTTTGTTGACCTACTCTCCATCTATCTTATTAATTGAAGCCCTCACAAGTCACAAAAGACAAACCTGAATTTGCCGTGGAACTTTACTTGTATAGGTTGACGCATCCATATATTAGTAGATTCATGAGATGATATTTGGTTGGGCCTATGCCATAAGCTTGCCGCCACCATTAATCAACACCTCAAGAACCTTCAAGTTGAAAAGGATGCCCATAAAGAAGACACCACATTCCAGTCCGAGGATGTTATGTATAAGTAAGTTGTCCTTCCTTTCCCCCGCATTTTTGAATCCATGTCATATATGAATTCTGTACCTGCATATTTACCTTAGAAAATACATGTTCGCCAATATTATCCCTCAATCACTTTCTACGTAATTTTGATATTAAAGTGAAAGCTATAAAAAAATAGACACCACTCTTGCATGTTATAAATTAAGGTGGAATATTTAGGACCACCTATGTTGGTGAAAAAGAGATAGATAGTTTTGCGATTGTGTGAGAACCAATAAAATGTATGTTTTTTTCTTTCAAATGTCTACATTTTTCTTTTAAGCAGCAACTAGAAGATTAAAGGCTGAACTGCATGTTTCAAAGGTGATTAATTTTGGTTAAAAGAACCAAAGATTGGAAGGTGGTTCAATCTTCCCATGCTAGAACTAGTAAAAAAAGCACATCAGGGGTTTTTATCAAACCATGATTTGCTTTGGAATTATAGAGAAAAAAATGTGTGGCATTGCTCAGCGTCGTCATTTCTTGGCTCATGTACATGAGAAACTTTGCAGCAGTTGAATTATAATGTCTGGACTACCCCAAATGCAAACATCCTCGACATATGTGGGCAGCATAAGCTGGAGACATTGGTACTGCTGCATAATTCTATCACTCGTGTTGAACCTAATTACCATATATTACCCTGCATGATATCCCATTCTTTGAGCTATGTCAGTGTCTCAGCATTGGATCTTAATTTGCTTCTAACTGCTTGTCTGAGAATTGAACACCAGTCTCTTGTCAATCCTCAGAATTGCAAAGTCCGATGCTCAGGTTACTGTTGGACTTAGTATTTTAACCTTATGAGACTCTATGTTGAAGCTGTAAGTTTGGATAAGGTCACATTGGAGGTAGACAACCTTAACTTCCCCCACAGTTTCACCAGTTAAATGCCAAATGTCTACCATTAGCAGTTAATGATAATTGGACATTTATTTTAAAGATCTCTTTGAAGCCTTCCGTTTTGTTCTGTATTTATGTTTGCTCTTTTGTACAGAAGCTGCAATTGTCTAAAGATTATAAATATCTACATTCCTCATACTCCTGACTTGCATACTATCAAAATATTTGTCTTCCTTTAGTGCTTTCTTATTTTGTTATCGAGCTTGTTGTTTTACATATATTTCCACTATGGCATGAGTAAAGCCCGGGCATCAATTCTCTGTTTTCTTTTAATTTTACTTCAAACTAATGTTTTATAAATGCTATTTCAGGATAATACAGATTCTCCATTTGCGAACAAATTATCTTTCATACTCCACCAGCGGTTTAAAGACTTGGATGCTTGGAAAAAATATGTCCCTTTGAGGTTGTCAAAGACTTAGGATGCCTCGCATATTATTTAGTGGATATACTAATGTAGTTGTTAGGGTCTCGGGAACCGAAAATCGCCACTGTGTTTTGCTCAATCTATGAATCTGCTAGAAAACAATGTTATGGGGACGTTCCGATTCTTGTATCTTAGTAGTTAGTATGGGGTTGAGGAAAGAAATTTAAATAGTCAATTGTTTGTTTTGAGATTTTTGTATATAACTGTTTGGTTAAAATTTGAACTTAATATCTGATGTTCCTGGTTTATTGCAAAGATGTTACATTGTTATGAATTTTGGTCATATAATAGTTGTGATGTGTGCAATATTATTAGATGATGGTGTATTTGAGTATGTATGAGCATCAGGAAATGCTTCTACTCATAGAAGATGCAGCAAGAAATTAATGCTGCAATTGACCTCAATTAAGACATTAAAAGAGTGTTGGAATTGCGTTCAAAATCAGCATTAAAAAAATGCTAGAATTGAACATTATTACGACATTAAATAATCGTACAACTACTATCTGATGCGGCATTATTGAAGTTAGTGTCGCAAAGGTATGGATTCAAAATTATTGCCGCAGGTAATGCTGCAATTGCTTAGGCGGCATTAATTTAATGATGTATGGGCAAAAACGACACCGACATTTACGGCAATACCGTTAATGCTGTAAATAATGCCGCAAAAACTATAAACGACATTTTTGATATCTATAGTAGCATTAAATTAATGTTGTATTTGGGCCGATTTTTTGTAGAGCCACCACCAGTAACCGATGTACTAGCTCTCTTTGTCCCCCGACCAGTTTCTCCTCCCTCTTCTCTTCTTTTTCGATCGGACATGGAAGGGACATCAGCGCCTGAAAGGCCCTCCGCTGCTGCCACCTATCTTTAACGACGACTACACCGGCATGTATCTCTCTCTCTTTGTGTTTGCTTGCCGGTGTTGCAACACGGGCAGCACCTCTCTCTCTTTGTGCTTCCCCGATCAAAACCCCCCACCTTCCTCTCGATCTGATCTGCAGTTCACTTGATTGTTCTTCAAGTTCAAGTTGAGATCTGGACTGTATATTGATGATTTGGATGTGAACCTTTTTGTTAGGATGTGGTTCCTTTTTTTTGGAAAAATATTGAGATACTGTTCTTCAGTTCAAATTGAAGACATGTTTTTCACTGTTCAGGCTTCAAAGATTAAAATATCGAATTAGTATAAAAACAATCAATATATAAAAATAATTAATTCAAGAAACCAATAAACATAAAAAACAATTAATTTATTTCAAAAAAATGAAAAATAATTAATGTATAAAAATTATTTCTGTAAGGCAGTTTTTGACTCTGACGTTGTTGTACAACTTTTTGGCTTATGGTTTAAGGTGGTTCACGCCTGTTTCTGATCGCCCTTTCACAGTAACAACGACGCTTATAAATTTAAGGCGTTTCTTGATTAATTTTAAGGTGGTTTTGAATCGCCGAAAAAAAAATCACGCCTGTTTCTGATGAGAAACCGCCACGAAAACTGCCGTTCATAAATTTAAGGCGTTTTTTGGTTAATTTTAAGGTGGTTTTGAACCGCCTTTTCAAGCTGTATTTCTAGTAGTGCTTGTCTGGAGAGTGAGCAGTTAGAGAGAGAAAAGGATCAGAAGAAAGAGGATATATGTTCTTGACCAGGACCGTCTCTAGCATTTTGGTGGCCTGAAGCGAGCAATAAATTTGAGGCCCTCAAGTATTTTCTAGAAATAATTTGCACATATCTTGTGTGGGAACATGTTGTGCAGTATACGTGCAATGTGCGTGCTACCATCGTGTTGGCTCGCACGCTTCACATTTTTATTTTATTTATGCAATTTTTTTTCCCAATTCATAAAATCTTGGATTTTATTCTAAATCGTCAAAGTGTATGATTTATGTAAAATCCTAGAAAGAGATGTGATGTATATTTGATGTATCTCATAAATTGATTTTTTTTGTCCAAGCATAAATTATATAGAAAACATAAAATTATTTAAGAAATTTCATATAAATTGCTAAACTACCCGTATTATTTTTTTAATTTGACGCCCTCTATTTTTTGTGCCTCTAAGCGGTTGCCTTAACCGCTTAAAGGTTGACATGACCCTGTATCGGGCTTTGAGCTAGCGGCCCACTTTGAATAGTGTTACACCTGTTGAAACAAATGAGAACACAAATTAAAAGGCAAGCGTAACTGCATATAGATCTAGGGAGGGGCTCAAAGATTTTACCCAAACATCACTGAGAAAGATGCATTGAGCAAAGCTCCACTCAATGGTTGAATGTGCAGGCGGTCTGTCTATAATTCGCCGGATGCTACACATTCATACCCGCATGCAACTCTGTAGGCACACCTATTTTTCCAGGAATGCACTGAGAACAATTTTTGAGACACGGTATTGGTGAAGCAATTGATGAACTTGATGCATTGAAAAAATTGTGTCCAATCTGAAAATTCAGTCCATGTGTCATTAACTAGTATAATGTAATTAGCTTTAGTTACGATAAGCAAATAAATCCAACTGATTTAAAAAAGCAACATTACAGAACAAAATAGTTTACTTGCATTGAGAGCTGATACATGCGAGTAGCTCTCGATGTAGTACACTATTTTTTGTCTGTGATGACAGGCGACTTCTGAAATTTAAAGTTACTCATCAATACTGATTTGATAATCATTAATTATAATAATTAAGTAAAGAAATACAACTCGTTAAAAAGCTATCAACATATATACAAATTGGTGTACCACATTGAGAGCTGACACGTGA
This sequence comes from Linanthus parryae, assembly GCA_023055425.1. Lineage (NCBI taxonomy): Eukaryota > Viridiplantae > Streptophyta > Magnoliopsida > Ericales > Polemoniaceae > Linanthus > Linanthus parryae. The sequence goes on along the minus strand of JALGPY010000006.1, from coordinate 89,774,856 downwards.
GGGCAGCTAGTGCAAGAAACACAATCAACCCATAGTAGATTGTATCTCGTGTCAACCCGGACCTGGAAGTATCTGGGTGGAGTGCCCAATTTGATCTTTGTGTGCCCAATTCATTAGGGTTTTACAATATTTTATGAGAATATGAACAAACAAATATGAGGTGCAATTAGACCCCAAAACAGAGCAAAGCAAAAAAGGTTGCATAGATTTGAGGACCAGAACACATCATCTGAACAAAACCCATTACAAATTGCATATGGGTAATCTCTCTTCTTCTTTTTCTACTACTACTAGCTACAAAACCCTAGAAATTTATTGATTGAGAATGGCTATTCACAATTGTTCCTTCGTTAATAGTAGCTGAAAATATCCCTAAAATGTTGCTTCTTCATCTTATTTCTTGGCTTTCACATCTGATATCAAAAATATCATCATGATAAAGATGATAATGAAGAAGGAAACTTCGTCGGAGGAGTCATCGGCTTTTTTGGTATGGTTGGGGAGACTGACCGGATATGGACTATGGGGTACGACTGCGGAGGAGGTCGGCGGCAGTGAAATTGGAGACGACGGAAGCTCCCTTGCCTGGAGAGTGAACAGTTAGAGAGAGAAAATGACCAGAAGAAAGAGGATGTATGCTCTTGACCGGGACCGTCTCTAGTACTTTTGTGGCCTGAAACGAGCAATAAATTTGAAGGCATCAAGTATTTTCTAGAAATGATTTGCACATATCTTGTGTGGGAACATGTTGTGCAGTATATGTGCAATGTGGGTGTCACCATCGTGTTGGCTCGCACGCTTCATCTTTTTATTTTATTTATTCAATTTTTTATTTTTTCCTAATTCATAAAATCTTGAATTTTATTCTAATCCGTCAAAGTGAATTATTCATGTAAAATCCTCAAAAGAGATGTGATGTATTTTTGAAGTATCTCATAATTTTTTTTGTCCAAGCAGAAATTATATAAAAAATATAAAAATTATTTAAGAAATTTTATATAAATTGCTAAACTACCCCTATTATTTTTCAAATTCCAGGCTCTCGATTTTTGTGCCTCCAAACGGTTGTCTTAACCGCTTAAAGATTGAGGTGACCCTATATCGGGCTTTCAGCTAGATGCACACTTTGAAAAGTGTTACACCTGTTGAAACAAAAGAGAACACAAATTAAAATGCAAAGTATCTGGATATAGATCTAGGGATGGGCTCAAAGATTTTACCCAAATATCACTGAGAATGATGCATTGAGCAAGCTCCACTCAATGAGTGAATGTGCAGACGGTCTGTCTATAATTCACTGGATGCTACACATTCATACCCGCATGCAACTCTGTAGGCACATCTATTTTTCCCAGGAATGCACTGTGCATTAAAAAACTCTGTCCAATATGAAAATCCAAGCCATGTGTCATTAACTAGTACAGTGCAATTAGCTTCAGTTACGATAAACAAATAAATCCAGCTGATTTAAAAACTAACATTACAAAACAAAATAGTTTACTTGCATTGAGAGCTGATACATGCGAGTAACTCTCGATGTAGTACACTATTTTTTTGCCTATAATGACAAGTGACTTCTGAAAATTTGAAGTTACTCATCTATACTGATTTGACTATCTTTAATTATAATAATTAAGCAAAGAAATACAACTCGTTAAAAAGCTAGCAACATATATACAAAATGGTGTACTCACACTGAGAGTTGACACGTGAGGGCAGCTAGTGCAAGAAACACAATCAACCCATAGTAGATTGAATCTTGTGTCAACCCGAACCTGGAAATATCGGGGTGGAGTGCCCAATTTGATCTTTGTGTGGTAAGGCCCACACCAAATTCAATCTGCAATTCCAATGTTAGTTAACTAAATCAACTTTTTTGTTTATCGGATAAAATTATAATACATCTCCCAGTACACAGTTTTGAAGTATAAAAAGAAAGTAGAATATAGTAACATACTGTGAATTATCGATGTCACCCAATAAATTGAAATCTCAAACCAGGTGCTTTTGCCTGGCATGATCTCTGTGCCAGACAACCTCCAAGATTGCGCCAGGGTAGACAGGGGATGCTCTATGCAGTGTTAGTGTGGTGCTATTACATAGGCATAAAGATAACAATAGTAATACATTTGTCATTCACGGCGTCCAATACAGGCGATGCAAGTTTTTATAGTTTTTGCATGGTGTTGTAGAGTGAAGTCTACTCAACAACACCATGCTAAAATCACCAAATTCTTACATCGTATTTAGGGGTGTTCACGAATCGACCGGACCGGTAAAACCGGACTGCACCAAACCAAACCATACGGAATCGCCGGTTCTTTTATCAATTTTATACTTTAACAAAACCGGACCAGCCGAGTGATTATGGAGTTAGCCAAAATTGGAATGGAAGTTAATAGAACACTCCTACCGGTTGAGAGTAATGACCATACAATGTGGAAATCATTAAAGTGTGTCGGGTCCATGGTACAAGACTTGCTGAATAATTCGCAATTTGAAACGATATGCTTTATTGTTTTATTGAGTAAGTTATACTACTGTAATTCTAATTAACTTAGTGTCATAATGATATAACGTCTTCTCCCTAAAATGCATAGAATCCTGCAACCGGACTCAAGGCAGCAATCGAGCAGTCAAAAGCAGCAGCCTCCAAGCCAGTGGACGAAGACAATAAGGAAACAAAAGCAGGGAGCTCCCAGCCAGCAGGTCATGGTATCAACCAAACGAAAGGAGGGATCTCCCAGCAAGCCGGCAAATAGGGTAAGCAAACGAAAGCTGAGAGCTCAGAGCCAGCATGGGACAGAGCAAACCAAACAGAAGTGGCAGAACCCGTAAATTCTAAAATAGAGCGATGGTTTGAGGACGTGTACAAGAATGCTAGAGAGGAAGAGAAAGTACATAAGCCGGAAGTTCCTACACAAATCATGTTGGATTAAATACTAATAATTATGAGAATGTTTTGGTCAATATTTTTGCATTATGTTATTATTATGCATAGTTGTCTATTATTCCAAACCATTGGAATGATTGTTGTCACACTCTCAAAAGTTACAGGTGCCCTCCGCTCGTAGTGATGAGCTGCACTGGCAACGGAGCAGGTAGTACGAACCATGATAATCCAAAACATATTATACTGTAATTTAAAGATAACCAACAATATCATTTTAAAGAAGCAAAGAAAGTACATTATTCGAAAAATGGAATACTAGTGTGAATTACTAAAAGCCTCGCAGCTGAAACTCCTATCCAGCAGTTGTCGTGAAAGCCCCCACCATTATTGATAACCTGCGGGTTTCAAAATAGCACAAGCCGACCGCTGAAATACTTAAGTCAGTCAAAAATGGGTAAGTTCATACCACAATATGTAAAAAGAATGTTGGCTTAATATATAAACATGAGATCATAAGCGGTAACCCGGGTGAAATATAACCAATAACTACAATCACGTTTTAAATCAATGAGTTCATCAAAATGAAGGAGATGTTGGGTTTTGACGCAGGTTACGCAGCGGAATAATAAAATTAATCCTGCTGAAATCCCACCAAGGATCACAGGAAGAGACTACATAACGATAGTAAAGTATTCTAGTTCTACATACCTTTGGGTTCTCCTGTGATGGCTTCCCACGTGAAATAGTATTCACGTCTCTATGGATAGTCCACTCCTAGGGTTGATTCTGGATCCTTCAAGCCTTTGTGCTAGCTAGGATTGAAGGAGAAAGAGGAAGAAGATCACAATCACGCAACGAACAGAAGAAGAGGGGCTCGGCCGTCTTTCTTTGGTCGACGGGGTAGGGGCGGACCATGTGAGGTTTAGGCCCTCTTTGGTCTTGCTCTCTCTCCTTGCTTCTCTCTCCCACTCTATGTGTTATGAGCATTAGTATGAGAAGGAAGCTAGGAGTGTCCTTTATATAGTCCAACAACTCCTTGTTGACTGCATAAAAGCCCCTATCCTAATCATGTCCATACACGAATTAGTCCAACTTGAAATTTAGTCCTACTAAGTTTGCAAGTAGTTACGTATTGATCCTTCTAATTAATTAACCATATTAATTAATTCCCAAGTCCAGTCTAATCCATAGGGAGTGTGACCCCATAAGTTTCTACTTAGTTGGTAGTAACTAGTACTAATATGGAGCGGCCTCTAGCAAGACATCCACGCTACCCAACTAATAGAAATAGTCATCCGACAAATCTTGTGCCCAATGTTCATGTATTCTATTATCCCTTTGTCTCCATATCCGGATTGGACACGAGACATATTAGTCACACTCGTATATCCAATCTATAGTTCCTCGATCCTGGGAATATGCTTATCCGTGCACATAACATCAATATCTCCATATTGATTCATCTGAGTCTGGCCAGACATTCTATAAGCACCATCCCTCGAGTGGCACATGGATATTTACTCCTATTATGTGGGAGGGACAAATCATGTCTACGTCACTACGATCTCTAAGCTTCCTTCCTATCATGCCCGATAACTACTTTTATAGTTACCCGGTTAAGGCGCAACGTTTGCTAATGATATTTCACAATACCATTAGCACTACGAGAAGCGCTTGTGACTTTAACATAATCTAATGTATCCTTCTCGTCGTGGGTCAATCCAATATGCCATTACTCTTAATGCATACCCATGTGTTGGATCGTGATATATCCATATCAATCCAACCCCATACTAGTCTATAGTTGATTGTCCTATTAATCAATATAATCGACTAGGGATATTTAAGAATATATCATTTATATTCTAAGGACTTCATTCATGTTAACATATCTCCATATCGATAACATAATGAATAGTAGGTCCATATATATTTGTCACGATAAATTGATTGCCTCTAGGGCACACTACCAACAGGAGATAGATAGAGTTTAGAATGATGAAACAATGAATCCTAGCTCTCTGTCGAGCTCCAAGATCCAAATGATGCTCCCATATGTGTTTCGTGATCTTTCTCTTTCTACAGCTGTCTCCTTATGTTCTTAGGTCAATGAATCCATTTTTAATAGACCAGGCACAATTTTTAGTGTAACTTAGCCAAATTTGCACTTTAGCCCCTCCAGTTTGTAATTCTCGGACATATTCACTTGCTGATCTTGCGCGGTCCTTATCCTCCTCATACGAACTCGTATTTGGGTCTACCATATATCTTTGAAAATCCCTGGATGTATACTTGATAACTCTCTATTAGAGTCACATTTCTTGCACATTTTATACCGTTTTGCGTATTTCTAGGTTGATTATCTTAGTTTCATGCTATGGGTTGAGAGAAATATAGCATGCTTGAGCGTTTGAGCATAAATGTATAATCCGGGCATTTCTTGTGTAATTTCGAGCTTTTGTCGTCACATTTGATTTTCTGGTATTTTTTTCGTGATGAAGCAAAGAAGAAATCTGAATTTTGCCAGACTGGTAGTACGACCAGTGAACTGGTAGTAAGATCAGTATATATTTTTGGCAAAATTAGCACAAAAACCATCTTCTGCTCGTCGTACGATTAGTATGACTTGTAGTACGACCAGTCTGACGACTAGCAAGCAAATATTTCGGTTCTAATGCAATTTTTACGACTTTTTGGGCAACAAGTGATGGGAATTACTTACTAAATGACCTGGGGACGTGAGGGGAGGACCATTCACGTATCTTTGGGAAAAAAAGAAGATGCAAGGAGAAGAGGAGGACGAGGAAGAACACATGGTGAATATCTGTACTCCACCATTGGAGGATTCTGGGGTTTGAGCTATTTCTTCTTTTTCTTTCAGTATGGAGAAACTACTTAGCGTTGTTTGGTTGATTTCAATTAGCTAAACTATTTTTCTATGCGTCTATATGAGATCCTAGGGTTTATGTTGATGAATTTTCTGGGTTTAGACTTGTTTCATGCTATTGTTTAAGTCTATTGGATAGACATAGTTTCTTGAATTTTTTAGCAATTCTAACATATTGACACGGTTAGAGTATGAATTGATAATCAACTAGAATATGGTTTTGTTCATAGATGTTTATCGTGCTTAATGTTAGTTTTTGATCTCGTTACATGTTCTTACATTGTGCTTAATCCTTAGCAAGAATGGATTCGCGACCCATACTTGTTAATTAACTAGAACGTGCACGACAATGACTTAATCTAGTTGTGAATAGTGTATGAACACAATCCCGAATCACCGAGACCGTAAATGAGAGTGTAAGGATTGGCCTTAGTGTCGGTAGATTCGGTAGGATTATTCAACTGTTCTGTGAAACGGTGGACCGACATGACCCGTTATCATACTGGCAGATCACCTGCTAGAACGGACCAGTGGACAACATGACCGAGAGGAGATTGTAGTTAGCCGAGATGTAAAATGACATGAGACCGACATGATATTGTCATATCCTATTACCCGACTGAACTAAAATAGGATTGACATGTTACATAGCTGAACCGGAATTTGTCTACAACCCTAGGTGATCTAGAGATCGCCTAGTTTCTCCATCTTTATTTTATAAATTAATAAAAAAATATAAAAATATTAGTTAGTTGTTATTAAATTCAGTCACTAGTTTGTAGGTGACAAACTATTTAAATGTCAATTCTTCCTCCTTGTACCGTATTCTAAATTAAGAACTAACTAAATAATCTCAAGTTTTTCCTCGTGGGATCAATAAATTGGGGTTGAAATACCACCCCTATATTACTTGATCGTGTCGCGTCAAGTATTTGGCGCCGTTGTCGGGGACATCGGCAGATTATTTAGTTAGGAGTTAGTTTAGAGTAATTTATTTTAGTTTTAGTTTTATTTTTTTTATTCTCTATCCGTGCTTCACGGGTGTCTTGTGAGCCTGTTTTCTCAAGAACGCATGAAGCAAGAGATATTCTAAGCATGTGGAGCGAACATTATTATTTGGCTCCCCCCTACTGTGTCTATTGCAGGGGTAACCATGAAGAAGATGACGCATGCATAAGTCGGTGCTATCGATGCGGCATTTGACACTATAATAGAGACCCATGTCGAATTCATGCAACCCAGCTTCATCAGCACCACCAAGAGGATTCAGGTACAAGTTTAGAATACTCGAGGGAGATGGTGGATAGGAATACAAAGTTAGTAGTGGAACCGGCGCTGTCAGTAGCAATGTTATCAGATACTCAAGAGCCACAAACAAAATCCTTTCCACATGACATTGAGCCTCAAATTAAGCCTCCATCACCACCATCTCAAGAGGATGATTCTGACGTCCCTGATTGGCTTCCATATTTGCAAGAGATGCTGAAGAAATTCAAGTCTGAAATGGATAAAGAACAAGAGAATGCATCCCAAGCTGCAGCTGTGAAGGAAGAGATACTTGAGCTGAGCGAAGAATGCAATGTCCAGGAACCATTGGTGGACTCTGCCATTTATGAGGACGCAGACTCTGATTCAGACTGGGGTGGACCTGTGTGCCCAAGATGGGAGGACCTGCCGTATTGCGAGCCAAAACTGCAGGCGCCCTCATATCCTTTGGCATGAATGGGAAGACGCCGACATTAGAAGTTTGTGGTGTGCTGATGATGATAAAGCTAATAAAACACTTGTGCTCAGTGCTATTTAGGTAAAAGTCCCAACTTTGCTTACTGATGAATTCTCTATATCCTATGTCACGCAAGTCTGCGATGACATAGGATTGATTTGAATGATTGAAGAACACATGAGGACGACATGTCGTTCTTCCCCATGTCGTTCTTCCCTACAGGATTTCAACACACTTCTTATTAACTACCCAGATTTAGCTCTGGATCTCAAGTCTAAGTGAACTACCTTACACTTATACAGATTGTGGTTCCCAACCTATCTAGTAACCGCTACAACCTGTTGAAACAATAAGAACCTCTTTGTTGTTCACTTGAACAACTAAACTTCTAAGTTTGTGAGGTTTAAGAATTCAGAATGAATAAAACAATCTCAGTATAGTTTGAAGAACACTGAAGAGATAAGCAAATGAAGCTTGTAAGTGTTCTTCAAATTTGATGAATCATCTTCTTCTCTTGCAGTATTGATTGACTTGAATGATTGAAAAGTTATTGATTTGATCTCCCACACGTATGAAACTCTCCAATATCCTGTTGATCAGCCTTTCTCAATGTGTCTCTTGTTTGAAATTTAAACTCCAACTTTTATCAACAACTTGCAACTGCTTGGGAGATTTTAAGAACTGAATTCCTACAAATCCTCACCCCTGATATGCTTCTTTCAACAACTATGCTTGGATAGCTATTAAGTTTTCTTATGGATGTTTGAACGACCAACAAACCTGCACATCCTGATCAACAAAGATCAAACAACATCTAGACAAAATAGCTACATATATGATCTTTTAGTTACACAGTTCATGCATAAACCCTAACTATTTTTGCCTTGGATAAAAATCAATATAAATAGTCACATATTAATAAGACAAGATAAATAACAGAATGAAGAGTTAGAATAACTCATCCAGTTTTGAATCCATATAAGTCTTCTTGCAAACATAAAACAGTTCAGCACAGTTCATCAGTTAAAAACACAAGGTAATCTCAAAGGTTTGGAGCTTTAATAGCCAGTTCACTAGTTTGAGCTTAACACTGAATCCTGCAACCTGTGAGACTTATACACTCTCATAATAGACTCAATAATATTTTCAAGAGACACTATTGAATGGTAAACTCATCACTCAATCCAAGCCTGCACTCATAGAAACTGTTAGGCACAAATAGCATAAGCACTACAGTATTTCAAAGCTTTGGAGCTTTGAAACTAAATGTCTCTGATCTTATGGCTTTCATCATCACTGTTAAAGCTCCCCCTGAGTTTGTAAACTCATTCAAACTCATGAGTCTGAACTATCAATCTCCTCCTTGATGAAAGACAAAACAAATATCATTGCTTTCCAAGATATCCTGCAACTCAATGTCAACATTAAAACTTAACAGGAAAAATATAAATCAACATAACACAGATAAATCAGAACAAAAACAGATGGCATAAAAAGAAAACCAGTTATCCTACAGTACATTATTACACAATATTCAGAATAATCCAAAAACTAAAAACATAGCCACATAGAAACTAGCAACTAATCTTCTCCCCCTTTTTGACTTTCATCAAAAGAGTAGAAGAAATGTAGGATCATGTTTTTGAAAATAAATAAATAAAAGTACTTCAGGGCTAAAAAGAGAAAGAAAAGATTAGAAAGTAGGTTTCAAGGCTTTGAGGTTCCAGCACCAACACTCTTCTTAGCAGTCTTCTTCCACTCCGAGCTTTTCCCTTGCCTTTGTCTTCAGTTTCCACCTGTTCTTCCTCTGCTGTTTCTGCATATGATCCTTCACCAATCTCAGCTTGCTCTTCCACATGCTCAACTTGTTCATCCATATTCTCATTATGCTTTTCTGCATTCTCAGCCTCTACATCAGCAACCACTTCAGCTACTACCTCTTTAACTTTTTCAGCATTCTTCTCATCAGCTTCACCAGCAGCCTCCTCACCACCAACTTCATCCTCAGATTGTTCAAACAGATCATTTGAAGCGAGAACTATTGGAACTTTATTCTTAATATATTTCTTCAACACATCTCCAAGAACCTCATCAAAACCATTGCTGGTTTCTTTGCTTTCAGCAGATGAACTCTTATCTAAGTCCAAACCTCTGATTATCACATCCAGTTACCTTTGAACTTCACAAAGTCAGTAGACAAATCAAACAGTCCTTGTGTAAGATTCTCAATACCATCCTCCAAAACTTCAACTCTGTCAAGATCCTGAGGGAAATCCAATTTGCCAGAAACTTTTGAAGTTGTTGCTGCTTTTGGTTTGATATAGTTCTTTTCCATAGCTCTTTTGCAGACAACTCAGTATAAAACTTTCACTCCCCTTTACTAGTCTGAATACCTACAATCTTTTGAAGTGATGCTTCATCAACCAATCCAAAACCACTTGCAATCTTCTCTTCATCCTTCATGGGCACACCAAAGTGTTTAAAGAACAATGGTAACAGATTCGCATAGGGCAAAGAGTGATTCATAGTCCTTGACAGATTAAGTACATCAGGATTAAGACCTTGTCAGTCACCAACTCCTTAGAATACTCCCTTGGTACCACACACCTCATGATGATTGAGAATAGAATTTTGGCTTCACGGTTGAACACCGAGTGTAATACCCCGTACATTAATCAGGGGTAATTTGGTAATTGGAGAAGAGATAATTCCGTTTTAGGATCCCAGAAGTGATTTGAGAAATTTTCGGAATTTAAGATCTTTATTCGTTAAGAAACTCGCGTGAAAATTTTGGAGCTAAATCATATTGAGTTGTGACAAAACAAAATTTGGTAAATTTCCGTGTTTTTATGATTGAGAAATTCGGTTAAAATATTAGAAAATATCGGGTTAATATTCGTAAAGTAAACACGCGAGTATTTTATATGATGTAGTCATGATCGCGTGTACAACCACCGCGAGATTGGGTGTGTGTGTGCTACACTAGATCACATTATCTCTTGGTGTGCCACCCACACCTGAGTTTTTCTCACAATGCTTATCACCTTCAAAAATTTTCATCTTCTCCAGCAAGATTTTTGGCCACCGCCACCTACACCCTCTCTTCCACCATAAGCTTCTCCTACTTCCTTCCTCCACGCTACTCTTCTCCTATAAATCATTCCCCTATTCCTCCCTCATCACCATCATCACTATCATCATCACCATCTCCACCCTCATCTTCTTCCTCCTCTCCGTCCTCCATAACCACCGCCTTCAAGCTCTCCATCACCACCACCTCTCAACTCTCTGTTTCATCACCATCTCTCTCTTTCTCACACTTTGTTCTGGAAAGAACAGAGCACTACAGCAGCAGCAAACAGCAGGTGAGGAAACCCAGCTGCCGCCACCACCACTGCCGTCGTTACCGACGGGAACAACAACCCGAACCATCACCACCTCTCTGTTCTTGTCCCGTTCTCCTCCTCTCTCTCTCTCTCTCTCTGTGAGTTGAAAACAGAGAGCACCACCAGCAGCAGCAGCTAGCAGCGGCCAAAGGCCGCCACCATCACCGCCGCTGCCGTCGTCGGGGAAGAAGACCCGAAACCCCCAACTCCTCTGTTTCACCTTTGTTCCTCTGTCTATCTCACTCTTTCTCTCTGTTCGACCCAGTAGCAGAACAAGAAGAAGAAACAGAGGTAGAAGTAGCTGCTTTGATCGAAGAAGACCACCGTCGCCGCCGGAGCACCATTAATTCCGGCGAAGCTTCGGCCCAGCCAAGGCAGAGCTACCCACCATCCAATATTGGTGTCTCTAGACTCCACAGGTCCCGATCAGTCCTTAGGAGAGCCCAGCCGCACCCAAAAGTGACCGGAGAAAGCTTTGTCGGCCACCATCACCGGCGGCAATTACGGCAACTCAACCCGCTTCACCTCTTGGTCATTTCTTGCGATTTTTGGTGTGGGTGAGTCCTAAATGACCTCCTAAGTCGTTTTTAGTAATCAAAATCTTGTTTGTGAAGCTTGAATTCATGATTTGATAGGACAAGAAGGAGTGTTCATCGTGAATCAATATTGGGGGGGTCAACTTGTCTTTTCTGGAATGTTGGGGGTACATGTTGTAGTTTAACTAAAACATATGGGGGCTGATTATAGTTATGTACTACATATTATATATTTGATCAAATCAACTTATTAAGTTTTACTAAATCATATTTTGGGGTAAATAAAATGAAGTTGAATGAATATTTTAGTTATAAAAATATGTTTTTGGTTATATTAAATAATTTTCTTGGGAAAATAAGCTAAATAAAAATATTTTTGAATATGTCAATGTTTTGTTGCATTTACGGTGAATTTAAAATAGTTATATATCAAGCTTTTATTAAAAAAAATCAAATATTGTTTCTCTAGCTAAATAACTCTTTATAAGTATATAACAAAATATTATTTTCTTACTATCGCTAGTAATTGTAATATTACTCGTTTACTTCGACAAATGTTTATAAGTATTTTCAAAGTAATTCTTTATATACTTATAAGACTAAAAGTCGGATTTCATCGGGAATCGTGTGAGCAAGACTTTGTAGTTGACCTAGCTGAGCAACCACATAGGGCTAGCGCGCTCATTCATTTGAAAATATCATCGTCGTGACTAGAGAATTGTAATTTGTAGGCACAGGATCATAGACGAGAACTACAAACGTCCGTAGGAGCTTTAACGTGCGAATTGATATGGATCAAGGTGAGTTCACATGCTTAGCCTTGAGCCTTAGCTTCATTTCGTGTCAGTAAATGATTTTAATACTGTCTCAAAACGTGTTTTGTGCTTGTCATGCTTTATTTGAGTTTGGCTACATTTCAAAATGATTCCTTGAAACTGTCCCGCAAAGATAACCCGTTCGTAATGCAAAGTGGAAACATTCGCTTGTACCGGAACCAGTTATATTGGGTGATGATTCCCTGGGCTCAGTCCCTAAAGATATATTCGGGTTCGATCCCCGGAGTTACTTATATTGGGTGATGATTCCCTGGGCTTCGTCCCTAAAGATATATTCGGGTTAGATCCCCGAAGTTACTTTTATGGGTTTAGATCCCTTGGGTTTTATCCCTAAAATGCGGGACTTCGCGTGCCCCGGCTCTACGCCTTATTGGCTAGGGTCCAGCATCTAGATAACACTCATTTGATTGACGCTCTTAGGTGGGTGTTGCAACACTTAAGGTCTAGTATGTCTGCCGTGGTCACTGGTCTACCCTGGTACAGCGAGAAGAGATAATAACTGAACATCTTTGCTTCTGTGTCTGGAAATGTGCAATGGAACAAATTTCGACAGATGGATTTGTTTCTGAAACGTTCATAAATGATTATATCTGCTGCAGACTCTGATATTGTTTTACTCGTACTCTTTTACTATTTTACTTGACTCGTGAATCATCAACTATTTCATCTTCCTTGTTTTACACGCTAAGGTGTATCTCACTCAGCATTTCAAGCTGATTTTGGAAACTGCGGTTCTTGTTTTTCTTCCCACCGCAGGCCTAGGAGCTGGGGCGCGAGACTCATCTAGAGTATGGACGTCACCAGTAGACTATCTAATAAATGTTAGATAAGTTTTGTGAAATAGTTTTGTGTAATAGTAGAAACTAGTGTGTAATATTCTAAGTTTGGTGTTTAATAATATGAATAAGTGTTGCGAAATGTATTGCTTTTGATCTCCGCCGCTTCTAATAAGCATCGCCCTCCCGGTCTCGTCCCGAGCCGGATAAGGGGGTTGTTGCAGGTGGTATCAGAGCAGTTCTTTCCAACTAAGGGATTAAAACCTATAGGGTAACCTAAAATGAACTTAGGGCAAGATAAAATACGGAAAAGTCGGGTATTCGGGAAGTTATTCACTCCCTCTTGCTTAACACGTTGCTACGTGTTATTTGACACTACCCTGTTTCATGTTGGGCCCTAGTGATGTTCATGTCGTGGGGTTGACCTTTCTATTTATGGACTCTTCACTGTGTTTCTCGTCCAGATGTGTCATGAGATTCGTTGCTATATCCTATTCACAAGTTGTGACCTGCTTATCGTGTTAGAGACATGAGTATGTGGAAACTTCAGGTTGATGCTTGATAATGTGTGTTATTTGTCCAAGTGTTTTCTGCTAGGAACTAAGAGCGGACTAGGGTAGTAATCCTATGTACCGTACCTCGTGCAGTGACCTTGTATTTCATTTGAATTGATGGTCTGCTAAGCGTTATAGCACCAGTGGTGACTTTAGAATCCGGAACCATATATTCTAGTCCAAGCTTCGAGGACGAAGCTCATTCTAAGGAGGGGAGGATGTAATACCCCGTACATTTATCAGGGGTAATTTGGTAATTGGAGACGAGATAATTCCGTTTTAAGATCCCAAAAGTGATTTGAGAAATTTTCAGAATTTAAGATCTTTATTCGTTAAGAAACTCGCGTGAAAATTTTGGAGCTAAATAATATTGAGTTGTGACAAAACAAAATTTGGTAAATTTCCGTGTTTTTATGATTGAGAAATTCGGTTAAAAATTTAATAAAATGTCGGGTTAATATTCGTAAAGTAAACACGCGAGTATTTTATATAATGTAGTCATGATCGCGTGTACAACCACCGCGAGATTGGGTGTGTGTGTGCTACACTAGATCACATTATCTCTTGGTGTGCCACCCACACCTTAGTTTTTCTCACAATGCTTATCACCTTCAAAAAATTTCATCTTCTCCAGCAAGATTTTTGGCCACCGCCACCTACACCCTCTCTTCCACCATAAGCTTCTCCTACTTCCTTCCTCCACACTACTCTTCTCCTATAAATCATTCCCCTATTCCTCCCTCATCACCATCATCACTATCATCATCACCATCTCCACCCTCATCTTCTTCCTCCTCTCCGTCCTCCATAACCACCGCCTTCAAGCTCTCCATCACCACCACCTCTCAACTCTCTGTTTCATCACCATGTCTCTCTTTCTCACACTTTGTTTTGGAAAGAACAGAGCACTACAGCAGCAGCAAACAGCAGGTGAGGAAACCCAGCTGCCGCCACCACCACTGCCGTCGTTACCGACGGGAACAACAACCCGAACCATCACCACCTCTCTGTTCTTGTCCCGTTCTCCTCTTCTCTCTCTCTCTCTCTCTGTGAGTTGAAAACAGAGAGCACCACCAGCAGCAGCAGCTAGCAGCGGCCAAAGGCCGCCACCATCACCGCCGCTGCCGTCGTCGGGGAAGAAGACCCGAAACCCCCAACTCCTCTGTTTCACCTTTGTTCCTCTGTCTATCTCACTCTTTCTCTCTGTTCGACCCAGTAGCAGAACAAGAAGAAGAAACAGAGGTAGAAGCAGCTGCTTTGATCGAAGAAGACCACCGTCGCCGCCGGAGCACCATTAATTCCGGCGAAGCTTCGGCCCAGCCAAGGCAGAGCTACCCACCATCCAATATTGGTGTCTCTAGACTCCACAGGTCCCGATCAGTCCTTAGGAGAGCCCAGCCGCACCCAAAAGTGACCGGAGAAAGCTTTGTCGGCCACCATCACCGGCGGCAATTACGGCAACTCAACCCGCTTCACCTCTTGGTCATTTCTTGCGATTTTTGGTGTGGGTGAGTCCTAAATGACCTCCTAAGTCGTTTTTAGTAATCAAAATCTTGTTTGTGAAGCTTGAATTCATGATTTGATAGGACAAGAAGGAGTGTTCATCGTGAATCAATATTGGGGGGGGTCAACTTGTCTTTTCTGGAATGTTGGGGGTACATGTTGTAGTTTAACTAAAACATATGGGGGCTGATTATAGTTATGTACTACATATTATATATTTGATCAAATCAACTTATTAAGTTTTACTAAATCATATTTTGGGGTAAATAAAATGAAGTTGAATGAATATTTTAGTTATAAAAATATGTTTTTGGTTATATTAAATAATTTTCTTGGGAAAATAAGCTAAATAAAAATACTTTTGAATATGTCAATGTTTTGTTGCATTTATGGTGAATTTAAAATAGTTATATATCAAGCTTTTATTAAAAAAAATCAAATATTGTTTCTCTAGCTAAATAACTCTTTATAAGTATATAACAAAATATTATTTTCTTACTATCGCTAGTAATTGTAATATTACTCGTATACTTCGACAAATGTTTATAAGTATTTTCAAAGTAATTCTTTATATACTTATAAGACTAAAAGTCGGATTTCATCGGGAATCGTGTGAGCAAGACTTTGTAGTTGACCTAGCTGAGCAACCACATAGGGCTAGCGCGCTCATTCATTTGAAAATATCATCGTCGTGACTAGAGAATTGTAATTTGTAGGCACAGGATCATAGACGAGAACTACAAACGTCCGTAGGAGCTTTAACGTGCGAATTGATATGGATCAAGGTGAGTTCACATGCTTAGCCTTGAGCCTTAGCTTCCTTTCGTGTCAGTAAATGATTTTAATATTGTCTCAAAACGTGTCTTGTGCTTGTCATGCTTTATTTGAGTTTGGCTACATTTCAAAATGATTCCTTGAAACTGTCCCGCAAAGATAACCCGTTCGTAATGCAAAGTGGAAACATTCGCTTGTACCGGAACCAGTTATATTGGGTGATGATTCCCTGGGCTCAGTCCCTAAAGATATATTCGGGTTCGATCCCCGGAGTTACTTATATTGGGTGATGATTCCCTGGGCTTCGTCCCTAAAGATATATTCGGGTTAGATCCCCGAAGTTACTTTTATGGGTTTAGATCCCTTGGGTTTTATCCCTAAAATGCGGGACTTCGCGTGCCCCGGCTCTACGCCTTATTGGCTAGGGTCCAGCATCTAGATAACACTCCTTTGATTGACGCTCTTAGGAGGGTGTTGCAACACTTAAGGTCTAGTATGTCTGCCGTGGTCACTGGTCTACCCTGGTACAGCGAGAAGAGATAATAACTGAACATCTTTGCTTCTGTGTCTGGAAATGTGCAATGGAACAAATTTCGACAGATGGATTTGTTTCTGAAACGTTCATAAATTATTATATCTGCTGCAGACTCTGATATTGTTTTACTCGTACTCTTTTACTATTTTACTTGACTCGTGAATCATCAACTATTTCATCTTCCTTATTTTAAACGCTAAGGTGTATCTCACTCAGCATTTCAAGCTGATTTTGGAAACTGCGGTTCTTGTTTTTCTTCCCACCGCAGGCCTAGGAGCTGGATTGTAAGATAGAAGGGGCGCGAGACTCATCTAGAGTATGGACGTCACCAGTAGACTATCTAATAAATGTTAGATAAGTTTTGTGAAATAGTTTTGTGTAATAGTAGAAACTAGTGTGTAATATTCTAAGTTTGGTGTTTAATCATATGAATAAGTGTTGCGAAATGTATTGCTTTTTATCTCCGCCGCTTCTAATAAGCATCGCCCTCCCGGTCTCGTCCCGAGCCGGATAAGGGGGTTGTTGCACCGAGTGTGTTAACTGTTTAGGTCCAGTCAGTGTTCCCTCCAAGAAAAACATAGACTTTGCCTTCTCCAAACATTCCTTACTTTCAGGATGCTCATGCACACTATATTTTCTAGGAACTCCCAATACTTTGGAGAAAATCCTGTGGTCTAGCCTCATATAAATCCCAGCAACCTTAGAGGTCAAAACATAGCTATCACTATCATCAACTTCTTGAACCAAATTCAAATAAAACAACCTAGTCACCTAGGTTAAGCCTCAGAAGTTGGATTAAGCATCTTCCAAATAGATGACTCTCTTAATTTCGTAATGCAGTCAATGTCCAATTTCTTTAACAACTCTTCACAAATCAGACTACAATATGCAACTTTAGAAGAAGCACACCCATCCAACCACACGGTTTTAACTTTGGATTTGTAAACCAAGAATCTGGAATAACATTCTTACCATAACTAGAAGCCTTATTGTTTTCACAGCACTGTGCGTGCAGGGATGCCTGAAAATGGGATCAATAGAGGGATTTGATGTGTTGTAATGAGTTTTTCTATCAAGAATGGTTATTCTGAACATAGAATGAACATGGGGAGGGGGCAAATGGATAGAGCAGAAGACTTAGGGAAGAAACTTGATAAGAGTAAAGACTATCTTGAAAAGGGGGTTACATATTTAACACATAAGACCTACGGTTTCAAGCCTCACTTTCTCTGAAAAACCACTGCAAAAGTGGAATGTGCAAGGAGATAATGTTGACACAAGAGTTTGGGTACCTAATTCCAAGGGGTAAATAACGAGTGATGCATTGTAGTATGTGTTCATGAATTCCAGCTTCTCCTCACAAGAGACTTGGGTATGTATCCTTCGGGAGTGTAATTGAGTTGGCCGAATTTTCATTCTATTTTTTTTGGCATTTGTCTATAAGTCTTGAGCTTGAATCTTATCAGATCTCAGGGTTGTTTATTGGCCTCCTGAATTGCAAGTCTGCTAGCTCGAGTTTTCTTAGGCTGATTTACCTTTCTACTGTGGTTTGCTAGCTATTCTACATGAGTGAGGCTTCACTCAACGCACACCAGTGTACACCTTCGGATTCCCACGTAAAAAAGGCGTATGTAGGTATCATGTCTTTTTTTATACAAAATAACTATTATTACAGTTCTTCATAATAAGGGAGTATAATTTATTTCTTCTACTTCTTTTAAAAACCACAACAACTTTATATTTATGATACAACAATACATTTTACAACACCTGATTATTTAGATTTCTAGTTCATAGCAAACAATTGATAACTTTTCATTTCAGCCATATTAATTACCCATATATATTTATAGCCGATTATTTAGATTTTCAGTTCGTGCTGAACAGACGTTTACAAATGCATGTTTTGGGACAGAAAAGGTGTGATGCTATCCCCTAAAAAAAGAGAGAGAGAAAAAAAAAGCTGGGGGGTGCTAGATTGCACAATCAAAAAGTCTTTTGTGTCAAATCTTCTAATTTGAGGGTGCAATGTGTAATTCAATATTTGAAAAATAATAAAGAAACTGAAAGAAAAAGCACCCCCACCTGCTTTAAAGCCCGTTCATCAATCTTGTGGTAGCCTTTAGCAGTTCACAGAATCTTACTTTCTCTCTCTCTGAAACGTAAAGATGTTTTCCATAATTAGAGGTGCTGGTAGTTCCGCCGTTTGGATTCCCCAATCCAGGTGGATAATTTCACTCCCATCAAACCCCAACGCATTCTCAGCAACTTCTTCACTCTCTCCACAAAATGTCTTTCACAGTTAGATCACACCTCAACACCACCCATCTCAGTTTCAGCCCCCAAACACGAATCCACCGCCGAACCCACCACAGTTGCATCATTTTAACGAAACCCATTAATCAGTTCACCCGATTGAAGCACACCCAGGTCTTGATTCCTCGTCGAATGTCTTCGATTAAGAGCTCTCTGATCGACCCAGATGGTGGGTCGCTGGTGGATCTGGTGGTGCATGAGAGCGAGAGGGATCTGAAGACCCGTGAGGCTGAATCGATGGCGAAGGTGAAGCTGACGAGGATTGATCTTGAGTGGGTTCATGTTCTGAGCGAGGGTTGGGCGAGTCCATTGAAGGGTTTCATGAGGGAGGATGAGTATTTGCAGAGCTTGCATTTCAATTGTGTGAGGATGGGAGATGGGTCTCTGGTGAACATGTCATTGCCGATTGTTTTGGCCATTGGTGATGAGGATAAAGAGAGGATTGGTGCGTCTTCTGCTGTGGGGTTGGTCGGACCGGAAGGTGATTTGGTTGGTGTTCTTCGGAGGTTAGTCTCTTGATTAATCATTATTGAAGTTTTGAATTTGCTTCAAATGGCATTTGTTTGTTAGTATTTTTATAAGTTGTTTTTCTTATCAAAATGGATGTGAGATATTAGTAATGATAAAAGCTTTATTTTATAATTTAATCAGATGTGTGAACAAGCAACAACCTCTATCGATGAACCTATGGATTCGTTCGAGCCTTTTTATTGTTCCAATATTACCCATTGTAACTGGAAAATTTTGCTCTTTAATTGCAAGTTACTCCCAAGTCCCGACTTTGCATTACTCCAAAATAATCTCCCACTACTCACTCACACCAAAACGGCATATAGCCCCAGAAAAGATAAGCCACCTCTCACATGTACAAGCCAACACATTGTGTGGGCACAATTGCTGGTGTTTTAGGTATCTGGGAAAAGATTCGATTTGGATTGATTTTGGGAGTGAAGGTCCACAGTGAACCAATGAGAAGGTTGTCGAAATAATTGACCATGAGGGGTTAAAGTGAGAAAATTATATTTGCAAAGTATATAGATTGATGTGGGATCTAGTTAGCTTGTGTATTTGTCGAGTCATGAGTTAGTGGAGCCATATTGTTATAAGATATAGTGTGAACATCCTCTAATGTGAAGGCTTCTGAGGAACACATATTCTGACAGGAGCTCACCTTTGGATTACACAAACTTGGTGTTCGTTTATGTATCAGAATAGACTCATTCTAAGTATTGGTCGAATGTGATTGGGGCTGTTATCTACTGTCCTTTTGGGATACAAGGGTAACCCATCAATGGTATAGAATCTTTTTAGCTCAACGTTCTTTTTAAAATCCCATATGATGTGTACTTCAAACTGTAAAGAGTAACCAATCTATGTTATGGAATGGAGGAGAGGATCGAGGAAAGGCTTTATTGTCACACCCATTGTGAGATGTTAATGACTTTTAAGATCACAAGCGGGCGAGTTTGTTAACTTCGCATTATTATGCCAGTGTTTCGGATTTCGGTGGGGATGTCATTGTTTTCATTTGTTGAGAATGAAGCTCTGGGATTGTGTTATGGAGAGAGACCTATATATTTTGGATCACATAATATCAGGTCAGACGATTGCTAGGGAGATCGACCATGGAGGCTATGCTCCTACAAGACACTTAGGCCTCGTTTGGGTAGAGGATATGGTATGTAGGGATAAGGCTTATGCTGGGATATGAGTAAGGATATGAATGCTGTCTGATAAGCCCTGATAAGATATGTTGGCTATCTGTGTTTGGATGCTGTCGGATATGATACAGGATAGGAAGCAGGATATGTGCCAAAATGACTCACATACCCTCAATGCTATTATTTTGATAAAAGATTGTATATTTCAAATTGATGAGAAAAAATGTATACAAAATGTATCACTATTTATGTTTATATTTTAACACTCTTTTTATCTACACAGTAGTGACGTAGTCAAAATGTATACAAAATGTATATTAATACGCAAAATAAACTTGTAGTAAAATGCAAACATAACAAATATTCATGGTTACAACATGGTCATAGGAAAATATGAAGTATAAATTACTACCTCCGTTTCTTCTCTAAGGCACAGGTTTGACTCTTTGACTCGTATTTGGGTCACTTTGACCGGGTGATTCGGATAGCAAAATGATGCAATTTTTGACCTTTTTATTCACCGTGTTATAGAACAACTTTTACTCTACAACACCATAACAAATTTATCAAAAAACTGCATCATTTTGCTACCCAAATCACCGGGTCAAAATGACCTAGTGAATAGTGGTAAAAGTCAAACTGGTGCATTAGAGAAGAAACGGAGGTAGTACTATATAGTACTTATTGGCATGGTGTTACAAATCCTACAATAAACAAGTTAAATTAAAACGGCAAAATTTCAGCAAGCAAGGTAAAATGTCTTCATATATCTCAACCATACATACTCAAATATAGTTATGCAACCCCCAAATAATAGTTATCAAACCCATGAGGACCTCCTCCAAAATAAAGGAGGGACGTGAAACGGTGTAATAGCTGACAGGGTTTGGGGACAAGGGTGAGAAATTAGATAGTTTGTGGGGGTATTTTTGTCAACATACTAGCATCACAATATGCTATATTTTCTTATCCGAGCTTATACCTCCATGTTGGGGGTATAAAATTTGTTCATTAAAAGCTCCATCAGCATAAGGCAACATAACTTATCCTCTCTCTTATCCAGTACCCAAACACTTGATAAAAAAAGAGAGGGCATAACTTATCTTATGCTCCCTCCTTATCCTCTACCCAAACGAGGCCTTAATGGATAAACATAATAAAATAGGAAGGAGCTTTATTTACCGTACCGTTAGTAGCTGTAGAGAAGGCATACAATGAAGTACGCAGAGAGGCAATGTTGAAAGAGCAAGAAAAAAAGCTTTAACACACATCAAAGTGATTAAGAACATATATGAGGCAGAAGCTACGAGTTAGGAACAAGGTGCTGAAGAAGAACTCGGTTAATCTTACATAGTGGTGGGTGAAATGGAGCAATGAACAAGGTACACCAAAGAGATTTAAGGACATAAATGAGCCAGTAGTTACAAGTTCGGAATACGGTTTGGAAGGAGGAATTGGTCAATTGTACATAGTAGGTAGTACAAGTCCGAAAAAGTTCTCATTCTTGTTCTATAGTGAAACCTCCTAAATTTGTCAGTGGTTATAGTCTCAATTTAATTGAAGGTTTTTGGATGTTAGATACTGGTCTATTTTCATTTCCCCAATGCAAGAAATTGCCATTTCTAAATTTCAGAATTGACTTATCTCATGCGAGGATGAATATGTGCAAGAATTCCCTTACATTTTTAGTTAAGTTCGAGGAGCAGGAAGATCTTGCAATAAAATCAAGGCTCAGTTATATAGTACCCACCTCCAGTGTAGGGAAATGATCCATGTGCAGTGCTACCCACAGTTATCTTTTGGCATATTACCCACCTCCAGTTGTTAATTGCTAGCAGTCAACACTTAGGGATCAGGGAAATTTCCGTCTTAGATTTTCTTTAGTTGACAATATTGAGGGGCAAAGTGGTCAAGCAATAAAAATATGAACATGAAGAAGTCAGCCTTCTCCTCTGTCGCCAGCACCTGCGCAACTAAAAACCCAGAACTCGGCAAACACCACCACCATCCTTTTGCTTCAGCCACAACCATCACCACCACCATTAAACAAAATAAAATTCAATCCTGAAATTGACTCAACATTCAAACCGAACAAAAATCACTGCTCCAGAAATACAACACAACCCAGCCTCAAATTCAACTCCAACTTCACCAACACAACCTCCCCTCACCAGACCGATTCCAACCTAAAACAGAACCCAGAAACACCCAAATCAACATCGACAGTGAAGGCTATTCTCAGCTTTCTGGGGTTCTCAAATGGCTGGTTGCTGGGTTCTCGATCTTCTCCTCTGTTTGCTCTTGGACACCTATGAAAGGGGACAAAATTGGAACCCTAATTCCAAGATCTGTGGATGATCCCAGAAACCTGCTCTGTAACACAGAGAGAGAGCAGAGAGATAGAGAGTGGGTGGGAGGGACACAATAGCTGTTCTTCATTTCCTATCTTGCTGCTTCCACTCTCCAATTGACTTAAATTCATCAGCATTTACCAGATTAGGTCACCAATATTTTGTGTAAATTTCATATATTTTTTGCCCTTCTATATGCTGCCAGTTGTTGATTTTTAAATCCTTGGTTTTTTTCTTTAGGGTTTGTGGGTTCAAGAGACAAATGAAATTATTTTTTATGGACAATTATACCCTTGACGGAGTGGGTAGTTTGCCTAAAGAAAATTGGAGGGGGCACATGTGGTTCATTTCCCTATATTGGAGACGGGTAATGTCTCATTGATCCAATCCTAAACTAAAGTAGACACCTATATTGTCAGTACGGAAACACTCCAATAACCTGAGGCGAAAAGCACATCAAATATGGTGCCTATTTTATTTTGGTGGTCATTGATCTCTAGATGCAATAAATCCCTGTGCCAGGGCCAGCCCTAGACCTTTCGGGGCCTAAAGCAAGTAAAATTTTGGAGCCCTGAATTGATGAAAACTCAATTCTATGCTTTTGAGTAAAAATATAAAAATAAATTGCCATTTTTAATAGTTGAGCATGAGTCACACCTGTGGCAAAAATATTAATTTCCACTGAACTTAACATTAATATTATGCTAATGTTGCATTTAAATATATGATTCACCTTATTGTTAGTACAAATTGGCCACGAGGCCTAAAGCGGCTGCCCCCTCCAGGTACTCAATTTTATGACGGGTAAATACATTGTACCAGGTTGAGGGGACTAGTTGCAGCAGAGTAAAAGTAGAGGTCAAATATTTTTCTATTTGAGTTAGTTTGGTAGCCATTTTTTTTATTTATTACCATGTAGGTAGGGATGGCAACATATCGGGTTTGAATTTGATCACTCTATATCCAAGTTTGAATCCATTAAGTTCAGATTGGATCGGATTATGTTCGGATATTTGCTGGACACGGATCGAATAATCTGACATATCATATCAAACGATATTTTTCGTTCATCTCTACTGTATATAATGTTATGAGTTCCTAACCCTAAAGTCTATATTCTTGAAATGCCGAAAGTGCCCCTAAGCAAAACAAGTATTACCGTATCTACACTACTCCATTGCTCAGTTCACGATCAAACAATGCAACTCCTGATTCCAGAAATACACGCATCGATTCGTCAAGACAACAAAACCAATGTTGTAATATGCTGTTGCATCACCCCGATTAGGGAAATCGCCAAGCAAGTTCTGGTGGCACCCCTTATCTCTAAACGACGCAATGAAAGTACATAACTCTGACATGATTCAGCGCAGAAGTAATCGTTTGCTAGGAACATCATCTCTGAAACAACGGGGATCATGAAAACATGCTTTTACCATTATACACTGCAGCCAATGGAGATCCCTTATTTGTCTTGGATTTCGTGCAGGGTTTGAGTGCAAAACAAAATTGACCAGTGAGTCTAAATTTCCCTAACTTGGTCTATTCATTGGTTCTGATTCTTGAAAACTCCCTATCTTATGAAAACTCTCTACCTAGATTGTTTAGTTCAGTTCAGAGGGTTTAGGGACGATGTTCCTGGTGATGTCTTTTAAGGTTACGTCTTCTTTAAATCTGCTTTACAGTTTTTGTGAATTAACAGTGAGTTTATTCTATAATCATGTTGAGGTTTCTGTACCGAATTCATTATCTCCCTCATTGTACTTAAACGGAGTATGCCTTGCATCAATTCAATGATCTATGCCTCTATGGTGCTCCAAACAAATGTCGGAAGCAACTAAGTGTTGGGAAAATCTTCTGATATCTGAAAATACTCGACCCTAATGAGTAAGGATCTCCAGATCTGGTTCATTACTACCTACCCAGATTGTTTAGTTCAGTTCAGAGGGTTTAGGTGTTGTGAAAAAACGAAAAATATGCAGAAAGAAAGAATCGAAACACACAGATTTACGTGGTTCGGCAAAACAGCCTACTTCCACGGAGTTGCAGAGATTTCACTAAAAACAGACGAATCGTCTCAGAGAGAATTACAAGCGAAACCAGAACGCTCAACATAACATGCTACGAACCCTAAGAACTCTATAAATAGGCAACCTATCAAACCGGGCCGGATCCAAGCCCAAACGGGTCAAAACGGGTCAAAATATTTTTTTTCGGGGGCGCTGCCCCCGAACTGAAATACCCCGTTATTTAGAAACGGGTATTATGTGTATTTTATATAGTATTAAGTGTATTTTATATAATATTAAGTGTTAGTATGTTAAAACGAGTATTTTAAATAGTATTGGGTGTTAAAATAATATTAGTATAAGTTTTGGTAATAGTTATTATTATTTAAAAGTTAATTTTTGTTGTTATAAACTACCTAGGTGCTTTTATGTATTTTCCTATAACTTATATAGTGTCTTTCTTTAAATTAAAAGGGTGGTAGTTGCTTTATACATAAACCTAGGGGGGTGAAAGTGTCTTTTCGCCAAAATTGTTATCTTCTTCATCTCCTGCAACTAGCAGGAGATTTTGACCGGCGATTTCGCCGCCTACATCACCACCAACACCAATTCGGCCACCAAACTCATCAAATTCAGTCCCAATTCACTCCTACTTCGACAAAGATCGAATCTTTAGCTTCAAGTCACCAATTTCACCCAATTTTGTGGTCCGATTCAAAATCAAAATCAACCCGGAGAAGATTCCTAATCCTCGCCGGATTCCTCAACCCCAAGGCTATATAAACCCACGAAATACTCAATCTTCCTCTCTCAATCTCGCTCTCTCTCTGCTCCGTACGACGCCGAGCAAACCCAGCCGGAACCCGAGTCCGACGAGGCGAACCAGGCCCGGCGAAGGCAAGCCGACGCCGCCGCTACCTCGCCTCCCCGCCGCTGCCGTCCGCGCCGTCGACCACCGCCCTCGCCGCCGGCGTCGTCTCTGCCACCGTTCGCCACCGCCGCTCGTCCCGGCGTTGTCTCGTCTCCTCCATCGGGTAAAACCCGCTGCTCCCCCTCTGTTCTGAGTTCTGTGATTTGTTTATTTTTATCATTATTTAATTTTGTTAGTTAGTTAATAGTAAGAAATGTGAAGAATGAGAGAACAAGTGGGCTGTTGGCCCAGTGGTTAAAAGCTAACACTTAAAGCTTTGGTGAGGTTTGAGAAGAAGGTCATGGGTTCAAACCCCATAAGGGACAATTCTTTTTGCACAAGCTTAGAATGATCTTTTTGGTACTCATCTTTACTCAAAAATAAAAATATAATATGAGGGTGATAAAATATATATTTCTAATTTATTTTTATAAGTTTATAACAAATTAGAATAAGCTATTTTCCTCAAATAAATTTGTTATTTCTTTTAAATAAATTTAGTTAGTTTATAACTTATATTCTCTACTAAGGCTTGTTTGGTTGGGAGAAATTACTATTTGAATTAAAGGTGTTTTTGAGGTAAAATAATATGCTTCTCTACTCTATATAATAAAAATGATATTTTTATTCAATCTTATAAATTATATTTTTATAACTATAGCTATGTTTTACAATAATAAACGTTAATTCTATAAAGTGTATTTTTCTATAAAAGAGGTTGTTCGCCTTAGTAAAGGTTGGGGAGAGTTAGTAAGAGATTTATTTCATTTACATATAGGACTTCGTGTGCAATGTGTTGATTAGGATACTATTTAATTTGTAGGCGACAATTTCGTTGACGAAGGACACGTCGAGTATTACTAGGAAGTGATTTGCTTTGCTTGAGATTAAAGGTAAGTAAATATGCCAAGCCTAGTGTGCTTATCTCTTTCGTGTCAAAACGAATTCTTGTATTTCTTTACGTCTCAAAATGTGTTTATGTGACGTGACATGCAATATGTGATTTCTACTTGATAAATGTTTTTCTTGGAAATATCACCATGTTAATGATAATGCATTAATACGTAAAGTGGAATAGTTGTGCGGGGACATTTATTATTATTGTGGTATGGTTACCTTTGGCATTGGACGGTTTGATCTCGGTCTTCCGTTTCAATTTATTTTTATTTTAATCCGGTTGCAAGTCCCCGGATAGCTCCTTGTACTCACTCTTCTGGCCGCAAGAAGTCTGTAAGGGGGTGTCGACACTTAAGGTCTTGGATGCTTGCGAAGTGGTTGGTTGGTTTCCCCCGTCACAACAAAGTAATAATGGATTTTTGGTTTTGTTAACGGAAAGAAGTTAACGATGGATTTTGGATTTTCCTAATGATTATGGAAATTGGTTGAAAATGATTTGGAATTGGGAACTCTTATGTTTTAATACAAGAGTCAACTTTATTACCGCTGTGTTTGTGAAAAACTCTTACTTACAAATGAGTCATTGTTTTATAACTACCTCATCATCGTTTTACATGTTTGGATGTTTATTTACCAGTATTTCATGCTGATTTTGTACTGTGGTGTTTCTTTTTCATTCCGCACCACAGGTTTAGAAGATGGTTATCTGGCGTAGAAGGGGACGCGCATCACATGGAATAATAGAAGTAGTATTTCACTTGAATTTGAATTCTATAGTAATTTAAACACTTTAGTTTGTTATGCCGGTTTGTGGCTAGGATGTTTGATTTTTAATAATGCAATATTTTCAATTGGATTTAATTATTATTGTGGATGTTTCGTGCTTGCGAACCATGTTATAAAATCTCCTTGTATCCGGGCTCCTCTCGGGTACGGAGTGACATCCCCGGGTTTCCGGTTTGGTCAATTTGGGGGTGTTACAGTTGGTATCAGAGCCTGGCAATCCAAAAAGGAATTAAAACATGTAGGGAAATTTAAAATGGACATAGGAAAAGAATTTAAAATTTGACAAGCCGTTGGGATTTGGGTAGTCTTGAATAGGTCTATTATGTGCTTAAGCTTTAGAAAATAGACTTAGTAAGCGAGTATCCCCACCCACCCTCTCCTAGCTAAGAATTTTGGCCTACCCGATTAACTAAGTATTTGGGTTTGAAGTATTTCATTGGAGTTTGGGTTAAGTATCTATTGTTTGGGTAATCAAAAGTTGTGAATTGTTTTCGAAAGTCTCGTGTGATCAAAAATTGAAGTTTTGGGAGTATGTACTTACTTCATAAGGGCAAACAATTTTGGTTTATGATACAAATTGTGGAGTAAGAGAGTATATGGAGTCGTTTTATTTTTATAGATGGCTAGAACTAAGAGAACCGCAAGGAAGCGTGTTATGCTAGTATTGTGAGGATAAGTTTAATGCGTTGGAGTTTACTCGATATCGGAATCCCGCTTTCCAAGCTTATTGTATAGTGAAGGCTCTATCTATGGGGCCCATATTTTGAAAGATTATCGCCAAGTATAGCGATATTATGGCTAACTATGAAGATTATTTCTACCAAAGTGAATGGATGGTGAATGCCGACTTTATGTGTAAATGTTGACGAAGGCTCGTGGTCAATGGCAAAGGATCGTAATAGACTCTAGTGAAGATGAGGATATTGTGGAAGGTCCTAGTTAGAATGATGAGTTCGAGGATAACCCTAGGGAAGACGTGGAGTCGGAAGCAAGTATGAATAATTGTGAGAAGTAGACATATTGGGCTTCTTTGATTTCTTAGACTTCTAATGCTTTTGGAGTTTTACTTTGGAATAAAACCATGAGGCCAAACAATGTTTTATGGTTAATACTTTGCTTCTTTGTGAGGGATAATACTTATGTTTTGAGGATCCATTTTGGAATATAATAAGTCTTTGTTTTATTGAGTTGGGAGTATAGTTTGAAGTTGATGTTGCATTACGTTTCGGAAGCATTCATGAGTTAGAACGCGAGAATGTTGAATTTGTGGCGTATTTGTGGCACAATTAGTATTTAGTGTAGTAGACGTGTTTAAATGTTGAGTTATTTTTCTCAGAAATTTTATCAGGTAGTAAGCATATACATGAACATGTCTTAAGAATTTCAATCCCAAATAAATTCTGGAGACTTAGATACGAATTTCCAAGGTTTGTTGTTCAATAGCAGAATTTCATAATGGCCATCTGTAGTATTTTTGAGTTTATATCTTTACACATCTTGGATGGATCTCAAAATCTTTATGGTGATGAATAGACACATATGGCTATATCTAGGCGAAATCCTAGACCATTTTGAGGAAGTTGAAGTCAGTATAAAACTTGGTGAAGTTGAAGTTTATGTTCTGGTGGTCTATGACAGCAGTTGTACTATTCTTGCATACCTTGAGTTATATAATTGATTTTGAGTTATTCTTCTTGATTATGAAATTAGACTCGGAGAAGTCGATCCACACAAAATTTGATAATTTTGCTTACCCGTTTGATCACTTTTATAGTTTCCAAAGAAGCATGATAATTAAGATGTGTACAGCCTATGTGAAAATTGTATGTGTAATTGATTTTATGATGATCAATGTGTTATATTTTATGCATAATTGATATTAGATGTCATGTATTTATGTTTACTTGAACTCCATGATACTTATGAATGATACAATAGGTTATAATATAGAGATTTTACCAATAGACCACATCCATATAATACTAGAAATAGCTTTTACACGAGAGTGTTAAAATTTCTTACCTTTCCGAACTCGACGAATGAGGATTCAAAATAATTTTGGTAGTTAAGCAAATACCATTCAAGCAAAGTTTGTATGAGCGAGAAAAGAGGATAATTGAGCTCGTATCGAGGAATTTTGAAGTACCTATGCATTGGGTTGGTTACGAGTTTTATAATAATGTAGGAGGAACAAGATGTATTTATATTATGTCAAGAAGAAAGTGTTTGAGAGATGTTTGGAGACTTGATTTCAATTTGGTGGTTTTAGATACTTCTTAGCCAGTTTGTCGAAGTTTAGACTTGGGTGTTTTACGGAACCATATTGCGGTTGAGTTGACTACTTTGGAGATTTCGGTATATTAAATTGTTATAGAGAATGTTTGAGAGTTTTAATGTGTTGGGAAATGCTAAAATGTTGACACTATACTTGGAGCTCTATTTATCGATAATGTACATGAGGAGTTTAATTTTCTTTTATTGATGACAGTTTCTCACAACCATCTCATTAGAGTCTTGTTTTTCGGGGTATAGTTTTGAGCGTTTTTATCATTGGCATAGACTTGGGCCTCAAGGTTTCATTTTTGAACAAGTTTTGGGATCTTAATACATTACTTGAGAGTCTGATCTCCAGCATTGTGCTGTCTCTTATAAATGTCGTTGAGTTTTGAGAATTCTTGGGTAAATTGTTAGATGAAAGTTGCTAAGCGTGTAATTGTTTGGAATTCGGACTTAGAATACCCTTATGGTAGATTAATATTTATGTTTGATGTCTAATAAGAGTATCCTTTAACTCTGGTCCATAGGGCCGTCAACCTAGTGAATTCAACAGCGGAGAAATTTTCAGGTAAGCCACCCGACAAGAACACCTTTCTTGGAGGGTATGTCAAATTGGGAATTTATTGGAGAAGTCTTGGATAGGTGTGAGCGTTGGGTTTTCACTTTTGTTGGAAGATGGGTATACAACAACATTCTGGTTCAGAGTTATTCCATTGTGGAGTCGTTACTTGATGAGAATTCTTTGATTTCCAATTAAGAGATAGTATAATGATTTAGCTGATGAGGGATGCTGGTACCTTCCCAAGTAAAAATATTTACTTCAAGGCCAATGGATGATAAATTCACACTTTATAAAGTGTATATTTTTGTTAGCTCACAAGACTTGCGAGGAACCTATGGAGGACCCATGAGAAATGATAGACTAAAGAGTTAGCGTGGACTATAGAGGTTTCCCACCCACCCTCGCCTAGAAAGGGTTTTGAGAACCATGCCTTTGGGTTTCTCCAAATATTCAAATTTATTTTAGAGCCTACTTTAAAATGGTTAGGAAAAAGTAATCTTGGGATTTTGGTTGAAATGTCTACCAAAGAATATCGGAGTTTCCCTTTTGGTTGGAGTATTTTTACCTAGTCTTGATGAATCGCATTGTTGTATTAGTGGATGTACCTATTCTTATCTTATCTTGCCTATATTTATTGGAGCTTATATTTAACCTGTTCCTCTCCATTATTGTCTATATATGACGGTAAATGAATAAGGAAAATGGGGAATCACTCATGTAAATTAGAGTTGAGGGTGAAAGGCTAAGATTTGTTAGTTATCTTTTAGACCATTGGAGTTACCAAGTGCAGTATTCTGGGTCACTAGAATGTTATCGTTTACATTGGGTATTTATGTTTGGAGCCTTGTTACTTAGCTATTATTCGAGAGAAACGTTTCATTGTTCATGGTTTGCCCTTGGAGTTACGCTAGTCGTTGGGTTGTGACATCATTTTGTGTAAGCGTAATGTATTTGTTATTTTAATCTGATTGGGAGTTCCGATGTTCAACCTTGGCTGATTTGCGGACCTTGTTTCTCGTGACAAATAGTTTATGATGTTGAAACAGTTATCATTGGAGTTATTGATTTTGATTTCGGGAAGCTTTCTACTACCTTGGTACTATCAATGAGATAAATTTTTAGTGTAGTCTAACTTATTTTAGTATGGTCTCACGTTGGAGTAGTTGGCTTATAACGTTGTTTGGCTTATATGATTGGAGCATTGTCACTGAACTACTATTTGGGATAATGGAATGGCTATTAACCTCTAAAATATTTGTCGAGTTTTATGCTTATATTGAATTCCTTGGAGTTACATAAATCAATGGTGTACCGGGATAAATGAGTCCGCCTAGTTGTTGTAATCTTCTCGGGCGATGTACTTGGAGCTTTGTTAATAGAAGTATGTTTTTAAGGATTTATCACCAAAGGTGAATTCGAATACTACCTTGTGAGTCTCGTTATTGTTGAACCTATTTGAATATGAATAAGATGCTTGGAGTATGTGCCTCAGTATCGTAGTATTTTGGGTACACATGGTTTATTTTTACTTTCTTAGCTCGAGGCGAATTATTAGATGACGGTAGGAAAACAACGGTAAAGGGAACCACCGGGTAACATCATATATCACAGGCTATGGTTAAGTGTCTAAGGATAGGAGGAACCATGTCGCTTTGGAGTCTTGTGCACTATCTCTTCGATTCTCTATTTTGTTAGATAAGACATTTTGTACCGTTCGGATATAGTTTTGACCTTGGAAATCAGTTTTGAAGTTCACTTAAATATTGTTAGGGGAACGTGATATTTCCTTGTTCATGAATCATCTTTAGAGCCATACAAATTCGTTTGGATGCGTTTTCATTGTTTAGGGAATCGTAATCTAGAATCTTTGATTTGGGTTATGCTTAGGTTCACTAAGAGTATGAATTTCAAACTAGGGAGATTCTATGAACTTACTCTCTGTGAAGAGCCGCTTATGAGACAATAGCAATGGTTACGTGGGTAAATGATTGAAGCAATGAAAATATTTTCTTTGGCACTGATTAAGTTGTGGACGTGATCTCACTAGCCATGTTATAATCTAAATCTTGATGGAATTGAGGCACTTCGTCATAGGTTGTGTATTATTGGAGCCTTGTCACTCGAATCATTGTTCGATTCATGCGATGGATGTCCACTGAGGAGCTAATCTAAAAGTTGTATGTTTTTGGGCTACTAGAGGTTCTACCTCTTGTTGAGTGGTTGTAAGAGTGTGCTTGAAATCATTTGGAAGGGGGATTATAATAAAGACTATTATATAGGATACCAAAGACCGCGTTCAAAGGTTAGACCCAACAACTAAGAGACAAATCCGCATGTGAACTTTCTTTTGACATTGTTGTTATATACTTGGAATACTCGAACGAATAAATTTATACTCTGGCTCAGATTATTGTGATTGATTTACGATGTTACTCCTATATGGAGAACACTAGTATCTTTGTGAGACATACTATGGGAATGTAAGCCCAAGAACAACATTGTCCTTGGAAGATTGGTTGTAAATGACCAATGATGATCGAACTTGTCAAGTTGAATTGTATGATACATGTGATATTATTGCATCTTTGTAGTGCTGCATGATAAGATAGAAAATGATCAATAGGCGATAGTTGTGATCCCTACCCCATAGCCTTACCACCTGATCAGATGATCACGTACGACTATGACTTGAAGAGAAATGTCAAATTTTCGAAGAATACCTTGTCCCATGTGTAGCAACTTAGGAAGTGTGTTCTATACCAATTCATGTATTGGATCCCGAACCATAAGTTTCGACCATGTTAAGATTCTATATATCGTGACAAGGGGCACGTATACCAAGAGTGTTTGAATTTTAAAGGTCTTATGGACAAATTACCTCACAAGGGAGGCGGCATGTGAAGCAGGGGACGGTATGAGGAAGAAGTATCCTCACCTTTTAGACGAGATAGTCTGAGTTCCGAGGACGTCACTCCTTTAAGGGGGGAAGGATGTAATCCTTCGGTTTTGAAGCCTTTGATTTTGAAGAACGTCATTTTTGAAGCCTTATGTTTGCGCTTAGTTATTATACCCTAAAGTGGAGATCCATACCTTAGTGGTTGTTAAGAGGTTGGTTTACGCTTCGAGGACGAAGCTCTCTTTAAGGAGGGAAGGATGAAATACCCCGTTATTTAGAAACGGGTATTATGTGTATTTTATATAGTATTAAGTGTATTTTATATAATATTAAGTGTTAGTATGTTAAAACGAGTATTTTAAATAGTATTGGGTGTTAAAATAATATTAGTATAAGTTTTGGTAATAGTTATTATTATTTAAAAGTTAATTTTTGTTGTTATAAACTACCTAGGTGCTTTTATGTATTTTCCTATAACTTATATAGTGTCTTTCTTTAAATTAAAAGGGTGGTAGTTGCTTTATACATAAACCTAGGGGGGTGAAAGTGTCTTTTCGCCAAAATTGTTATCTTCTTCATCTCCTGCAACTAGCAGGAGATTTTGACCGGCGATTTCGCCGCCTACATCACCACCAACACCAATTCGGCCACCAAACTCATCAAATTCAGTCCCAATTCACTCCTACTTCGACAAAGATCGAATCTTTAGCTTCAAGTCACCAATTTCACCCAATTTTGTGGTCCGATTCAAAATCAAAATCAACCCGGAGAAGATTCCTAATCCTCGCCGGATTCCTCAACCCCAAGGCTATATAAACCCACGAAATACTCAATCTTCCTCTCTCAATCTCGCTCTCTCTCTGCTCCGTACGACGCCGAGCAAACCCAGCCGGAACCCGAGTCCGACGAGGCGAACCAGGCCCGGCGAAGGCAAGCCGACGCCGCCGCTACCTCGCCTCCCCGCCGCTGCCGTCCGCGCCGTCGACCACCGCCCTCGCCGCCGGCGTCGTCTCTGCCACCGTTCGCCACCGCCGCTCGTCCCGGCGTTGTCTCGTCTCCTCCATCGGGTAAAACCCGCTGCTCCCCCTCTGTTCTGAGTTCTGTGATTTGTTTATTTTTATCATTATTTAATTTTGTTAGTTAGTTAATAGTAAGAAATGTGAAGAATGAGAGAACAAGTGGGCTGTTGGCCCAGTGGTTAAAAGCTAACACTTAAAGCTTTGGTGAGGTTTGAGAAGAAGGTCATGGGTTCAAACCCCATAAGGGACAATTCTTTTTGCACAAGCTTAGAATGATCTTTTTGGTACTCATCTTTACTCAAAAATAAAAATATAATATGAGGGTGATAAAATATATATTTCTAATTTATTTTTATAAGTTTATAACAAATTAGAATAAGCTATTTTCCTCAAATAAAT
This sequence comes from Linanthus parryae, assembly GCA_023055425.1. Classification (NCBI taxonomy): domain Eukaryota; kingdom Viridiplantae; phylum Streptophyta; class Magnoliopsida; order Ericales; family Polemoniaceae; genus Linanthus; species Linanthus parryae. Next base: position 89,740,370 of record JALGPY010000006.1, on the reverse strand, counting down.
TTGTTATTTCTTTTAAATAAATTTAGTTAGTTTATAACTTATATTCTCTACTAAGGCTTGTTTGGTTGGGAGAAATTACTATTTGAATTAAAGGTGTTTTTGAGGTAAAATAATATGCTTCTCTACTCTATATAATAAAAATGATATTTTTATTCAATCTTATAAATTATATTTTTATAACTATAGCTATGTTTTACAATAATAAACGTTAATTCTATAAAGTGTATTTTTCTATAAAAGAGGTTGTTCGCCTTAGTAAAGGTTGGGGAGAGTTAGTAAGAGATTTATTTCATTTACATATAGGACTTCGTGTGCAATGTGTTGATTAGGATACTATTTAATTTGTAGGCGACAATTTCGTTGACGAAGGACACGTCGAGTATTACTAGGAAGTGATTTGCTTTGCTTGAGATTAAAGGTAAGTAAATATGCCAAGCCTAGTGTGCTTATCTCTTTCGTGTCAAAACGAATTCTTGTATTTCTTTACGTCTCAAAATGTGTTTATGTGACGTGACATGCAATATGTGATTTCTACTTGATAAATGTTTTTCTTGGAAATATCACCATGTTAATGATAATGCATTAATACGTAAAGTGGAATAGTTGTGCGGGGACATTTATTATTATTGTGGTATGGTTACCTTTGGCATTGGACGGTTTGATCTCGGTCTTCCGTTTCAATTTATTTTTATTTTAATCCGGTTGCAAGTCCCCGGATAGCTCCTTGTACTCACTCTTCTGGCCGCAAGAAGTCTGTAAGGGGGTGTCGACACTTAAGGTCTTGGATGCTTGCGAAGTGGTTGGTTGGTTTCCCCCGTCACAACAAAGTAATAATGGATTTTTGGTTTTGTTAACGGAAAGAAGTTAACGATGGATTTTGGATTTTCCTAATGATTATGGAAATTGGTTGAAAATGATTTGGAATTGGGAACTCTTATGTTTTAATACAAGAGTCAACTTTATTACCGCTGTGTTTGTGAAAAACTCTTACTTACAAATGAGTCATTGTTTTATAACTACCTCATCATCGTTTTACATGTTTGGATGTTTATTTACCAGTATTTCATGCTGATTTTGTACTGTGGTGTTTCTTTTTCATTCCGCACCACAGGTTTAGAAGATGGTTATCTGGCGTAGAAGGGGACGCGCATCACATGGAATAATAGAAGTAGTATTTCACTTGAATTTGAATTCTATAGTAATTTAAACACTTTAGTTTGTTATGCCGGTTTGTGGCTAGGATGTTTGATTTTTAATAATGCAATATTTTCAATTGGATTTAATTATTATTGTGGATGTTTCGTGCTTGCGAACCATGTTATAAAATCTCCTTGTATCCGGGCTCCTCTCGGGTACGGAGTGACATCCCCGGGTTTCCGGTTTGGTCAATTTGGGGGTGTTACACGAACCCCCGGAGACATGTTCGTGATCGCTACGGCTTGGGCCTACCGGCCCAAGCCTTCGCTCCACGAATCATGTCTCCCTTTTCGGGTCGTAGCAAAACATGAACCGGGTCGATTCATAAAACGGGTCGCCCATGAACCAGGGCTCCACCCCAACAATTCTCCCACTTGGAGACTGGTTCAACATCATGTACCAGAACCACATCCCCTAACATAATCAAAGCTCCATCCCTGCAACTCAACTCATCTTCTTCAAGAAAGAAGACCCACTGAAGCTGCGCACAGCTTCAGTTTCTCAACAGTAACAACCTTTGTGAACATGTCTGCTGGATTCTCACTTCCACAAATCTTCTCAAGCTGAACCTGACCATCATCAAGTAACTCACGGATGAAATGATACTTTGTCTCAATATGCTTGGTCTTAGAATGGAACGCTGGATTTTTAGCAAGAAAAATAGCACTCTGACTGTCACTGTGAAGCGTGCCATTCTCCTGTATCTTCCCCAACTCTCCTAAGAACCTCTGCAACCATACCATCTCCTTTGCAGCTTCCGTGATAGCAATATACTCAGCTTCCGTTGTTGAAAGAGCAACAACCTTCTGTAAGTTAGAACCCCACGACACTGCCGTACCACCCAAGGTGAACACATACCCTGTAGTACTCTTCCTCTTATCCAGATCACCAGCAAGATCAGCATCAACAAAACCCTTAAGTTTCAAAGCACCTCCACCGAAACATAAGCACGTGTCTGAAGAACCTCTCAAGTACCTTAAGATCCATTTAACTGCCTCCCAATGTTGCTTTCCTGGATTACTCATGTACCTGCTCACAACTCCCACTGCATGGGAAATATCTGGCCTAGTACAAACCATAGCATACATCAACGAACCAATAGTCGAGGCATATGGAGTCTTACCCATGTGTTCCCGTTCTTCAACTGTCTTTGGTGAATCATCTTTACTCAATCTAAAATGACCCCCCAACGGAGTGTTCACAGGCTTAGCCTGATCCATGCTGAATCTGCTTAGTACCTTCTTCACATACTCTGTCTGGGACAAATACAGAGTACCTCTGGCTCTATCTCTGACTATCCTCATACCAAGAATCTGACTTGCAGGGCCCAAGTCCTTCATGGCAAACTGTGTAGACAATTTATTCTTCAAGTTGTTAATCTCATCCAAACTAGATCCTGCGATCAGCATATCATCAACGTATAACAACAAGATAATGTAGGAGCCATCAAACTGTCTAACATAGCAACAATGGTCTGCATGACATCTCGTGTACTTTAAGCTGCACATAAAACTATCAAATTTCTTGTTCCACTGCCGAGGAGCTTGTTTCAAACCATACAAGCTCTTCTTCAACCTGCACACAAGATTCTCATTTCCCTGTACCTCGAAACCCTCTGGCTGATGCATATACAATTCTTCCTCCAAGTCACCATGAAGGAATGCAGTCTTTACATCTAACTGCTCAAGATGTAAGTCTTCTTGAGCAACCATACTCAGCACCAACCTGATAGTTGTAAGCTTTACCACAGGTGAAAATATCTCAGAATAATCAATTCCCTGCTTCTGCTGGTACCCCTTCACAACAAGTCTTGCCTTATACCGTTTACTTCCATCAGATTCATTCTTCACACGATATACCCACCTGTTATGAAGTGCCCTCTTCCCTGTTGGAAGTTCAGTTAACTCCCATGTCTGATTCCGAAGTAAAGAATCCATCTCATCATTCATTGCTGACTCCCACTTGCTAGAGTGAACATCCTGCAAAGTCTCTGCATAAGTCTCAGGCTCACCAGCATCAGTCAACAATATATAATTAAGACTAGGGGAGTAACGCTCTGGGACCTTTCTGTTCCTAGTCCCCACCCGAGTTCTAACATAGGTCTTCAGAGGAGTGTTCTTGTCCTTTGCAACTGGCTGTGACTCAGTAGTGTCAGGCACACTAGACTGATCCTGCGGAACATCATCACTGGGAGTGACATCCTCAAGAATATCAGGACAAACATACGAAGGAGTAGCTGGGACTTTATCCTTTGTATCAATAGCAACACTCGCCCTATCCTTATACATCATCTTCTCATTGAAGATCACATCTCTGCTTCTTATAATTTTCCTGTTCTCAGCATCCCAGAATCTGTAACCAAATTGTGCATCTCCATAGCCAATAAAGAAACAAATCTTGGACTTTGCATCTAGCTTACTACGTCTGGCAGCATCAATATGAACATAAGAAACACAACCGAAAACTTTCAAATGATCAAAACTAACCTCTTTTCCGCTCCATACTTCTTCAGGCAATCTGAATTCCAACGGAACTGAAGGTCCACGGTTTATGCAATAAACCGCTGTGCTAACTGCATCTGCCCAGAAAGTCTTCGGTAACCCAGAACAAAGCCTCATGCTTCTAGCTCTCTCATTGATGGTCCTATTCATGCGCTCAGCCACACCATTCTGTTGTGGTGTCCCGGGAAGAGTATTTTCGAGTCTAACTCCATGTGTAGCACAATAATCCTTCAGTCCACCATCAATGTATTCTCCACCATTATCAGATCTCAAACACTTCAATTTCAAACCCGTTTCAGTCTCAACCATGGCTTTCCACTTTTTAAAAGTTTCAAATACATCAGATTTATTTTTCATAAAATAAACCCATACTTTCCTACTGAAATCATCAATGAAAGTGACATAGTATTGAGATCCTCCTAGCGACGCTACTGGTGAAGGACCCCACACATCTGTGTGCACGAGATCCAGCTTGCTTGATCTCAAGGCACGACCGCCTTTCAAGAAACTGACTCTCTTTTGCTTTCCCATAATACAGCTCTCACAAATACCCAGATCAACAGACTTCAGCTTTGAGAGCTTACCTTGGGACTGCAACATCTTCATACCTCTATGACTCATATGACCGAGTCTGCGATGCCACAAATCAGCGTCTTGCTCAGCTTCAGCAACTGCTACTGTATCACTTGGTCCCGAAGTCATGTACAAAGTTCCTGTTTTCTTACCACGAGCAAGTATCATGGAACCTTTCAAAACCTTCCATGCACCACTTGAGAAGACCACAGAGTTACCATCATCATCAAGCTGTCCCACCGATATCAAATTCTTCTTCAGTTCAGGAACATGTCTCACCTTCCGCAAAGTCCATACAGAACCACTTGCAAGCTTGACATCAATATCACCCTGACCAACAATATTCAGCGGCTCCCCATCTGCCAAGTACACCTTTCCGAAATCCCCAGCAGTATAGTTCTGCATAATTTCACGGTGCGAGGTAGTATGGAAAGAAGCACCCGAATCTAATATCCAATCATCAACGGGACTATACACAGCAAGAAGTAAAGCATCTTGAATTTCATCACTGACTGCATTCACCGAATTCCCAGACTTTCCTCTGTTTTTCTTCGGTGCCTTACAATCACTCTTAAAGTGACCTGACTTACCACAGTTCCAGCAATTAACTGTGCTTCCATCCCTTGTCTGCGATTTTCCACGACTGGTACCTCCATGCTTAGATTTTGATCTTCCCCGATTATTATTATCATTCCTTTCGTTGCTTCTGCCACGATTATCAACATTATAGGCTGAACCCGAAGGTTCACCAGAATCTTTACGACGCACTTCCTCAGCCAGAATTAAATCACGTATGTTATCATACTTCAACTTTTCTTTTCCAGCAGAATTACTAACAGCAGTTCGCATAGATTCCCAACTATTAGGTAATGACGCTAATAGTATCAAAGCCCTAACCTCATCATCAAAGTTAATTTCAACAGCAGACAATTGATTCGTAATTGTATTGAAATCAGTAAGATGTTGAGCAACCAACATACCTTCTGTCATCTTCAGATTGAACAGACGCTTCATCAAGTACACCTTGTTATTAGCAGACGGAGTCTCGTACATTCCTGACAACGCCTTTATCAGCGAAGCTGTAGTAGTCTCCTTAATAACGTTGTGCGCAACCGACCTTGACAGCGTCAACCGAATAATGCCCAGAACCTGTCGATCCATAACCTTCCAGTCTTCCTCCTTCATGGCTTCAGGCTTTACCCCCTCCAGTGGAGCGTGCAGTTTCTTCCCATACAGATAGTCCTCTATCTGCATCTTCCAGTACGCATAATCTGTGCCGTCGAACTTTTCAATTCCAGAACCTTTCATCTCATCTGCCATCGTTTTTCCCAAACCCTAGCGAACCAGGCTCTGATACCAGTTGTTGTGAAAAAACGAAAAATATGCAGAAAGAAAGAATCGAAACACACAGATTTACGTGGTTCGGCAAAACAGCCTACTTCCACGGAGTTGCAGAGATTTCACTAAAAACAGACGAATCGTCTCAGAGAGAATTACAAGCGAAACCAGAACGCTCAACATAACATGCTACGAACCCTAAGAACTCTATAAATAGGCAACCTATCAAACCGGGCCGGATCCAAGCCCAAACGGGTCAAAACGGGTCAAAATATTTTTTTTCGGGGGCGCTGCCCCCGAACCCCCGGAGACATGTTCGTGATCGCTACGGCTTGGGCCTACCGGCCCAAGCCTTCGCTCCACGAATCATGTCTCCCTTTTCGGGTCGTAGCAAAACATGAACCGGGTCGATTCATAAAACGGGTCGCCCATGAACCAGGGCTCCACCCCAACATTAGGGAGGATATTCCTGCTGATGTCTTTTTTAAATATGTTTTTACAGTGAGTTTATACTAGATTCATGTTGAGGTTTCTATACCGAAATCATTCTCTCCCTCATTGTTACTTAAATGAAGTATGCCTTGCTTCAATTCAATGATTTACGCCTCTAAGGTGCTCCAAAGCTAATTTTGGCAGCAACGAAGTGTTGGAAAATCTGGATTTTGGACAATGTTGAAATTGATTTTTCTAAAATCAATCTGATCTTGCATGTAGATATTAAATTCTTATTCTTAGTCTACAATGTGGTTTTGTCCATAATCGGCAACGGGTGAATGAAAATTGCTGTTCAATATAAGTATAAGAATAGGTCTTTGTTGGACACAGATTTAACTTTTTCGGGGCAATATATCAATTCCAAACAGACCCAAACTAATTATTGTTGGAACTAGTTAATTTTGCACGTTACCAAATCGGAGTAGCATGTATTTTAAATTAATCAACCTTATCATAACAAGTTCATTCTAAGTTAATCATGTACGATAGCCAATCGAATTAGCATATATTTTAAGTTAACCAATCTTATCATAACAAAAACGTGATTATGTCTAGCATTCTATATTCTCCATATTAAGAAAAATAAATAATCTTAGTAGTAACAATACAAATGTATGAGTACTAATCTTAATCACCAGACCCGTCCGAAGATGGTACCGCTCCGCTCTAGAAACGCGCTCCGGCGCATTTAGGACAAATTAGCTTGAAAAACGCACTAAAAAAAAGCAAGGGGTAATTGAGGGCTGGATTGGCTTTTTATTAAATATTGAAGGGCTCTTCAGCAATTTCTGGTGCCAATGTCCACGAAATTTTGACTAAACAGGACTTTACTAAGCCTCTAGGTCCATTTTCTTTAGAGTAAGAAAAAGCCCAGAATCTTTGAAGCCCGTTCTAATATTTAATGTTGGAGAAGCCCTTTATTTATATGATTTGGAGGAGTAGTCTTCCTCTTTAACAGGCGATGTGGGACAAAAACTAATGGTATTTCTAAGTTTGGTTGATGTCGGACAAAGCTGGTATGGCATTTGCATGTTTGAAGCAAAATCCATCCCTGGGCACTTAGCTCTTAACAAAAACTATATTGTGAGTAATGATTCCATTAACTTGGCAATCACATTCTGCGTTTGAAGCTAAGCCAAATGGAATTCTATATGACTTATCTCTTTTGTCAACTAGAAGAAAGCTACGGGAGTTCTTGAAGCCGAGAATTTAGAAGTTGTGAATGTCATTGCAGTTGAAGAGTTAGGGTATTAGGGACTCGTCCCAATGATCTCCAATGAGAATTGGAGACAAAAGATTGTTATCTCCATTTGTATAGTCACGAAGGCAAGCATTTATTTCCATAGTGAAGCCAAATCATTACTGAAACTTGTGACTTGATCTGTGGCTTAAGCAACAAAGTTCAAGAGCTCCAATGGTTGTCAAAGGTCTTATGGTTATCAGGATCTTAGTCAAGTTTACTTGCATATTTTTTGCAAAATCTTAATGTTCTACCGAATTAAACACTAACAAAGTCACCTAAGAAAACGTTATACACACGTGCTATCTTTCCTTTCGCTTTCATCTTAGTAGTTTTGGGATAGTAAATCCCATTTATATGCAAGATCTTGAGTATTTTAATCCATAAATTTATTCATTTATATTAAATGAATATAGTATTTAGGCGCTCTCGCGGCATTCTCAAATATAATTTTCTAGAGTTAGTCACTTTCCCGCTCCCGCTCCCGCTCGAGGTGACCTAGGTACTAATGGCTTTGGCATGCAGTGGCGGATCCAAGTGGTTAGTTGTGGGGGCTATAGCCCCCACTCAAGTTTTAGAAATTGTAATTTTAACCTACATTTTATCATTAAATTCATTTTTAGCCCCCACTAAAATCAAATAATAATCCCTCTACATAGCTTACGTTTAGCCCCCACTGAGGTAAAATCCTGGATCCGCCCCTGTTTGCATGTAATACCTTATAAACTTACCAGACCGGGTTTTGAAGGATCACAAAAATGGTAATCCATAATTGGTCCATGTATAAACACATTGGATTATATCTGCTCCATTAATGTCATTACCTTTCAGATCGGATCGATTAGCAATGCATATCAGATTCAATTGCCATCCTTCAATGTAGTAATCGGAAATTTCCATCATGAAATTTTAGAAAGAGATGGTCATACTATACTGGTTAGTCCTACAATGTAGTGAATTATTCTGTAAAACAATTCGCAGGGATCGGATTAGGTCTGGGAGCTTGTACAGTTAAGATCCAAGCACCCCTAATTTGCCATTTGACACAAGAAAAAAAAAATTAAAAACAAAATAATACAATTAGTACCGCATGCACAGATTCACAAGTAGCCTCGTCACTCAAAATTTATTATTCCACGGTTCTGCATACTTATTATATTATCTCCCTTTTTTCGATGACGTGGGAACCCGCAGCTGCTACCCTTTTGGTGCTTGCTGGGTAAAGCCACACTAGGGAAAATAGCCTGCAACAAAGCCAGAATTATAAACCAGCTTGACCAAGCCCTAGCTGCAGGCTCGCAGCTGAGAAAGCTGATAGGTATCCCTCGGGTTCCCCCAACTTTTGAACTCGAGATCTCTAGGAAAACATCCAAAAACTTAAGCTTGCATGCCTGTCCAACTCAACTTCACTCAGAAGAGTATATTCTCTCCCTCTGAAACACCCACACAGAGATACATTAATTTTCCAGAACACGAGCAAAAGCGAACATCGATCTGTCCGATCCCAATGGTGGGTGGCGGACGATCTGGGACAGAGTTCGCGGTCTCAAACTCCAATTTCACCGTGTTCAGATAGAGAGGACAGAGAACATGTGAGAGAATGAGAGTGGATTGAGCATGCGCGCGTAGGTATCTTTTTCATCTTTCTTTAATTTGTTCACCTGTCATGTGGCAAATTTGGAGCACTTGGATGGTACTGTACATGACTGGACAGATTAGAACCAGACCTAATCCGATCCCCAATTCACATACAATATTATTCGAGTGGAACTAAGAAAATATATTCAAGTGCAGTAGCGCTCATGGGGACGAAGTTTGATGTTCAGAAGTTAAAGACAAGTCATTTACCGGGAAAATAAAATCTAGTCATTTTTAGGATGGACAGTTGCTTCATAACAATTAGAGAGGCTCGCGGAGTTCACTGGGGTCAACAAGTTGAACAAGATAGGTGGTAATGCTTAAACCAACCTATATTTTGGACTGGTTATAACATTTTATTGCTTGAGGCAAACAAAAAGACAGCGAGGACATATGAAATAGACTAAAACGTTTTCACGAGGCTTAATCACCTCACAACAAAAGCTTCTTAAAAAAGAAATCTTTACACTCATCCAATGGTGGTATCCTGTAAACTTAGTCTTTAGTTGATTCTTTGCTTGCTTAATTCATTCCTAACCATTATAAGATGCCAAACTACCTATTTAGTGCTGAAAGTTTCAAAGATCTCGATCAGCTTGGTATAAGAGCATGATTATGATGTCCAACTACCTATTCGGTGCTGAAAGTTTCAAATGTAGCTTGGTATTAGAGCATGTTCCGCATCGTGATTATGTGGATAAGAGGGAGTAAGGGACTTTCTTCGGCTTGATGACTGAGAAACTTTATGAAAATCCTGGATCAGTTAAGCCTTTACACTTATTTGGGTTTCTACAATCTAAGGCTTTTTAAACACTCAACAGTTGGAAGATTCTTGGGAATCCACTTAAACCACCAAAAGGCAACATGGAGTCTTATAATTCTTTTGGGGTTGATTTGAATCCTTTCATACCATTAGATACTTAAGGTGTGCTTCCCCGCCTTTTGGAGATGCAAGTTACTTTTTGCAAGATCTTTCACCACCATCTGACTAGTACCCCATACTTGCATGATTATTTCATCTACGATTTTTGTCACAATTTTAAATTTCAAGCCATTTTGATGAAAGAACAGATCACGAATTAGAAACTGTGTGGATCATGGTTTATAATACTTTATTGGACAATTACGTTATGTGGTGATATCTTGTGCCTCCGACACCGTTACGACCAGTACCTATAGTGTGAATCAAATCATGCAAGAAACAGCTGATTCCCTGCAACTGATTATCTGTCTTTGCATTTTGCCCGATTCCCACAACAGTGTTCTTTACTGACTGATGCCGTCACACTGCAACCATTACATCGCCTTACTGTTATTTACAACCATGGTGTTCATAACTTGATACACGAGGGGTTCATATTGGGTGTATACAGTCCATCATAAAGTCAGAATATGATATAGTGATAAGACAATGGGGGAATGTGGTTTCCTCCCCATCATTCGGTGTTGTGAATATTGTAGTTTGAGATATTCATGATCTTAGACTCTTTGTGCAAAGAAATTATTTAATTTTTGTGCTGTCTTCCAACATGAAGGCCATGACATCTCATCTTCAGAAGCAATTACAGACCTAGAAACCGTAGTAAGTTCTAACGAATTCCATAAGCCACGATTAAAAGCTAATAATACAGTGACTGCCATGTTTAGCTACCCAACACATCCAAAGAAGCTTACTGGGGGTGTACCACATTCTTGCTCTACTCACTTGTGGCATATTAGATTTCATTCCATTAACTGCGGCAATCCCCGATCCTGCCTACTTTGCGAGAGACTTGCCGCAAGAGACTTGCCGCAAGAGACTTGCCGCAAGAGACTTCTAGTTGCTATTATTCTTGTATACTTTTGAACTTTCTTTAGTTGCTATATACACTGTTCTACTTTTAGAAACTGTCCTAATTTGAGAGTTGTATTTGCAGCATTGAAATATACAAGCATAACAAAGAAGAAAGAATTGCAAGAACTTGGGGAACCACTGCTCCAGGGTTACCTTATGTTGAGGAGGTAATTGCTCCAGCTGGAAATTGGCTCATAGGTGGCGATCTCGAAGTGTTAAAGCCTATCAAGTATAATGATGGTCTTGATAACTACAGGCTCTCTCCCCAACAACTTCGCAAAGAATTTGACAAGCGTCAAGCTGATGCAGTTTTTGCATTTCAGTTGAGGAACCCTGTGCACAATGGGCATGCTTTATTGATGAACGATACGCGTCGTAGACTTTTAGAAATGGGTTTCAAGAACCCTATTCTGCTGCTTCATCCTTTAGGAGGATATACAAAGGCTGATGATGTTCCTTTGGATGTTCGTATGGACCAACACAGCAAGGTTAGTGTCTATTATGCTAGTTAGGTAAACTTACAGTAATAGCGGAAGTGAAGTTTTGTTATGTGTAACAAGCTACTAGTACCTCAAAAGAGAAACCAACTAAACTAATGTTTAGCAAGCACAACGGTGTAGAAGATAGAGTTCCGTTTTCATGATATGTAGAATTTTTTATACCGGGAGGAAGACTGACTTCCATGATTTTCATAATACATGTTTGCAAGAGCTGTATGTAATGGTTGTGATGTTTCAGGTTCTCGAAGATGGAGTCCTTGACCCCGAGACAACTATTGTGGCAATATTTCCGTCACCCATGCATTATGCTGGTCCTACAGAAGTACAATGGCATGCCAAGGCACGAATCAATGCAGGGGCAAATTTCTACATCGTAGGTCGTGACCCAGCTGGTATGAGTCACCCCTTAGAGAAGAGGGATTTATATGATCCTGACCATGGGAAGAAGGTTCTTAGCATGGCTCCCGGTTTAGAAAAACTGAACATATTGCCGTTCAGGGTAAGTGTCACCTGTTGCTCTTATTGCTGTTCCAAGAAAATCCTCCTCCTTTTAATAAATTTGGACACTTGCATAATCGTATGTTTTTTCTGCTTTAAGGTATGCAAGGCCTCATAAGCTCGTACCAGCATAATGCTTGCATACAAAGTAGTTTAGAATCTAGACTTCTAAAATTTGCTTGTTTTTTTACTGACTTGATGCCATTGCTTCTGTTTTATCTGTCAACCGCGTGTGTGTGTTTGTTGTTTGTTTTTTGTTTTTATTTTTTTAGGTTTGAACTTTATTTAATTTACTAACTTGAAGCCATTGCATCTGTTTTACGTGTCAAGCAATGTGTGTGGTGCTTTTTTTTTTTTTTTTTTTTTTTTTTTTTTTTTTTTTTTTTAAAAAATCGGAACAATCAAAGGTAAAGGGAAATCTTTATGTTGCTTTTTGTTGTTACAGGTAGCTGCATATGACACAGTGGCTAAGCAAATGGCATTTTTTGATCCTTCTCGCGCCAAAGAGTTCCTTTTCATTTCTGGAACAAAGGTATGAAATGGATCCTCCCTTTTATTCCTTCTCGTGCTAATGGTACTTATATTGAAGAATTTCGTACAGAAGATGTTTTATGTCTCCAAGCAATGAAGGGGAACTGGTGGAAGTTGTTGTCTCCAACTGATGAAAGGGTGGGTAGGGGAAGGTTGAGGGGTAGAATAGGGGTGAAAAGGAGAAGGGGAAGAGGAAAACCCCTTTGGTCACTCCTCACGGGGATGACCATTAAGTGAGTGGTTTTGGTAGTTTTAATTACTGTTAATTAATAGTTTTTATTATTATAATAATAATATTCAACAAGAAACATTAAAATATAGTTATGAACATTTGAAATAGAAATTAATGCTTTATATTTCCAACACATTTCCTGTGTAATTTTAATAGGTATTAATATTGTGCGTATTATTCAATAATTTAGTTTAGAAAACTGAAATAAATAGATATAAATCATTTTTTTTTGAGAAATAGATATACATCATTTTGCTGTTTCATTAAGTCGAATGATAGTAAACACTTCACTTAAATAAGATAATAAAATTAAATTAATTCATAATGCCACGGGAAAATACATAAACCCAAAGCAACAAGGTTTTAGTAAACCAGTATTCGTTTTTTATTGTTATAGTAATTTGTATTTTAATTATTGTTTCAATAATTTTCTCAATTATTTGACCAAAATTTTCTCTAAATATCATAAGTGTAATCCTTAATGTTATTTTACAAAACATTACTACTATTTCTTTATGTATTTATTTATTTAATATTTAATAATATTATTTTAATTATTAATTGGTTGTGTAAAGTGTTAAAAATAGATTTAAATGGATGATATTAGTTCTCCCGTTGGAGATGATGATGTAGTGAAGGTGAAGGGGAAGGTGTGAGCTTCAATTGTAGATGCCCTTAGTATGCCAGTTCAATAATTGGAATGCTGTTCTGAAACATAAAGTTGCATGAAAATTCAATCTTGAATAACTGGTCAAATCTGGAGGTATTCGTTCGATCTAGTAATCCGGTGATTTTGTCAAGAGGTTTTGTTTCAGCGATAACCTGGATAAGTGAGGAGAAATATGATCCTTGTCCATGTTCTTCAACAAGGGAATGAGAATATTAAGCTCGTCGAATTGTGTGATTTTGGAACATAATTACTACGGATCTATTTGATTGTCCTTTTTCCGACAATACTGTCTTCGGCTATTCCAAATTCCTATTTCCTAGGGCTTTCATTGCGGTTTCAAAGTCTTGTAATAGTCATAATATTGAGATAGGATTTGAGCTGGCCTGAAGCTTCATATCTCCCTATTGGTTAATACTGTATGTTTCTGCTTTTGGGCTTCAAACTTTTGGAGGATAATGTCTTTAGTTTTGACACTAGTTTGTAAACTTTATAGGAATTGTTTTGTAATGTTTTCAAGACAATGTAACAACGAGGTTGCCCTTAAATTGCAGATGCGGACTTTTGCGAGGACCGGCGAGAACCCTCCTGATGGATTTATGTGCCCAGGTGGATGGGAAGTCCTTGTAAATTATTACAAGAGTCTGCAAGTTGAGGAAGCTAAACAAGAACCAGCTGTTGTAGCTTCATGATAAATAGTTCCAAGCAGTTTTTGGAAGATAAAGCAGGAAGGAAGGGGAGAGGCGAGACTCTTTTGACATATTTGGAACTCTGCGCGATTGCTCTAACTGCATTTTTCATCTTTATTTGTAGTTTCTGTAGTACTTAGTACTTGCAATGTTGGTTTCTGGTGAATTCTAATTTGATTAGATATTCTTAGCTCGCTGTTGAAACTTTGATTTGAGAGGAAGATCTATGAGCTAAATTAGTCATGTAAGTTGTTTGCAGTTGATTAATCCAATGCTCAACTGATCTTGAAGCTTCACACTCTCACCATTTTCTTCTGTAAGTATGAGCTAATAAGACTATGAGCCAGATACACAATTCTTCATTGTTCCAAGGTACATAATAAAGCAAGCATACCGTACGTATCTCAATTAATACCACCAAACAAGGTAAAGTCACCTAAGTCACCTAGAGCAGGAGTGCGAAAGCTGTAAATTCTAAAAAAAAGTTGTATTTGAGAGCACCATGATAGCGCGTATATAATTATATGTTTAATATATTTTTAGATATAAACTTATTATATTGTATTTTTTTGAGTAAAGGTCAAATTCTGATATATTGGCTTAGTTTGCCAAAGATGGATTATTAGATAGATTATTAAATTAATGGTTCAGATGCGGTGTTTTTGTCCCTCGCTCAATCTTAACCACATTAAATAATCTATTCAATAATCTATCTCTGCCAAACTAGGCCATCAATCGGTGTTACAAGACTTGAATGTACGTTTAGCTAAATTGTGCGCTAGATAAACATTATTCCGTCCTACAAACATTATTTGAACAAAATCAAATGAATGACTGGCAAAAAGAGCGATGTCTGTGGTTATTTGTTGAATATCTGTCAATTGCTTGGCCCCCATGAGAGTAAGCACCAGATCCCGACTGTCTGTTTTGAGGTAGACACTGCGAAACCCATTTGAGTATAATCCATAATTTGAAATACCGTACCGGACGTCGTTTCGTTTTCGTTACTGGAATGAAATATTTCGGTGCCTGTATGTTTCGGTGATTCGTTTCAGACTTATTTTCTTAAATAATATAGGGTTAATTGCATTTTACCCCCTTGTGGTTAGGGGTTTGTGCGAAAACCCCCTTGTGCTCTCAAATGATGCAGAACGCCCCTCGTGGTTTCGTTTTTGTGCGGTAAGGGGGTAACTTTCTGTTAATAAGGGTGAAAAGACTTAAGTACCCCTTTATATATAATGCACACAATTCATTTTCTCATCTAACTTTCTTTCTCTAAAAATTCCACTATGTTTTCTCTCTGCATATTCTTCTTCTTCTCCTTCCTCATCTTCTCCAGATCTCGCGGTCATCACACCGGCGGGAGGGATGTCGATGCGGCGGCGGGTGGTGGTCGACGAGGCAGAGGATGGCGGACAACGCAGTGGAGGGCGATGGAGCTTCATCTCCTCCTCCTTCGTCCTTCTTCAAGATCTGTTTGTTTTTTTTGTTTGTGTGTGTGTGTGTGTGTGTGTGTGTGTGTGTGTGTGTGTGTGTGTTTTGTCCTCCTCATTCTTCTCGTTTTTCCTTCTTCTCCAGATTTGGAGGCTGCAGGTGTTGAGATAGCTTGTAATTTATCTCGTATAAGAGGCTTTGACATATATTTTATTGCATGGCCGTGTTCTTGAACATACACAACTGTTCGGTTACACATCTTTTGGTTGAAAGGTTGCGTTCTTATGAAGAGTTACAACTGTTTGATTAGACACATCTTTTGAATGAAAGATTGTGTTGTTACAAACAGACACAACTGTTTGATAAGACACACCTCTTTTAAAAAGACACCATTAATGTCCTTTCATGTTCTATAAATAAAGGTCATTCTCTAGCATGTTTCATCAGTTCCAAACACAGTTTCACAGAGAATTCTAAAGAACTTCCGCAGATTGCTGGCTGTAGAACCGACGCGACTTGTTGTATCCTGGAGGGGAATCGCCAGAACCTGGCAGCATAGTGGGGGCGATTTATCCCTTAAAGAAATCGTTTATCGTGCCTCAAGTTGTGTTTTCTTTTTTCCATCATCCATTTCATTTGGCGTAACAATTTTAACGGATAAATCGTACAATAATGGAGATTGGAGGAAAGACCACAACTTTCAAAATGATGAATCACGATTTCGTCAAACTGGATCGGTTTGATGGAACCAATTTCACCCGTTAGCAAGACAAAGTGATGTTTCTACTCACTGCATTGAAGGTGGCATACGTTCTGGACGAAAGTTTGCAGCCAATACCAGAACCAACGGACGACGACACTGGCGAAAGAATGGTGCGACGAAAGAAGAGAGAGGAGGACGAACTGGTTTGCAGAGGACACATTCTCAACACACTGTCGGATCGTTTATACGATCTATTCACATCGGAGAAGTCACCAAGCAAAATCTGGAAGACGTTGGAGTACAAAATACAAGGCTGAAAAGCAAGGATTAGATAAGTTTCTTATTTAGATTTTTTTTTTTGATTTTACAATGGATGATGGTACTCCCATTCTCGATCAGGTTTACGAATTCCAAATTCTTGCTAGTAAAGTACGGGATCTCAAGATCGTTGTTTCTGATGAGTTGTTAGTGAGGGCTATTATTGACAAACTTCCAGAAAGTTGGCATAACTACATGAAGGAACTTCTGCACACAACAGAAGAGTTCAACCTTGAACAACTTCAGAAACATCTCCGAATCGAAGAAAAAACTCGAATTCGGAAAAGAAACCTGGCGGGTCCTTCTAGTTCTAAAGTGAACTTCGTGGATGACCAAGGTAGAGGAGGAAAGAAGAGAAGTTGGATGAAACCGGTTCCATTCCAAACAGTGGTACCAAACAGAACAAGAAGAATTGATAATGTTACAATTGTGGCAAGAAGGGACACATCAAAAGGGATTGCAACAAACCAGGGGTTCAGAACGGGAATTCCAAAGGCAAGCCTAACGGAAATTCCAAACAGGCTAATGTCATTGAGAGTTCAGTTGCTGAATTATTCGCCATGGTTTCCGACATGCATATGGGCATGATTATGGAGTTGAACATGGCGTCTGAAGATGCTTCCCATGATTGGTGGTATGATTCCGGTGCTACAGTCCATGTTTGTAACATGTCGCTTTTTGTGCATTATGAGGAGACTCCAAAGGAACGTGAAGTTCTTATAGGATATCACAGTGCAACCAAGGTTCTCGGAAAATGGAATATCCAAATCCAATTAACTTCTGGGAAGAAGTTGACCCTGCAGAATGTTCTCTATGTTCCTAATATCAAGAAGAATTTGGTGTCGGCTAATCTTCTTTGTAAGAACAGCTTTAAGACTGTGATTGAGACAGAAAATGTTGCAGGGTTTTGATTCATGGATGCGCAACGGAAACAATAATTAACCATGCAAAACCCTCCAAGGATCACATGTCAAGAGACATAACGAGGGTAAAGGAAGAAATCAATTAACACACCTTAGGGTTCTCCTTTGATGACTTCAAACGCGAATTGTGTCACGTTCTCTATAGTTGATCCACGCCTAGAGTTGATTTCTAGATCTCCCACTCCTTGGTGCTAGCCCGGAAAGAGGAAGAAGAATCACGCAAAACGAGACCAACAAGGGAGGTCTCGGCCTCCTTGTGGCCGACGGGGACGGGCGGCGGGCTAGGGGGCGGCGAGCTCCTTAGCTTGCTTGCTCTCACTCCTTTTGTTCTCTCCCACTCAAGTTATGATCTAATGAATCATAAGTGTGGGAAGGAAGGAGGAAGGTCCTTTATATAGTCCAACAAATCCTTGCCAACTACCTAAAGGACTTATTCTAGTCCTACTAGAATTCAATTTAGTCACTTCCTTGCAAATTAGTCCCTACTAAGTTTGCAAGGTTTTGCAAAGTGATCCTTCTAATTAATTAATTCCAAAATCTAATTCAACTCTATCTAGCGTGTGACCCCATAGGTTCTATCTAGTTGGTAGCAACAATTTGCTAATATGGAGCGGTTTCTAGCAAAACATCCATTCTAGCCAACTAATAGAATAGTCATCTTGACAACCTTTGTACAAGTAATTGTCTCATCCCTTTGTCTCTATATCCGGATTGAACACGAGACATACAAGTCACACTCGTATATCCAATCCACAGTCTCTCGATCCATGGGAATAGCCTTATTAGTGCAAATAACATCAATATCCCATATTGATTTATTTGAGTCTGGCCAGACATTCTATAAGCACTATCCCTCGAGTGGCCTAGGATATTTTCTCCCGTTATGTGGGAGGGACAAATTCTATCTACCTCCACTACGATCTCTAAGCTTGCTTCTTATTGTATCCGGTACACGCCTTTATAACTACCCAGTTACGGTGTAGCGTTTAACGCTACCAAAATCACAATAATCCACAACTAGAATATCTAGTGACTTCAAGTCTAAGGATGACAATACCATTGCACCGCGAGAAGCGCTTGTGACTCAACATAACGTGTATGTAGCCTTCTCTGAGATGGGTCAATCCAGTGCGTCATTACCCTTAATGCACACCTATGTGTTGGATCATGATATCTCCATATCAATCCAACCCCATACTAGTCTATAGATGATTGTCCCATTAATCATTATACTGGACTAGGGATATTTAAGATAAACAACACAAGTGTAAATCTAAGGACTTCATTATATTAA
The DNA here is from genome assembly GCA_023055425.1 of Linanthus parryae. Taxonomy (NCBI): domain Eukaryota; kingdom Viridiplantae; phylum Streptophyta; class Magnoliopsida; order Ericales; family Polemoniaceae; genus Linanthus; species Linanthus parryae. The sequence continues at coordinate 89,721,765 of JALGPY010000006.1, read as the reverse complement.
ATATCCAATAAATAATAAATGAATTTCTAGCCACAAATAAATTCATACTAAACTAGATTGCCTCTAGGGAATCTATTCCAACAGTCTCCCATTTGCACTAGAGCCAATGTGGCGCATCTCGTATGCCCATACTCCTAGTGTTCCCTTCATGCTTCTACTGCGTGAGCGGCTTTGTAATCGGGTCTGACAGATTCTCATATGTAGGAATCTTGCATATCCGAACGTCTCCTCTATCGATAATATCTCGAATCAGATGAAACTTCCTGAGCACGTGCTTGGATTTCTGGTGTGACCTGAGTTCCTTCGATTGCGCAATCGCCCCAGTGTTGTCACAGTACAACTCAACTGGATCCGCAATGCTAGGAATCACACCAAGTTCAGAAACAAACTTTCTGATCCAAACAGCTTCCTTTGCTGCGCCATTTGCAGCAATGTACTCAGCCTCTGTTGTAGAATTAGCCACCGTCTCTTGCTTGGAACTCTTCCAGCTCACCGCTGCTCCATTCAGGCAAAACACATATCTCGATTGTGATCTAAAGTCATCTTTGTCGGTTTGGAAGCTTGCATCAGTGTAAACCCTTACACGCAACTCTTCCTCACCGCCAAATATCAAGAAAGCATCCTTAGTTCTTCTCAAGTACTTTGGGATGTTCTTGACTGCAATCCAGTGACTCTCACCTGGATTGGATTGGTATCTGCTTGTCATACTCAAGGCATATGACACATCAGGTCTAGTACATAACATGGCGTACATGATAGATCCTATGGCCGAGGCATAGGGAATTCTACTCATGCGTTCCTTCTCAATCTCATTGGAAGGACAACCACTCTTCGAAATAGTGATTCCATGCGACATGGGCAAGAATCCCTTCTTGGAATCTTGCATGTTGAACCGTTTCAACACCTTGTCAATATATGTACTTTGACTTAGGCCTATCAGTCTCTTAAATCAATCTCTATATATCTTTATACCGAGTATATAGGCTGCTTCCCCTAAGTCCTTCATTGAGAAACACTTCCCTTGCCAATCTTTAATAGATTGCAGCATGGGAACGTCGTTTCCAATGAGTAGTATGTCATCCACATATAAGACCAGAAAAGCTACATAGCTCCCACTAACCTTCTTGTAGACACATGACTCATCTTCATTCCTGATGAAGCCAAACTCTTTGACTACTTCATCAAAACGTCGATTCCAACTCCCAGAAGCTTGCTTCAATCCATAAATGGATTGCTGTAGCTTACAGACTTTGTTGACTTACTTTGGATCCTCAAAAACCTCCGACTGTATCATATACACGTCCTCGAGGAGATTCCCATAAAGGAATGCTGTTTTGACATCCATCTGCCAAATCTCATAGTCATGGTATGCTGCAATCGCAAGTAGGATTCGGATGGATTTGGTCATAGCGACTGGTGAAAAGGTTTCATCATAGTCAATACCATGAATCTGTCTGAATCCTTTAGCCACCAATCGGCCCTTATAGTTAATCACATTACCATCCATGTTGATCTTCTTCTTGAAGACCCACTTGCACCCTATGGGCCGTGCCCCTTCGGGTGGTTCCACCAAAGTCCATACTTTGTTGGTATACATGGATTCCATCTCGGATCTCATGGCTTCTAGCCACTTCTGAGAGTCTGGGCCCTTCATGGCCTCTTCATAGGTAGTAGGCTCATCATCTATGAGCATCGTGTCATCGGAATCGATCACGAGAAGTCCATACCTCTCGGGTTCCTGGCGCACTCTACTAGATCTACGAAGCTCTTGTGTTACCTGAACATGCTGCTCCACAACCGCTTGTGGTTCCTGTTCATGTTCCATAACCGGTTCACTGATTTGTGGTTCTTGAACCTCTTCAAGTTCTACAGTCCTCCCACTTGCTTCTTTAGAGACAACTCTCTTTCTAGAAACACGCCGGTCCGAGCAACAAACACTTTGTTCTTGGTTGGATTGTAGAAGTAGTAACCCTTAGTTTCCTTAGGGTACCCCACAAACTTACACTTATCCGATTTTGGCCCTAGCTTGTCTGATTGTAAACGTTTTACATAGATATCGCAGCCCCAAATCCTCATGAACGACAGTGTGGGACGCCTCCCACTCCACATCTCATATGTGTCTTCATGACTGATTTAGATGGAACACGGTTAATGGTGAAAGCTGCACTTAATAGAGAGTGGCCCCAAAACGATAATGGAAGATCGGTTTGACACATCATAGATCGAACCATATCCAATAGGGTTCGATTCCTCCTCTCAGACATGCCATTCCATTGTGGCGTTCCGGGTGGAGTGAGTTGGGACACAATCCCACACTCTCTAAGATAGTCGTCAAACTCTAGGCTTAAGTATTCTCCTCCACGATCCGATCGTAGAGCCTTGATACTTTTGCCAAGCTGCTTCTCTACTTCATTCTTGAATTCTTTGAACACTTCAAAGGATTCGGATTTTTCCCTTATGAGGTACACAAATCCATATCTACTGTAATCATTAGTAAATGTAATGAAGTAGACGTAACCACCCCTGTCGGCGTGGCAAATGGCCCACACACATCAGTATGTATGAGCGCCAATTGCTCACTAGTCCTCTCACCTTTCTTATTGAAAGGGGACTTTGTCATTTTTCCCAATAAACAAGCCTCACATGTCTCATATGATTCAAAATCAAATGAGTCTAGTAGTCCATCCTTATGGAGTCTAGATACACGTGTCTCGTTTATGTGGCCTAAACGACTGTGCCATAAATAAACATGATTTAAATCATTTATTTTAATCCTCTTGGTATTAATGTTGTAGACAGGATTGCTTAGATCAAGGACATACAGTCCATTAAATAATTGCGCACTAAAATAGTGAATATTATTCAAATAAAAGGAACAACAATTGTTCTTTATTGAAATAATAAAACCATCCTTGTCCAAACAAGAAATAGAAATAATGTTTCTGCTCATAGCAGGCACAAAATAGCAATTATTTAATTCTAAAACTAATCCTGAAGGCAGAGATAGCTCGCACACGCCTACGGCCAACGCATCAACTTTTGCTCCATTCCCAACGCGCAGATCTATCTCCCCTTTAGCCAATCTTCTACTTCTCTTTAGATCCTGCACATTTAGACAAATGTGAGATCCACATCCAGTATCTAATACCCATGATGTAGAGACAGTTAAATTGACATCTACAACAAAAATATCTGGTGGTGGTGGAATCACTATTCCAAGCCTCTTGTCCTCCAGATATTTTGGGCAGTTCCTCCTCCAGTGTCCAGGTTGACTGCAGTAGTGACACTCACCTTTAGTCACACCTTTGGCAATGCCACCAACAGGCTTAAGGGCGGGTTCCTTGGACTTGGCAACTGACTTGCCTTTGCCCTTGGAGGATGAGGCAAACCTTTTGCCCTTTCCTTTCTGCGCAATCATAATGGATTTGCCCTTACCTTTGTTGATGCTCTGTTCAGCTGTCCTCAACATATTGAGCAAATCTGGCAGTGGTTTCACGATCTTGTTCATGTTATAGTTCATGATGAACTGTCCATAACTCTCGGGCAACGATTGCAACACGAGATCGGTTGCCAACTCTTGGCCGACCGGGAACCCTAGCCGGGCGAGATTCTCCAAATACCCACGGAGTACATGGGGTCCCACCGGGTTCCCTTCTGCCAGATGACACTTGAATAGTGCCTTAGAGACCTCATACCTCTCAAACCTTGTCTGTTCTTGGAAGAGCTGCTTCAGATGCTCGATCATATCGACAACATTCATGTTTTCGTGTTGCTTCTGAAGCTCAGAAGTCATGGTGCATAGCATAAGGCAGGCCGCATCATTAGCGTCATCAACACGCTTCTGATACGCCTTTAGGGCAGCAGGTGTTTGGTTCTCTGGACCTGCTGGAACATGCTCCTCTATTGCGTACAGTTTCTTCTCTTGCTTGAGAACGATTCTCAAGTTTCTGTACCAATCAAGGAAGTTGGTTCCAGAGAGCTTTTCCTTCTCAAGGACAAATCGTAGGGAATGTTGTGAACTCGATGAGTTATTTTCCATTTGGAATTCTACAAAAGGAAAATACGCAAATTTTAGTATTTGTGAATTTTTGACTATATTCAATAATGGCTAATTTATCAAATATAGCTCCCACTATTTTTCTACGGATTAATAACCCTCAAGATATTAATGCGGAAAATATCCTTATACTTTCTAGTGGGCCAAGATCCATGTTTCATCTCCTTATGAGCTTGCTTTGGCAAGTCACCCATAATTTGACTACTTTAGGTAGGAACAATTCCAATTGCATCCCTTATGCAACTCTTGGTTCAATTGGGCAAATAACTCCTTATTTATCCATCCATATGGATAATCCCAATTTATTGCCTCTAGGTTTCTTAATCACATTAATAGCCCAGTTGTGTTCAACGTCTTATTTAAACAATTGCACATTACTAGCTTGTGCCATCGCATTCCATCATTATGAACCAAGTCGCCATGCTTTGGCACGCACGAACTTGATAAATCATGATGATAATGAGTGTTTAAATAACGAGAAGGCAAGAACACAATATTTGAATTTTGAGGGATTTTCAATTCAATTTTTAATTGTTTTGTTGATCAATATCAACTAATCTATCTATTTGAGTTTGGGCACAACTCCAAATAATAGATCCGGGTTGTCTAATTATCTTATTATCCTAATTGCATGCATCATCCATACACCAACCACAAAATAATAAGACAATAAAGTAAACAACCACAAAACATAAATAAAACGTGATGTGGATATGGCCTTTTCTAGACAAAGATAATTCCAAGCCAATGGAATTGTCTATGAACCCTAAAAGCAAACACATCTCCATGCGTCTTGATCTTTTGGTCCATCCTTCATAGTCATGTGGAATGCTCCATGCTCCATGCTCCATCTTTTGTGGCTTCTTTTGGCTTTGGGCTTCTCTTCTTCAATCTTTGCTAACAATCTACTTTATCTAGCACTAGCTAACTTCTATACTAAATAAAATAAATCTCACAAGTTGAGAAAAAAATGGCTCGCAGTCCATGAAACCCAAATTAATTATTACAATTAATTGATCTGCTCGCAGGCCGTAAACCAAACCACAAAAATTAAACATCCACATCAAACCACATCCTAAGGCCATATCCAACCACCATGCGAATTGCACATAAACAGTTAAAATCCAATTTTAACGCGCTTGGTCAATTTTAATTGATTTTAAGATATTCTAGGGTTAAAAAGGTCCATGGGCCCAACAATCCAATTGTCCGGGCCCAAAAAGTGAACCGCAAGGCCCTAGGGCCGTCCGACCCCTAGCCCACGCGGCTAGGCCGCGGGTTAGGGCTGCCCGGGCCCCTAGGGCGTCTTAGCTTGTGCGGCAAGCAAGAGGGGCGGTCCCTTTAGAGGGGCCGAACCTCTTAGGGAGTTGTTTCCAAAAACAACTCCCTTGCTTGGTGTCCAAGTTTGGTTGTTTCCTTGTTTTGGAAGAACTCCTTCTTCCTCAAGGATGCCCAAACCCTAGATCTAAGATCCTAAAATTTCTCCAACTCACTAATTCATGCATCCAATGCAAAAACTAGGTCTCGTTATGATTGATTATTGACAAATTGCATCACATGCTTGATTTGTCTTGTTTTACACGATAAAAAACAATTTTAAGGTGTAAAACTATCAAAACGTAACACATAAACCACGTTTATGCTCTATGAAATGTGGCTCTGATACCACTTTAGGGTTTTGATTCATGGATGCACAACGGAAACAATAATTAACCATGCAAAACCCTCCAAGGATCACAAGTCAAGAGACATAACGAAGGTAAAGGAAGAAATCAATAAACACACCTTAGGGTTCTCCTTTGATGACTTCAAACGCGAATTGTGTCACGTTCTCTATAGTTGATCCACACCTATATTTGATTTCTAGATCTCCCACTCCTTGGTGCTAGCCCGGAAAGAGGAAGAGGAAGAATAATCACGCAAAACGAGACCAAACCAAGGAGGTTCGGCCTCCTTGGGGCCGACGGGGAGGGGCGGCGGCGAAGGGAGGGGCGGCGGCTCCTTCCTTGCTTGCTTGCTCTCTCCTTTTGTTCTCTCCCACTCAAGTTATGATCTAATGAATCATAAGTATGGGAAGAAAGGAAGGAATGTCCTTTATATAGTCCAAAAAATCCTTGCCAACTACCTAAAGGACTTATTCTAGTCCTACTAGAATTCAATTTAGTCCCTTCCTTGCAACTTAGTCCCTACTAAGTTTGCAAGGTTTCGCAAAGTGATCCTTCTAATTAATTAATCCAATTAATTAATTACCAAATCTAGTTCTACTCTATCTAGCGTGTGACCCCAGAGGTTCTATCTAGTTGGTAGCAACAATTTGCTAATATGGAGCGGTTTCTAGCAAAACGTCCATTCTAGCCAACTAATAGAATAGTCATCTTGACAACATTTGTACAAGTAATTGTCTCATCCCTTTGTCTCTTTATCCGGATTGGACACGAGACATACAAGTCACACTGGTATATTCAATCCACAGTTTCTCGATCCATGGGAATAGCATTATTCGTGCAAATAACATCAATATCCCATATTGATTTATTTGAGTCTGGCCAGACATTCTATAAGCACTATGCCTCGAGTGGCCTAGGATATTTGCTCCCGTTATGTGGGAGGGACAAATTCTATCTACGTCCACTACGATCTCTAAGCTTTCTTATTATTGTATCCGGTACACGCCTTTATAACTACCCAGTTACGGTGTAGCGTTTAACGCTACCAAAATCACAATAATCCACAACTAGAATATCTAGTGACTTCAAGTCTAAGGATGAAAATACCATTGCACCGCGAGAAGCGCTTGTGACTCAACATAACGTGTATGTAGCCTTCTCGGAGATGGGTCAATCCAGTGCGTCATTACCCTAATGCACACATATGTGTCGGATCATGATATCTCCATATCAATCCAACCCCATACTAGTCTATAGATGATTGTCCCATTAATCATTATACTGGACTAGGGATATTTAAGATAAACAACACAAGTGTAAATCTAAGGACTTCATTATTTTAAATATCCAATAAATAATAAATGAATTTCTAGCCACAAATAAATTCATACTAAACTAGATTGACTCTAGGGCATCTATTCCAACAAATGTAACTCTATCTAAGGATGACATGTTTGTTGGAAATGACTATGCTTGTAATGGGATGTTTAAGCTATCTATTATTGAAATAAATGCTAGTTCTATTTAAATGATCGACTATTTCTTTATGACATTATCGTTTGGCGCATTTAAATTTTAGATCATTGAAGTTTATGCAAAAAGATGGTTTGATATCTTTCATTAGTAATCACGACTCTAAATGTGAAATTTGCATACAAGCAAAAATGACTAAGAAATCTTTCCCAAGTGTAGCAAGAAAATCTCAACTTCTAGAACTTGTGCATTCTGATATTTGTGAAATAAATGGCATAGTTACTAGAGGTGGTAATAGGTATTTCATAACATTCATTGTGAATTAAATGGCATAGTTACTATGTTTATTTGATGAAAACCAAAGATGAGGTATTTGACAAATTTAAGTGTTATAAGGCTGAAGTTGAGAATCTCATGGAAAGGAAAATTAAAAATCTTCGTAGCAAGTGATGAGGAAGGGTCATCTTATTATGGAAAGAGCAATTAGGTCTAACTGTGAACGCATACTTAGAGAGATTAATCTCTTGCCCAAATTGGCCACAGTAGTCATAAAAAATAGATTTGAGAGTATGGCCACATTGATTGTTGATCTTAAAGAAGAAAATCATATCATCAACAAAATGAAGATGCGTGATAGATGGACTAGAATTAGTAAACCTAACTCCTCTGATATGGTTCATTTCCTCTGCTTTCACAAGGGCCCAAGAGAGAGCCTCTGCAGTCAAAACAAAGACAAAAGGGAATAAGGGATCCCCTTGTCTGAGACCACTGGAGGGGGAAAAGAAATCTGTACTTGAATCATTAATGTTCACAACAAGAGAGGTAGTGGAGACACAGTTAAGAATAAGCCTAGTAAAATTAGTTGGAAACCCAAACTTAAGCAACAGAGTGTTAAGAAAGGACCAACTAACCTTGTCAAATGCTTTGGTCATATCAATTTAAAGGCTAGCATAGGCATTAAACTTAGAAGAAGTTTGTGTTTTGAATTGGGCAATGTCATTTGCTATGGCCAAATTGTCATAGATGGCCCTACCCGGGATGAAACCTGGCTGATCCCAACGAATCAAAGAAGGGAGCACAATTTTAAGCCTATTAGCAAGAACTTTAGCAATAATCCTTGAAAGGACATTAGTGAGGCTAATCGGCTAAAATACTTAACCAATGTAGGACTCCCTTTTTGGGGAATCAGCGCAATAATAACCCTGTTGGTCTCCCTAAGCATGAAGCTCGAGTTGATATAGGAAGAACAACATAAATAGTGTATGTGGAAACTATTTCCCAGAATTTTTGAGAAAATACTGGCGGAATCCATCAGGACCCGGGGCTTTAAGGGGCCCCATACTAAAAACTGCAGAACGTTCCTCTTCAGCAGTGAAGGGGCGCTGAAGGATACTCTTTTGTTGAGTGTCCAAGCAACACCCAATGTTATAAAGAATGGGAAATTGTGAAAAGTTATTAGAGGCAGAAGAGGAAGAGAACAACTCCTTATCGTATGAAAGAAAGTGTTGTCTAATCTCATCATCATTAGAGAGCACTGTCCCACAGTTATCAGTAATACTCCAAATCCGGTTGCAATTCCATAGAAACTTTGTAAAGGCATGAGAGAATGTGGTATTTCTATCACCATAACAGAGCCAATTACAATGGGATCTTTGAGCCCAGAAGATCTCGTTGTCAGCAAGGAGCTGATCAACATGCCTTTTGGAATCTAAGAAACCAATAAGGACGTGGGGTCAGGCAACTGAGATTGAAACTGAAGCACTCTCCTTCTAGAAGCCTCAATTATATTGACCAAAGACCCATTCTGTTTAGCCCACAAACTGACAACCTGACACTGATCTTGAGGTATTGGTGGACTCTAAAGAGGGGGGAACCAGGTATATGAAAAGACCACACAAACTTGATTATCTCATGAACCGACTTGTAGTTTGACCACCCAGCCTTAAATTTGTGTGTTCTTTTGGTATCTCTAATATGGGTTTGGAGCCTAAAAAGGACCGGTCAGACGAGAAAAAACCTAAGTTTTGTTGGTAAGCATAAGGAAAGGCATTCAACCAGGCTGGATTAATCCAAGCCCTGTCGAGCCTTTCAAAGGTAGGGCTAGAAGTTGTTCTGTTATTTGTCCAAGTAAACCATGGACCAACATGGTTTAGCTCCATTAAACCCCACTGATCCAAGAAAGTTTTAAGAGCATCAATGCCAGGATCAAGCAACCTAGTTGGGCCACTCTTATCATCAGCCGACAAGATCTGATTGTAATCGCCTACTGACAAGAATGGTGCTGAGGGGTCAGGGATAAGAGAATTAATCTCGTCCCAAACCGCTCCTCTGCTTGCTACAACTGGGTGCCCATACAACAAACCGACGTAACATAAACAATTATTAGGAAGCGCACAAGAAAGCAAGATGAGGTGCGAAGAAATATGGCTGAAAACAGCAACAACTGGGGGGCGCCAACCCACCCAAAGCCCCCCAAAACTACCTATCGAATCAGTCCCACTAGAATTGGACCCCAGCTTACGAAGTTTTGAGTCTACAAACGAAACCGAATGCTTAGTTTTAGACAAAAAAATTAGGGAAGGAGAAAATTTCCTGGTCAGAGAGAAGACGTCAAGAATTGAAGATCTCTGACCAATTCCTCTGTAGTTCAATGCAAGGAGATTCATGACCAAATGGGAGGTTGTTTAGGGACAACCTGCCTAAACCAAAGTCAGAGCCAACAATAGACATGAAAATGGTAGAAACAACAGAGGATAAGTTAAAGGAGGACCTGCAAGTACAAAGGGGACATGGACCCAGTGGATTAATCAAATGTGGGATACAGGAGAGTCTAGATTTCTTACCCATAGTCTGACTGCTTCCTTCCCTCCAGGACTTTATTTTCTTGATCGGCATCATCTTTTCATCAAGCTGCATCTCATTCCGTGTTTTGACCACTCTTTCCTCCTTGATCTCCTGCTCTTCATCATCACTAATCACAATAACCTCCTTTCTCATGATATCCTTGACCTCTGGGTCCGCAATCAACGGAATACGAGCTTCAAGCGTATCCAATTTCCTCTCAAAATTTTCCTCCCACGCCACCCTTTCAAGCTCCCATTAAGGGTCTCCCTCTCCAGAGCTGTCACCAAAATCAGGTGCTTCAATCTTGAATTCCGGGCTAGTGATCATCGGCTCCACATCGATAACATGGATGATGGCAAGGCAAGTTTCTGTATTTTCATTGCTCCCCTCTATATTCGGAACCACCTCTTGAACCTCTTCCTTCTGGGAATCTTCCTTCTCGTCTCCACTCTCCATCACTTGAACACCTTTGCTCTCCTTCCCTTTTTCCACCTCCGAGTGAGCAGTTTTGACCATCTCCTCCGCCATTAAAGAACACCCAGAACCCTCTGCAGCTGAGTTGTCTCTGATTTGTGAAAAGGAAAAAGGCTCCACTGTGACCCTTTCCCCTTTTAAATCACTTGTCAACGGAAGGCCAGGGGAATTTTCATTTCCCATCAAAGAACATCCTCCCATCTTGCCTCGAAACTCCCATAGAGGCCAATGCATGAACCTCGTGACCATCCATCTCCATGGTGTTAACTTGGGCTGAGGCTGAAGCCAAAGCGTTTGTTCGCACCTCTTCGCCTGCCACATTAACTTCATCTTGGGAAACAACTCTATCCGCCAATATTTTTCTCGTAACAATAAGTCCTCTTAGAGCTAAGGCAGCCTATTGCAACACTCCTAAAGTGCCTCCTGGTTCATTTAACTACACATGCAGATGAGGAGGTGGAGATCAAGGAGACACAGGGGACAAAGCAGAAGTAGGAGAAATAAAAGAGGTAGGTGAAGATGCATCGACATCAAAATCGGAAGTTGAAGAAGAGGAGTCCGCATTAATGACCAAAGAAGGGTTTGCATGTATAAAAGATGGAGATAATGGTGCGATTGGCTCATTTAGGTCTTGAACCAAAATTAGAAGTAGTTCTATTAAGGCCAAATAACCTAAAAGCTCCCAGCCTGGGGGAGAAAGAGGAAAATTGTTTTCAAACATAAGGGGTAGACACTACCAGCACCAGCCTCTTGGAATCTATGTTAAGATTATCCACCACTATCTAATCTTTTCAATCGCAGCTATTAAGCTTATGGCCAATCATACCGCATTTCATACAAACTTTGAAGACTCTCATACCTGTAAAATATCCATTGAGGTGGACTGTCCAGCAAGTGAAGAAAAACACCCAGTATCAATGTTTGATCTCGGTTGATTCTAATGTGCAGTTTGAAAAAGTCCATATTAACCACCCTGTTTTTACTCCAGTCAATCTCCACCACTTCCCCCGCCATCTTGCTCAGATCCTCAGCTAGCTGGAATACAAAGTATCCATTGGTACCCCGTGGACCTGCACCCAAACCTCTACCTCATGAAAGATTACCTCAGACATCACCATATTTGACTCCCTATCCTTAACTAATAGAGCCTTTCCCCTAATAGAAAACAAACTCTCCTTAAGAAGGGCTTCCTTGTCGTTGGGATCTAAGCAATGAAAGAAATAGACATCTTGTTTGTTCTCGACCACCACCATGTTAAGAGTTCCCCAGTGTGTATGAATTTCTTCTTGCACCACATACACTGGGATGGGATGATCATCAATGAACTTTCCCACAAAAGCGTTAGTTCTGAGATTGCGAAGAGAGGACAATGTAATTGGATTCATGTACATTATCGGGCCTTGTCGCGGAAGAGGTACAAAGTTAGGATTAAAAACGTAGTAGTCAGGACTGGAATCCACCGAGTTATGGTTTAAGTTCATAGCGAAACTGGAGGAGTATGGGAATGAGAAATGAAGACACAGAAGGCGAAGAGAGAAGAGAAAGAAATAAAGATGAGAGATAAGCGGAAACCCTAAAACCTGACGTCAAGACCTAACCCTCCAACTATGACTACAATTGGCTAATAGGGCGGCATGCAAAGACCTAATCCTAACCCTAGCCAGAGGCTCAATCATTAGGAATCAAGCTAGAGTTAAACCTCATGTTAACCACTGTCTTACGTTAAGCCATGCAGCTGAGAAAATCAAGCCAACCAATCCGAAGAAAACCACCCACTATTGTGATTGAATCAAAACCCCTCTGTGAAGAAGAATGCAGTCACAGTTGAGTAATGAGGACCAATAGAAACGGTAGGCCACTGAAGAAGTCGAAGCAAACTCTTCTCTTAAATTCTCGGTAAGTGCCCACACCCCTGGCAAGAGTGATGGCCTCACCAGGCAACCCCGTTGAAGAATATAACAATGATATCAACTAGGGCAAAGAAATCAGAAAGTGAAGATTTGTCACACTCTAGATGAAATGAAAGCAAAAAAGAGATCTGACCGGTGAGTGGATTGAGCGAAAATGGTGAAACTGTGAAGAGAGCAAAAATCTAAGAGAGAGAAAACGTACTTTATCTCTCCTAGTGAAGGATTTGGTACTCCCCCCAAAGGTTTTAGGTAATCTATAGTCAAGACCCTTGAAACTTTTAGGGCTAATGGTAAGAAACCCTGTACATACTGCCATGGGTCACTTACCTTGGTTAAAACATCTCTAACTATCCTCATTTTTTTTTTCATATTCGATGATTTTTTCAAAGATTTAAGCTTCCAACCTCAAATCTCAATTTATCTAAAATTATGGAGATATTTTTAGGACTCCAACCACGATTGACCAAAAAATCTCTACTTTTATATTCTCTATTTTCCTCCATTTTTTAGAGCAGAGATACTAATCTCCAACTATCCTCCATTCTCCAAACAATCTTCATTATCCATTTTTTTCTCCAGATGTGGATGAAAAATTGAAGAATGTAGATTCACCTCAACTTCATCGATTAGCGTGTAAAATTAATATTTTAACTCTAATTTGTGTATTAATAACTTAAGAACATATGTGACAGTTGTGTGTGTTTAAGTTATAAGCAAGTGACAGATTTTGTTGCTGTATCAGTGTAAGTTGTGACTCTTTAGTGGCACATTTGGTTTATAGTACTAGTTGTATTCATTGGACTAATAATACTTATTACATGTTCACTATCAGCTGAAAATTTGAAAAATTATCAGTACAAATATTCGGGTGAAAAATCCAGCTGAATTGAAAATCAAAATATGTTTGGTATGTTGTAGAATTGTAGATTATTAACTTGATAAGTTGACAAAATTTAAAGAACTATACTGTCAACTACTTGAATACGTCTAGACCAAATTAAAAGATTGTCAATTTAGGAGTATCAAATAAATATTTTAAAATATAAGAGAGTAATATAAATACGGTGAAAAAATAAATCAACTAATTCAAGAACAAAATTATTATTACATTATATTTAATAATTAAAAAAAGGAAAGCACTAGATTAGTATAAAATATGCTAAGTAATTCTCTTACAATATATTATTTATAGGTAGTGTTATCCAAATTGGGCAATTCGGGCTAGCGCGTCGTTTAATATTTATGTCCAAGTCCGACCCGAGTTACAATTCGGGTTAAGAGTTTCTGGCAAAGCTCGTCCAAATTACAAAAATGTACCCAAACTCTATTTTAATTCGGGCTGGGCTCGAGTTGGTCGAGTTCAGCCCGTCCAAGTTGCACCTTAATGACAACCCCTCTCCCATGTAGTAAAAAACATTTGGAGCCAGTATTGCGGTGTTTGTCTCACAAAGATCATGCATTAAAGCTTTTCTTTCTCATGAATAATTTCTATGTTTTTTTCACCCGCTATTTGGTTGTAATATTTGGACATGTATTTTGTTGATGGGTTGTACTGCTACTTCTGCTCATGTCGGCACATTGCAATTAGAAGTTCTTATCCATTTTCAAATATATAAATGAACATTGCTAGCGCTAATGTCAAAAAACACATTACAATAAGTGTTCTTTTTAGAAATTTTCATCTTCAAAATTCTCAATTTTAGGTATTCTACATTGCCCTAAGATTGTTTTAATTTACATATTTTCAACTTAAAATTTTGTGTCACAATAAACAAAACTATCTATAAAGGCATATTTCAATTCTAATTTAGATTAAAATCTGCAATGCCAATCATGCACTATGCCCGGTTCTTTTATCAGCTAAAAGTTAGAAAATCAACTAAAAGGTTGATCAATCAACTGAAAATAATACGGGTATTTTTTTTGAGAGAAGGTGAAAATTTCAATTTAAGTGAGAATTACAATATATTTGGCATGAGCTGAAATTATGAATCACTAATTTCATCCATTGAACAAATTTAAAGAAGAAAAATAATAAACAAACCGACTTCATTTTTGACAGAAACCAACGGAAATTCCCTTGACCACTAAGTGAGCAACAACTGGCACCTTGGCACGCCAATATCCGGTGCATGCAGCAACTGGGACCGGTCCCGGGTTATGTTTACTCCCCACCAACCTACCTAGTCCACCCCCTTCCCCAAGCCCCCTTGACACCACCATGATTAGTTGGATTGAAGCATTATTAGACCATGCACAATCGTGGGTTCTCTCCCACTCATCTGAGTCCACTTTTAATTCTCATACCACTCCGTCCCAGCTCTTTCTACTCAAACTGACTTTTGCCACTATTCACTTGGTCACTTTGACCCGCTGATTTGAATAGCAAACCGATGCAATTTTTCGATAATTTTTCATGGTATTGTAGAGTAAAAGTTTCTCTATAATACGGTGAAAAAAATACAAAAAAATCATATTATTTTGCTATCTAAATCACCCGGTCAAAGTGACTCATATACGAATCAAAAAGTCAATTTGGGTAGAAAGAGCTGGAACGGAGTGGTAATATTTATAATTTTTCCCCCATACCTTCGGCGGTTAAAACACTCATTTTCAACTCGAATAATTATTAACTATAAGCACATAATTGGATGTTTATTTCAATTATACATTAGTTTGATACTAATTATTATAATTGTATATACTTAACTAATGTTATCTACTACTACCTCCGTTTCTTCTCTATCACACCGGTTTGACTTTTTGACTCGTATCTGAGTCAGTTTGACCGGGTGATTTGGATAGCAAAACGATGGAATTTTTTGATAATTTTTTCACCGTGTTATAGAGCAACTTTTACCCTACAACGCCATGAAAAAATTATCAAAAAATTATATCGTTTTGCTACACAAATCACCGGGTCAAAGTGACCCAGTGAATAGTGACAAAAGTCAAACCGGTGTGATAGAGAAGAAACGGAGGTAGTATATACTACATTGTTTAAAATATTAATATAATATGAATTACAAGTTATGATCATAACACAAACTTAGTTAAGATATACAAAATAAGAAAATGAAAACTAATAATCCACTCAAACAAAAAGTGAAAAAACATACATAAAAATGAAATAGTATTGTGTTTTAGAATTCTTTTGTAGTAGTAAATTTAAAAAAAGTTGTAGCATTATCAAATTTTGACGCATTTTCTGTAACACGCTGAAAATGATTGGTACCTCATGTATTCATTTGTAAATGGATTCAGCATTCGAAGGGATAACCGCATGTGTTTCGACAAATACGATCATTACACTACTGGAAACGGACCGAAAAAACGGCGAGAATATATCGCTGTTTATGAGCTTTTTCTCGTCGTTTAAGGCCAGAACGACGAATTTTGGTGGCCGCGAGGTATTTTGACGTTAATATTATGCGGCAAGAAAAACCGTCGCCTTGAATGGCCTCTCGCCGTATTTATTCCTCAAAACGGCGAGGAAATCGCCGTTTATTACAGAATATATACGGCAAAAACACCAAATATCGCAGTGTTTGAAGAGCCATATGCGGCATTTATTTTGCCGTTAAAGTAACTAGGTTTGCTGTTTTTGGTTTACATCAAATACGGCGAGAAATATTCTCGCTGTTTAATGTTCTCTGTATTCCGACGAAACTAAAGCCATATTAACCTATCTCTTTCTGTATTTGAATGTAATTTTTTACGGCAACATATTAATTTTTTGTCGTTTTTGTTGTTAACTAAAACAGCAAGAATGTATTCTCGCCGTATTTGAGCTAGACCCTGCAACTAGCCCAGATCATAGTTGGAGGATTCCAACCTGTAGCTTATTTTTAAGCACAAATCCAACACATAGCCTTATGTTTTCAGGCACAACCAACACAACACACATTACCTACTGAACTTTAAAGAACACACAACACATTTCAAAAATATCAATATATATATGTATGTATGTATGTATGTATGTATGTATGAATGTATGTATGTCCACAAAACTTACCCCAAATTTTACATTGCCAAAATTTTATCCCAAATGTACAATTTCAGTAGACCAAAACCTATACTCTGCGCATTAAAATCTATATTCTGCGGCTTTTGAGCTAGCTATCTATCTTCAAGTTGCAAAATAAGACATCCCATCATTATGTAGCTAGCTTTACCTTTAGCTGTATCCCTAAGTGCGACAACATGGCTTCGAATACGCGGGCTCTAGCTTCACATTCGCGCTCTGCGCCAAAACGGTCACAATAACGTGCACGTGCCAAAGCTTGGATAAACCTAAACAGGATAGCAGTACATATCAATATTAAAACACATAGCATTTTAAGTTTATGGACAATAAAACATATAGCACAACCACTTGTACACATTTAAGCTATTTTACATTTTTAATTCTCCGGTATATTTGGAAAGCACGAAATGAAATAATTTAGAGACATGAAATGGCAAGTTCTGATCAGTTGTTTCATAATAAAAAGGAGATGGCCAGTACCTCATGGCACTGGTACAACTTCAACAACACTCAGAATTCAAATTCAGCTTCTTTCATTACTAAGGTAACTTTTGAGTCAAGACTATGGTTTAAGGAAATGTCTGTACTTTGTTTCAATCTTCTAGTTGTGTTTAGACGTGTTCAGTAACTATGATAGTAAGTGGGGCACTAAGTGTGGTAGGTAGTGTGGTTGTGCTATGGTTTCTTTTGTTATAAATGTCAGGTTTCGTAGAAGTTCAGGAGCAGACTAGGGAGTAGATCATGGTAGATCAAGATCTTAAAAGATCAAGATGTCTACCTCTATTGACTAAGTTGGCTATCGTTGTATTTGGTTAATTTAATGAAGTTATACCTTAAAGCAAAAAAAAAAATAAAACTATTTTACGACAGCAATTTCCAAAACAAATCAAAGAAACTAAGTTAATTTCGAAGACGACAAACAAACTGGACTTTGATAGCGATAAGATTGCTTCTGAGATGTTGGTTAGTTTGGTAAAATTAGGGCAATCCAACCCAACACTTGAGGGAAAACTAACATGAAATTGAATGTGCAGGGTTCGTTAAAGATAGCGACTAGCACAACGAATCCAACACTTGATACTTACCAGTCCAACACCCTTGATGTCGTGTTTCAAAAAGAGAACATCGAATTGGAAACAGCATCAGAGAGCATGGGCAACTGCGGCACTGTAACGGCTCCGGCTGATTGCACTTTTTCGTTCTTTATGGCTTGACATCGATTTCCGAAGTATCCTCAAACTTCATGAAGCGGCTCGTCTCGGTGGCTGGCCGATGCGCGTAGCAGACAGGGGAAACTACAAACCAACACCATGGAATGGACAATCCCATGGGTATTGTTTTGTAGTTTCACCTATCTGCTACGCACCTTGGTCTGCCACCCAGCTGGGCCAGTTCATGAAGTTTGAGGATCGTTTGGAGAAGTCGCCAAGACATGGTGGTTGGGGAACATAGCAGTAACATTACCCGGAGCCGTACCGGTGCAGCAGTTGCCCAAGCGCAGTCATGCTAATTATGCAGTTCCATGTTCTCGCCGTTGAAAAGCGAATTAATGGGTGTTGGAATGGTATTTATTCAACTGTTGGGTTGAAAAATCTAGCCACTGAATTGGAAACCTGAAAAAATGAGTACGAAGACAAACTAACAATTTGATCGTGTAAAGCAATCAATTTACCAGAAGCAGCAAAGCCACATGTACACAGCTAAGCTATTTTATGACAGGGCAAGTCACAGTCAAAGAAGCATATAATCAACATTTGTTCTGCAGAGAAGAAATGATGCTTGAAAAGGAAAGAAGACATACCACAACATAATGCAGGTATTACAGTGCTCCCAACTCCTAATACATCTACACTGTTCGTCCATGGAGATGCTAGCATCAAGAAAGGAGAGGGGGTATAGATATATGGCTTGGCGTCGATGTCCGAAGTATCTTAAAATTTATCGAACTGGCTCCCCTGGGTGGCGTGTAGCAAACCGGTGCAACTACAAACCAACACCATAGAATTGACAATTCCATGGGTACTGTTTTGGGGTTGCACTAATTTGTCGGGCAGCCACCCAGATGGGCCAGTTCATGGAATTTGAGGATCGGTTGGGACAGTCCAGAAAAAAATCCATATCACACTACAAAAATTGAAAACCAATCAGAATAAGACAATATTTACAAAAGGGTAAATATTAATTTAGGACTTAAACATGAACATAAACTCACCCAACAACATCAAATGTTTTTTTCACGAATCAATTAGGTTATAAGATATCAAATTATCAACAATGGTAGTGAATAAGAAATGAAAATACAACAATACATATACACAAACCTTGGCTTGGAAAATAATCACTTACATTATTAATAAATTTATCAATTAATAGAGCATAACCAAGAAATTTAGCCAATTACTAATATAGGGTTTACAATATTCATCTAGCAGTCTCTGTAAACATATCTAGTTTCACATCTTTAACAATCCAACTTGAATAATAATTGTTTATTACAAATGGGTTTAAATGGGTTTCTTCAAATAATACTTGTTTATTAAATAGACATGACCCAACCCATATATGATGTGGTTAAAATGGGTTTAAATGAGTTGCTCCAAATAATACTTGTTTATTAAATAGACATGACCCAACCCATATATAATGTGGTAAAAAACCAATGGGTCAGACCCGGTTTCATGCATCTATAACTAATTCCTTCATGCAACTTCATGCATCTTTAACTGCAGTCCCTTTGGCTTCACAGATGCATGCCAATTCAAATTCATCATGTGTTCAGGGTCCTCTCGCCTCACAATTGATGATCCTTTAATCCACCAATTGGACTGTTACAAAGGATCAACACTATAAAACCCCTACCTCAATTCTCTTTTGCCACAGATCCACACCCAATTATCTTCTCTTTCACTTATCCTCCCCAACCGCTGATATGAGGCAATATCCAACAACTTCAAGAAACTGGGGCAGCCAAGTTTTGTTATGAAAGCCCCTGATAAGAAAGTGAAAATAAATACAAGAAAAGGAAAAATCCGAAGAAGATTCAATCAGGTGTAAAGAGTAAAGGGAAGGTTCAGAAAAGGGTTGCACAAGTTGAAACGACCATGGTTCCAGTTTGTGATGTCATGCCCTTAGCAATGCTCCCTCCTGTGGAAGACACTCCTGTTTCCTCTGATGTTATTTTGGCCTTGCCTGCTCCTGTTGGTTCTGGCCCTTCCGCTATTTAGAACATGTTTTCCGTTTAGTTATTTTGGTTAGTTCTTTTGCTTTTTTTGGGTTTGTTTATGTAATTTCTCTATCAGGCAATATTAAAATGGTTTGTTTATTGAAATTTAACAACCGTTTCGTTTCTTTTGTATTTCAATTGTGCTTTATATATTAACGGGCTCGAAAGTCGGCAATAATCGAAACAAAAATACAAAACCAATCACTCATCAACCAAATTGAAGCCTTACAGTAGGCAAACAACAACTAAAATAACCTAAAATTGATAAGACGATTACCAATTTCACAGAATTTCAATATAACAAACTAAGTGAGCAACGGACCCCAGACTAGAAATAGGGCTTCATGAAGCTCCCAAAAGAGGGTTACATGAAGCCCTAATTCTGGAACAACTTCAATAATCAGAACTAGGGATTCATGTAACTCTCAGAGCTTCAATATTCAACATAAATCAATAATTAAAATCAACGAACCCCAGACTAGGTAAACAACTAGGTAAATAACGGACCTCAGACTATAAATCAAAATGAAAATCAATTGAAACATGAAAGATAGAGAAGGTTTTACGATTCAGCTTACAGGATTTCGAGAGATTGAGAAGGGTCAACGATGGCGTGCGTTTGATGGAGAAGGGTCAACGATGGCGACTCAGATTTCTTGTGGCTACTGGGTGGACCGCTCCACCATTTTCTCTCCATTCTCTCTTCGATTCAGCTTTCATGTGGCTTTTGGGAGGACCAATCCACCATTTTCTCTTTATTATCTCTTATCTTCTCTCTCTTCCCTTTAGGCTTGTGAAGGTTTTCATTCCCCAGACCTAGGGTTTCTTTCAGTTCGCAGGCGCGGGCTATGGAAATTTTTGCCCCAAAATTTGGCGGACAAATCAAACAATTTTCGGCATAGTGTGACAGATGTAAAAAAAACACATATACGGCGAGATATCTCGTCGTATAAGATGGTAACTAACGGCGTTAACCAACTCTCGTCGTTTCTATTAAATATTATTTACCGAGATTAGGGATGAAAACGGGTCGGATTCGGATCGGATCAGGCCCTTCTCGATCCAGATCCGACTAGGATAAATGGGATCCAGATCCGGTCCAGATCCGTTCGGATCATCACCGGATTCAGATCAGATCGGATCGGGTTTCATTCAGCTGATCCAAATCCGATCCGTAGATCCATATAGTATGTGGTCGGATCGGATTCGGATCGGATTCGACTCGAGTTTGCAATAAAATAGATAAAATAACATAAAAAATAAACATTATTTCATACGCTAAGGCATGTTCGTAAGTTATGAGGCTGAAAAAAATAAAAGAAATATCTTTGGAGGTTGGAGTTACTATAGTATTCTTCTTGGAATTGTAAGTGGGGGAGTTAATAAGGGTATATTTGTAAAGCACACATATACGTCAGATCGGATCGGATCGGAACCCGATGGATCTGCCCTCAGATCCAAATCCAGATCCAAATCTGTTCGGGTCTGGCTTTCCAGATCCAAATCCGATCCATTTTCAATTGGATCAGATTCGGATTCGATCCATTCGGCTCGGATCGCTCGGATCTCAGATCAGATCAGACCATATTTCCATCCCAGACCGGGATAATGAAATGGCGCCGTTACTAATAATTGCTCGCCGTTTTTAATAAAAGTATTAACGGAGATATTTCTTGTCGTCGTTTTTGTTCGAAAACTTGCCGTTTATGCTAAACTATATACGGGGCCACTATTTTGTCGATGTATAAGACAAATTTAGGTGTGAATATTAACTATCGCCCTGTGTGATACAATAAACGACGACATATACTCTTGCCGCGAGAATTATTGTATATTTTTGCCATTTTTGTGTTCATTTCTAGTAGTGTCAAATTTTGTAAAGAATCTTCGTCTGTGCACGACAAGGTCGTCGATCGGAGAAGTACTATAGAAGGCCCGACAAGAAGAGAGACTAGATTCGTCTTTCCAGCACGGATTTGTATTACTTGATCTACCCCGAAAGATAAGTTTCGTGTTCATCAAGTCATTCTTGAGCATGAACACAAAATGGCGGACCCTAAAGTCACACACAAGCTTAGATGTCATATATGGGTCACACAATATGATCTGGAACATGTTATTTATCTGAAGGAAGTGAAAATAGAACTTTTCAAGCATTCTAGTCAAGGTCTTGCAAGCCATTGGTTGCTGTAAACTTGGTTACATGGTGAATGACCTGTACAACAAGTTACAGTCATTAAAGAATACTTACTCAAAATCTAGAGATAGAACTGGCCTTGCAATACATTGACACCATTGCGAATACCCATGTGGGTGTTTTCAAAAGGTACGATCTAATTTCATTTACATTTTTCTCTTAGTTCAAAATTTCAATTCGCACTGTTCATATATAAATGATGTCACTAGATTTAGGCATGCTCATAAATTTTCTCTATATGCTTTGTGAAAGATCAGGTTGTGCAAGACTTGAAATAGCTTCAAGGACTTGAACCAGCTTTCAAAGTATTGAATCAGTCTCAGAGGCTTGAAAATAGTTAAGCTATTTTCAAGGCCTTGAAACTGGATTCAAAGCCTTGAAACTGATTGAACTTGTATGCACATTCTCAGGGGGAGTTTTCTGCAAACTCTTTGTTTTACTTTCTCTCTTTCATATGTTTGATGCTCTGTTATTATATGATGAAAGAAAAATTGTTAAAACATGTTTTTAATCATAATATATCATCTGTTTGACCATGATAATGCAGGAAATTTTGTTTCTAAGTCTTGTAGGATTGTTTCCTAAACTGAATGACTGCAGATTTGGAGATACTTGGACACTTTGATCCTGTGATCAATCAGACGTGTTTGACAGCTTCTCATGGTGTTTAAATGAAATATTATAACAATATCTCTGAAGATTGTGATCATCCAACCGTTTGAGAAGACTTCAAAATAGTCAAACTATGTTGCCTACAAAATAGGAAGGTTGTTATTAAAAATCCGGGGAGATTTGCAGAGCTGTATGAAGTATAAATAGAGCTCATATTCGAAGCAACAATATACAATTCTAAACGGGAAAATACAGAGAAAGAGTTCTGGATTGACAAGCATCAAAGAAGCTCATCATTCTTCCAATCCATTCACAGAAGTTCACTGCATTTTACTGCAGTTTTCTACTCCTAAATGTTCTTCTGTATAGAGCTATATTGGTAGATCATTTTTTGTATTATTTCCACATCTATTCTCAAGGACTGTTCAAAGTGAACAATAGAGAATTCTTAGTTAATCAGTTAGCTAGAGCAGGTACTAGAAAGGTTAGAGAAAACCACAAGCTGTAACAGAGTAAGGGAACTCTCCGTGCCTGAGTTCCAGGGCTTAGCTTTTGATTAATAATAATTGAGTTGAAAATCCTGTAGGGATCTAATCCCTGAGGTAGAGACGTAGGTCCAAGTGGATTGAACTCTATAAATCACCTGTCTTCTGATTTTCAGTTCATTTACTTTCATAGCTTTTGCAGCACACAAAAAACTGTTTATTTTTCAAGGGTTTGAACTTATTTTCAAGGCCTTGAAAAAGTCATACTTGCTCTATACTTTCTGCATCTACTTCAAAGGCTTGAACTAACTTTCAAGGCCTTGAACTTCATTGTTTGCACAAGTTTTCATCTTTCTAGCAAGTTTTGCAAAAAGTTGTCATACTCTATTCAACACCCCTTCTAGAGTATCTTAGCTGCTTATACATCTGCATACTCACACTTTCAATTGGTATCGGAGCTTGTATCACTGTATAAGATTTAACAATCTGGTGATCATGATTACTGCAGGTGATGGTGGTTTCTCACAGGGAAGAGCTTCTAACAGACCTCTTCTATTTTGTGGAGAAAATTTTTCTCACTGGAAAGCTCTCATGAAAATGTTCATCATTGATCAAGATCTAGAGCTTTCGACCATTATCCAAAATGGACCTCACACTTTCTACACCGATAAAGATGGTATCAGAACTCCCAAAACAGAAGACTCACTCTCCTTTTCTGAATTAGAGCAATTTTCCAAGAACGACAAGGCTATTTACATTTTGTATTGTGCTTTGAGTACAGATGAATTCAACAAACCAATATGCACAACTGCTAAAGAAATCTGGGATAAACTTGTGGTTACCTTTGAAGGAAACAGTCAAGTCAAGCAAACCAAGATCAACATTTATCTCAGACAATATGAGCTGTTCAAGATGAATGCCATGAGTCCATCAGAGACATGTTCAAGAGGTTCACTGACATTGTCAACAACCTTGACTCAATGGGCAAACATTTTCCAATGAGAAAAGGTGAGGAAGATTCTCAGAAGTCTTCCAAAGGCAAAATGGGAACCAAAAACCACAGCCATTGAAGAAGCTCAAAATCTCTCAACTTTACAAGTTAATGACCTACAAGGGAAGCTCCTGACACATGAGATATCTATGAATGAAGCTGATGGAGAACTCCCAGATGGTGTCAAGAACTTAGCTCTCAAAGCCAAAGATAATGAGAGAATACAAAGCCTTGAAACTGAGGATGGTGATGATGAAGATCCAATTGCCTTAATTTCCAAAGCCTTGACAAGGATTATCAAAATGAAGAAAAACTTTGGAAAGAAATATTTCAACAGAGAAATGCGTAGATCATCCAGCAGCAAGGACTACAAAGGTAAGTCCTCTTCACAGAACAAGTCAAAAGTTATGAACTGCTTTGAGTGTGGTGATGCAGGACACCTGATAAGAGACTGTCCACACAAAAAGAGCAAGAACTTTCAAAAGAAAGATCATGACAGAAGAAAGAAAGCCATGATAGCCTCATGGAGTGATTCAGATAGCTCTAGTGAATCTGAATCTGAGGAAGAACATGCCAACCTATGCTTCATGGCCAAGCTTGATGAAAGTTCTGAAAAGAACATTGAGGTAATGGTAAATTGTCTAATTTCAAAACCAAAAGAAGCTCCTTCAGAACATCTCAGAACAATGCTTTTAAATGAGGAAGATTATCTGAAAGAGATCAGACTTTTGAAAGAAAAGGTTCATGAGCAAGCAAAAGAAAACTTACAACCTGTTTTCCTCAATCGGAATCTTGAAATCTCTCAGAAGAAAACTGACAGTGATTTCAAGGCCTTGAAAATCAGTTTCAAAGCCTTGAAAACACAAGTCAAGAAATTAGTCACTGAAAACTCCTCAGTGAGTGACAACCTTGTTAATCTAAGACACCAGGTTGATGATTTAGAGAAACAAAAGATTACTCTTACTGAGAAACTTCAAGAATTTGAATTGGTCAAAGTCAAGCTTGCTGGATCAGAACACAAGTTGAACTTGATTCTTGGAGGAAGTTCACAGTCTGTTCACAAAGCTGGTATTGGATTCAATCCAAAATTTTCGAGAAGAAACAATACCAGATTTGTGAAAGATGGAAACAAAAATTCCCCTACATGTCATTACTGCTGCAAAACTGGTCATGTTAAGATGACTTGTCCTTTTAGAAGAAGAGACCCTCACATTATGAGGAACACTTTTCCTTTTCAACTCAAATGACAAGTTAAGCAGATTTGGGTTCCTAAAGGGGTTAGACCACCTAACATGGTTTATCCTGAATATGAATCCAAATTCCACACTTGTTCTAACAGCTGGGTAAGACAGTGATTGGTGTTTGCAGGTTGTCACAAATGTCAAAGAACAAAAGTGGTTCATGGACAGTGGTTGCTCAAGACACATGAGTGGAAAAATATCTCTATTCTCAGAATTGAAGGAGCAACCAGAAGGTTCAATAACACTTGGTGACAAAGGAAAATGCAATATTCTTGGTATTGGAAAAGTTGGTACAAATTTTGAAAACTCTATTTCTGTTGTGTATCTGGTTGAAGGTTTGAAATTTACTTTGCTTAGTGTATCTCAGCTTTGTGATAATGGCAACATAGTTATCTTTGATAAAGAGAAGTGTATGGTGCAAAATGAGAAATCTGGAGATTGCATTGTCACAGCCTCTAGATCAAATAATGTTTATACTTTTCAGACTAACAAAGTTGCAGGTGAAAGTTTGAAGTGTCTCAAGGCCTTGAAAGAGGATTCAAAGCTTTGGCACATGAAACTTGGTCATATCAGTTTACATACTTTGAACTAGTTGATTTCCAAAGACTTGGTAAGAGGATTGCCATCCATCAAGTTCAAAGAAGATGAAATGTGCAAAGCCTGTGCACAAGGCAAACAGACCAGAAGCTCCTTCAAGCCAAAGAAGTTTGTAAGTACAACTAGAACCATTGAATTACTTCATATGGATCTCTGTGGTCCTATAAGGACTCCCACTCCAAAAGTTAAAAGGTATATGCTAGTTGTTGTAGATGATTTTTCTACATATACTTGGGTTATGTTTCTCAAAGAAAAATCTGAAGCACTCTCTGAATTTTCAAGGCTTTGCAGAGAACTTCAAAACTTGAAAAACCTACCTATAGCTTCAATCAGAAGTGATCATGGTAGGGAATTTGATCAGTTAGAATTTGATTTATTTTGTGATAATCATGGTAGGGAATTTGATCAGGACTCTTGAAGATATGTCAAGAACAATGCTTCTTGAGAACAAGCTGCCAAAACATTATTGGGCAGAAGCTGTGAATACAGCAAACTATATTTTGAACAGGTGCTTGATCAGACCCATTCTGAAGAAGACCCCCTATGAACAATTCAAAGCGAGGAAGCCAAACATTTCTTACTTCAGACCCTTTGGATGTACTTGTTTTATCCATAACAATGGAAAAGACAATCTTGGTAAGTTTGATGCAAGAAGTGATGAATGTATATTTCTTGGTTACTCTCTGAATAGAAAAGCTTATTGAGTTTACAATAAAAGAACCAAACTGGTTGAAGAGAGCATTCATGTTATTTTTGATGAAAGCTATGATGGTTCTTTGAGTGAAAGTTTTGCAGACTTGAATTTGAACAAGCATGAATCAGAGGAAGAGACTGAGAATCCACTAGGATTCAAGAAGGCTCAGAAGAGAATAGAAGACAGTTTCAAGACCTTGAAAATGGTGCTCAATGTAGGGTTTTGATTCATGGATGCGCAACGGAAAAAATAATTAACCATGCAAAACCCTCCAAGGATCACAAGTCAAGAGACATAACGATGGTAAAGGAAGAAATCAATAAACACACCTTAGGGTTCTCCTTTGATGAATTCAAACGCGAATTGCGTCACGTTCTCTATAGTTGATCCACGCCTAGAGTTGATTTCTAGATCTCCCACTCCTTGGTTCTAGATCGAAAAGAGGAAGAGGAAGAAGAATCACGCAAAACGAGACTAAACCAAGGAGGTTCGGCCTCCTTGGGGCCGACGGGGACGGGCGGCGGCAAAGGGAGGGGCAGCGGCTCCTTCCTTGCTTGCTTGCTCTCTCCTTTTGTTCTCTCCCACTCAAGTTATGATCTAATGAATCATAAGTATGGGAAGGAAGGAAGGTCCTTTATATAGTCCAACAAATCCTTGCCAACTACCTAAAGGACTTATTCTAGTCCTACTAGAATTCAATTTAGTCCATTCCTTGCAAATTAGTCCCTACTAAGTTTGCAAGGTTTTGCAAAGTGATCCTTCTAATTAATTAATCCAATTATTTAATTCCCAAATCTAGTTCAACTCTATCTAGCATGTGACCCCATAGGTTCTATCTAGTTGGTAGCAACTATTTGCTAATATGGAGCGGTTTCTAGCAAAACAACCATTCTAGCCAACTAATAGAATAGTCATCTCGACAACCTTTGTACAAGTAATTGTCTCATCCATTTGACCCTATATCCGGATTGGAAACGAGACATACAAGTCACACTCGTATATCCAATCCACAGTTTCTCGATCCATGGGAATAGCCTTATTCGTGCAAATAACATCAATATCCCATATTGATTTATTTGAGTCTGGCCAGACATTGTATAAGCACTATGCCTCGAGTGGCCTAGGATATTTGCTCCCGTTATGTGGGAGGGAAAAATTCTATCTACGTCCACTACGATATCTAAGCTTGCTTCTTATTATATCCGGTACACGCCTTTATAACTACCCAGTTACGGTGTAGCGTTTAACGCTACCAAAATCACAATAATCCACAACTAGAATATCTAGTGACTTAAAGTCTAAGGATGACAATACCATTGCCCCGCGAGAAGCGCTTGTGACTTAACATAACGTGTATGTAGCCTTCTCGGAGATGGGTCAATCCAGTGTGCCATTACTCCTAATGCACACCTATGTGTTGGATCATGATATCTCTATATCAATCCAACCCCATACTAGTCTATAGATGATTGTACCATTAATCATTATACTGGACTAGGGATATTTAAGATAAACAACACAATTGTAAATCTAAGGACTTCATTATATTAAATATCCAATAAATAATAAATGAATTTCGAGCCACAAATAAATTCATACTAAACTAGATTGCCTCTAGGGCATCTATTCCAACAGTCTCCCACTTGCACTAGAGCCAATCTGGCGCATCTCATATGCCCATACTCCTAGTGTGCCCTTCATGCTTCCACTGCGTAAGCGGATTTGTTAGGGGGTCTGACAGATTCTCATCTGTAGGAATCTTGCATATCCGAACGTCTCCTCTATCGATAATATCTCGAATAAGATGAAACTTTCTGAGTACGTGCTTGGATATCTGGTGCGACCTGGGTTCCTTTGATTGCGCGTTCTCCCCAGTGTTGTCACAGTACAACTCAACTGGATCCGCAATGCTAGGAACCACAGCAAGTTGAGAAACAAACTTTCTGATCCAAACAGCTTCCTTTGCTGCGCCATTTACAGCAATGTACTCAGCCGCTGTTGTAGAATCAGCCACCGTCTCTTGCTTGGAACTCTTCCAGCTCACCGCTGCTCCATTCAGGCAAAACACATATCCCGACTGTGATCTAAAGTCATCTCCGTCGGTTTGGAAGCTTTCATCAGTGTAACCCCTTACACGCAACTCTTCCTCACCGCCAGATATCAAGAAAGCATCCTTAGTTCTTCTCAAGTGTTTTAGGATGTTCTTGACTGCAATCCAGTGACTCGCACCTGGATTGGATTGGTATCTGCTTGTCATACTCAAGGGATATGACACATCTGGTCTAGTACATAACATGGCGTACATGATAGATCCTATGGCCGAGGCATAGGGAATTCTACTCATGCGTTCCTTCTCAATCTCATTGGAAGGACAACCACTCTTCGAAAGAGTGATTCAATGTGACATGGGCAAGAATCCCTTCTTGGATCTTGCATGTTGAACCGTTTCAACACCTTGACAATATATGTACTTTGACTTAGGCCTAGCAGTCTCTTAGATCTATCTCTATAGATCTTTATACCGAGTATATAGGCTGTTCCCCTAAGTCCTTCATTGAGAAACACTTCCCTAGCCAATCTTTAACAGATTGCAGCATGGGAACGTCGTTTCCAATGAGTAGTATGTCATCCACTTACAAGTCCAGAAAAGATATAGAGCTCCCACTAACCTTCTTGTAGACACAAGACTCATCTTCGTTCTTGATGAAGCCAAACTCTTTGACTACTTCATCAAAACGTCGATTCCAACTCCTAGAAGCTTGCTTCAATCCATAAATGGATCGTTGCAGCTTGCAGACTTTGTTGGCTTGCTTTGGATCCTCAAAAACCTCCGGCTGTATCATATATACGTCCTCGAGGAGATTCCCATAAATGAATGCTATTTTGACATCCATCTGCCAAATCTCATAGTCGTGGTATCCTGCAATCGCAAGTAGGATTCGGATGGATTTGGTCATAGCGGCTGGTGAAAAGGTTTCATCATAGTCAATACCATGAATCTGTCTGAATCCTTTAGCCACCAATCGGCCCTTATAGGTAATCACATTACCATCCATGTCGATCTTCTTCTTGGAGACCCACTTGCACCCTATGGGCCGCGCCCCTTCGGGTGGTTCCACCAAAGTCCATACTTTGTTGGTATACATGGATTCTATCTCGGATCTCATGGATTCTAGCCACTTCAGAGAGTCTGGGCCCTCCATGGCCTCTTCATAGGTAGTAGGCTCATCATCTATGAGCATCGTGTCACCGGAATCGGTCACGAGAAGTCCATACCTCTCGGGTTCCTGGCGCACTCTACTAGATCTACGAAGCTCTTGTGTTACCTGAACAGGCTGCTCCACAACCGCTTGTGGTTCCTGTTCATGTTCCATAATCGGTTCAGTGATTTGTGGTTATTGAACCTCTTCAAGTTCTACAGTCCTCCCACTTGATTTTTTAGAGACAAACTCTCTTTCTAGAAACACGCCGGTCCGAGCAACAAACACTTTTTTCTCGGTTGGATTGTAGAAGTAGTAACCCTTAGTTTCCTTAGGGTACCCCACAAATTTACACTTATCCGATTTTGGCCCTAGCTTGTCTGATTGTAAACGTTTTACATAGATATCGCAGCCTCAAATCCTCATGAACGACAGTGTGGGACGCCTCCCACTCCACATCTCATATGGTGTCTTCATGACTAATTTAGATGGAACACGGTTAGTGGTGAAAGCTGCACTTAATAGAGCGTGGCCCCAAAACGATAATGGAAGATCGGTTTGACACTTCATAGATCGAACCATATCCAATAGGGTTCGATTCCTCCTCTCAGACACGCCATTCCATTGTGGCGTCCCGGGTGGAGTGAGTTGGGACACGATCCCACACTCTCTAAGATAGTCGTCAAACTCTAGGCTTAAGTATTCTCCTCCACGATCCGATCGTAGAGCCTTGATACTTTTTCCAAGCTGCTTCTCTACTTCATTCTTGAATTCTTTGAACACTTCAAAGGATTCAGATTTTTCCCTAATGAGGTACACAAATCCATATCTACTGTAATCATCAGTAAATGTAATGAAGTAGACGTAACCACCCCTGGCAAGCGTGGCAAACGGCCCACACACATCAGTATGTATGAGCGCCAATTGCTCACTAGTCCTCTCACCTTTCTTATTGAAAGGGGACTTTGTCATTTTTCCCAATAAACAAGCCTCACATGTCTCCTATGATTCAAAAATCAAATGAGTCTAGTAGTCCATCCTTATGGAGTCTAGATACACGTTTCTCGTTTATGTGGCCTAAACGACAGTGCCATAAATAAGCGGGATTTAAATCATTTATTTTAATCCGCTTGGTATTAATGTTGTAGACAGGATTGCTTAGATCAATGACATACAGTCCATTAAATAATTGCGCACTAAAATAGTGAATATTATTCAAATAAAAGGAACAACAATTGTTCTTTATTGAAATAATAAAACCAACCATGTCCAAACAAGAAATAGAAATAATATTTATGCTCATAGCAGGCACAAAATAGCAATTATTTAATTATAAAACTAATCCTGAAGGCAGAGATAGTTCGCACACGCCCACGGCCAACACAGCAACTTTTGCTCCATTCCCAACGCGCATATCTATCTCCCCTTTAGCCAATATTCTACTTCTCTTTAGATCCTGCACATTTCGAAAAATGTGAGATCCACATCCAGTATCTAATACCCATGATGTAGAGACAGTTAAATTGAAATCTACAACAAAAATACCTGGAATCACTATTCCAAGCCTCTTATCCTCTAGATATTTTGGGCAGTTCCTCCTCCAGTGTCCAAGCTGACTGCAGTAGTGACACTCACCTTTAGTCACACCTTTGGCAATGCCACCAACAGGCTTAAGGGCAGGTTCCTTGAACTTGGCAACTGACTTGCCTTTGCCCTTGGAGGATGAGGCAAACCTTTTGCCCTTTCCTTTCTGCACCATCATAATGGCCTTGCCCTTACCCTTGTTGATGCTCATGTTCAGCTGTCCTCAACATATTGAGTAAATCTGGCAGTGGTTTCACGATCTCGTTCATGTTATAGTTCATGATAAACTGTCCATTACTCTCGGGCAACGATTGCAACACGAGATCGGTTGCCAACTCTTGGCCGACCGGGAACCCCAGTCGGGCGAGATTCTCCAAGTACCTGATCATACAGAGTACATGGGGTCCCACCGGGTTCCCTTCTGCCAGATGACACTTGAACAGTGCCTTAGAGACCTCATACCTCTCAACCCTTGCCTGCTCTTGGAAGAGCTGCTTCAGATGCTCGATCATATCGACATCATTCATGTTTTCGTGTTCCTTCTGAAGCTCAGAAGTCATGGTGCATAGCATAAGGCAGGCCGCATCATTAGCGTCATCAACACGCTTTTTATATGCCTTTAGGGCTGCAGGTGTTTGGTTCTCTGGACCTGCTGGAACATGCTCCTCTATTGCGTACAGTTTCTTCTCTTGCTTGAGAACAATTCTCAAGTTTCTGTACCAATCAAGGAAGTTGGTTCCAGAGAGCTTGTCCTTCTCAATGACAGATCGTAGGGAATGTTGTGAACTCAATGAGTTGTTTGCCATTTGGAATTCTAGAAAAGGAAAATACGCAAGTTTTAGTATTTGTGAATTTTTGACTATATTCAATAATGGCTAGTTTATCAAATATAGCACCCACTATTTTTCTACGGATTAATAACCCTCAAGATATTAATGCGGAAAATATCCTTATATTTTCTAGTGGGCCAAGATCCATGTTTCATCTCCTTATGAGCTTGCTTTGGCAAGTCACCCATAATTTGACTACTTTAGGTAGGAACAATTCCAATTGCATCCCTTATGTAACTCTTGGTTCAATTGGGCAAATAACTCCTTATTTATCCATCCATATGGATAATCCCAATTGATTGCCTCTAGGATTCTTACTCACATTAATAGCCCAGTTGTGTTCAACCTCTTATTTAAACAATTGCACATTACTAGATTGTGCCATCGCATTCCATCATTATGAACCAAGTCGCCATGCTTTGGCACGCACGAACTTGATAAATCATGATGATAATGAGTGTTTAAATAACGAGCACGCAAGAACATAATATTTGAATTTTGAGGGATTTTCAATTCAATTTTTAATTGTTTTGTTGATCAATATCAACTAATCTATCTATTTGAGTTTGAGCACAACTCCAAATAATAGATCCGGGTTGTCTAATTATCTTATTATCCTAATTGCATGCATCATCCATACACCAACCATAAAATAATAAGACAACAAAGTAAACAACCACAAAACATAAATAAAACGTGATGTGGATATGGCCTTTTCTAGACTAAGATAATTCCAAGCCAATAGAATTGTCTATGAACCCCTAAAGCAAACACATCTCCATGCGTCTTGATCTTTTGTTCCATCCTTCATAGTCATGTGGAATGCTCCATGCTCCATGCTCTATCTTCTGTGGCTTCTTTTGGCTTTGGTCTTCTCTTCTTCAATCTTGGCTAACAATCTACTTTATCTAGCACTAGCTAACTTCTATACTAAATAAAATAAATCTCACAAGTTGAGAAAAAAATGGCTCGCAGGCCATGAAACCATAATTAATTATTACAATTAATTGATCAGCTCGCAGGCCGTAAACCAAACCACAAAAATTAAACATCCACATCAAACCACATCCTAAGGCCATATCCAACCACCATGCGAATTGCACATAAACAGTTAAAATCTAATTTTAACGCGCTTGGTCAATTTTAATTAATTTTAGTATATTCTAGGGTTAAAACGGTCCATGGGCCCAACAATCCAATTGCCCGGGCCCAAAAAGGTGAACCGCAAGGCCCTAGGGCCGGCCGGCCCCTAGCCCACGCGGCTAGGCCGCGGGCTAGGGGCTGCCCCGACCCCTAGGGCGTCCTAGCTTGGGCGGCAAGCAAGAGGGGCGGTCCCTTTAGGGAGGCCGAACCTCTTAGGGAGTTGTTTCCAAAACAACTCCCTTGCTTGGTGCCCAAGTTTGGTTGTTTCCTTGTTTGGAAAGAACTCATTCTTCCCCAAAGATGCCCAAACCCCAGATCTAAGATCCTACAATTTCTCAAACTCACTAATTCATGCATCCAATGCAAAAACTAGATCTTGTTATGATAGATTAGTGAAAAATTGCATCACATGCTTGATTTGTCTTGTTTTACGCGATAAACAACAATTTTAAGGTGTAAAACCACGAAAACGTAACACATAAACCACGTTTATGCTCTACGACTTGTGGCTCTGATACCACTGTAGGGTTTTGATTCATGGATGCGCAACGGAAAGAATAATAAACCATGCAAAAACCCTCCAAGGATCACAAGTCAAGAGACATAACGATGGTAAGGGAAGAAATCAATATCACACCTTAGGGTTTCTCCTTTGATGACTTCAAACGCGAATTGTATCACGTCTCTACGGTTGATCCACGCCTAGAGGTGAGATCTAGACCCTCCAAATCCTTGTGCTAGCTAGGAAGAATGGAGGAGGAAGAAGGAACAAAGCAACAATGGAGCACCAAGAGGTGGGGCGGCACCCTTTAGGCCGACGGGTAGGGGGCGGCAATCCCAAGGGGGTTCGGCCCCTTGTGGGACTTGCTCTCCCACTCACTTATGTTATGAGCATTAGTGTGGGAAGGAAGGAAGGAGCATCCTTTATATAGTCCAACAACTCCTTGTTGACTACCTAAAGGCCTTATTCTAGTCCTACTAGAATTCGGATTAGTCCCCTAGTCCTAATCATGTCCATACATGGATTAGTTATATTTGCCCATTAAGCCTAATCATGTCTCTACATGAATTAGGCCACCTTGGCAAATCCTAATCATGTCTCTACATGAATTAGGCCAACTTGCATATTAGTCCTACTAAGTTAGCAAGTTGTTGCGATTTGATCCTTCTAATTAATTAATCATATTAATCATTTCCCATGTCTAGTTCACCCCTATATGGCGTGTGACCCCATAAGCTCTGTTTAGATGGTAGTAACTATGTACTTATATGGAGCGGCCTCTAGCAAGAAATCCATTCTAGCCAACAAATATAATAGTCATCATGACAAACCTTGTGCAAGTAATTGTCTCATCCCTTTGTCCCAATATCCGGATTGGACAGGAGACATACAAGTCACACTCTTATATCCAATCCATAGTTTCGATCCTGGGAATAGCCTTATTCGTGCAAATAACATCAATATCCCATATTGATTTATTTGAGTCTGGCCAGACATTTTATAAGCACTATCCCTCGAGTGGCCTAGGATATTTTCTCCCGTTATGTGGGAGGGAAAAATTCTATCTATGTCCGCTACGATCTCTAAGCTTGCTTCTTATTGTATCCAGTACACGCCTTTATAGCTACCCAGTTACGGTGTAGCGTTTGACGCTACCAAAATCACAATAATCCACAACTAGAATATCTAGTGACTTCAAGTCTAAGGATGACAATACCGTTGCACCGCGAGAAGCGCATGTGACTTAACATAACGTGTATGTAGCCTTCTCGGAGATGGGTCAATCTAGTATGCCATTACTCCTAATGCATACCCATGTGTTGGATCATGATATCTTCATATCAATCCAACCCATACTAGTCTATAGATGATTGTCCTATTAATCATTATGATTGACTAGGGATATTTAAGAATATAACACTTATATTCTAAGGACTTCATTCATGTTATCATATCTCTATATCGATAACATAATGAATCGTAAATCCATAAATGTCACAATTAATTGATTGCCTCTAGGGCACAATTCCAACAGGAACCTGGTTCCTGCACCTTAAAACCAGTCTGTCATTGGTACCAGATGAGTATTCATAAACAAGTTGGATGAAAGTGGCAATGTGATCAGAAACAAAACAAGGTTAGTTGCTCAAGGTTACTATCAAGAAGAAGGTATTGATTATGAGGAAACGTTTGCTCCAGTTGCCAGGTTAGAAGCAATTAGAATTCTGCTTGCATTTTCATTTTACAAGAATATGAAACTGTTTCAAATGGATGTGAATTGTGCTTTCTGTTGGGTTTTGACGTAGGTAGCGCAGCGGAATAACAAAAATTTAATCCTACTCAAACCCACCAAGGATCACAGGAAGAGACATCATAACATGATAAGGGACGTAGTAATTGTATACCTTTTGGTTTGAGAGATCACACGAAGAATGATGTCCTCGTATCTATGGTTGACCCACGTCTAGAGGTGAGATCCAGATTCATCCTTCAACAAGTGCTAGCTTGAACCAGAGGAAGAGGGAAGAAGGAATCAAGCAACGAGGGACAAGGAGAGGTTCCACCCTCCTTTGGCGCCGACGGGAAGGGGGCGGACGGCCTCTAGGCTTGTCTTGCTCTCTTTCTTTTGCTCTCTCCCACTCTCTTGTGTTATGTCAAATAACATTAAGTGGGAAGGAATCTAGAGCCTCCTTTATATACTCCAACAACTCCTTGTTATTTCCATAAGAGTCCTTCCTAGTTCTACATGAACTTGGATTAGTCCCTTCCTTGCATATTAGTCCTACTAAGTTTGTAAAGTGTTGCACATGATCCTTCTTATTAATTAATCAAATTAATTAATCCCAAATCTAGTTCTACTCTATTTGACGTGTGACCCCATAGGTTTCTACTTAGTTGGTAGTAACTTATTACTAACATGGAGCGGTGTCTAGCAACACATCCATGCTACCTAACTAATAGAAATAGTCAGTGATCCCGACAAACCTCTTGTGCCCAATATCTCACATTGCACTATCCCTTTGTCTCCATATCCGGATTGGACACGAGACATAAATAGTCACACTCGTATATCCAATCCATAGTTCCTCGATCCTGGGAATATGCTTATGCAAGACGATAACATCAATATATCCATATTGATTTACCTGAGTCTGGCCAGACATTCAATAAGCCTCATCCCTCGAGTGGCCGTGGATATTTTCTCCCATTATGTGGGAGGGAAAAATCCTATCTACATCACTATGATATCGAAGCTTGCTTCCTATCATGCCCGATAACTACCTTTATAGTTACCCAGTTACGGTGTAACGTTTGATAACATCAAAGCACGATATTCCACTACTAGAGTATCTACTGACTTCAAGTCTAAGGATTGAAATTATATTAGCACTACGAGAAGCGATTGTGACTTTAACATATCTAATGTATCCTTCTCGTTGTGGGTCAGTCCAGTATGCCATTACCCTTAATGCATACCCATGTGTTATACTTGATATCTCCATATCAATCTACCCACATACTAGTCTATATTTGATCGTCCTATTAATCAATATAGTGGACTAGGGATATTTAAGATAAACAACACATTGTATCTAAGGACTTCATTATATTAAATATCACAATATATAATAAATGAATCTTCTAGCCAAAAACAATGTTCATACTAAATATAAGATTGCCTCTAGGGCATCTATTCCAATAGTCTCCCACTTGCACTAGAGCCAATTTGGCGCATCTCGTATGCCTATAGATCCGGCGTGCCCTTCATGCTTTCGCTGCGCAAGAGGTTTTGTGAGCGGATCTGAAAGATTGTCATCCGTTGGAATCTTGCACATCTTCACATCTCCTCGATCGATCATATCACGAATAAGATTGAATCTCCTGAGTATATGCTTTAATTTTTGGTGTGATCTTGGTTCCTTGGCTTGTGTGATCGCCCCTGAGTTGTCGCAGTACAACTCTATGGGATCCACGATGCTAGGGACCACACCGAGCTCAGTGATAAACTTCTTTATCCAAACAGCCTCTTTTGCTGCTTCCGCAGCGGAAATGTACTCAACTTCTGTTGTAGAATTAACAATTGTCCCTTGCTTGGAACTCTTCCAGCTCACAACTCCTCCATTCAGACAAAACACGTATCCAGACTGCGATCTGTAGTCATCTTTGTCGGTTTGAAAGCTTGCATCAGTGTAACCCTTTACACTTAGCTCTTCCTTACCTCAAAATATCAAGAACGCATCCTTAGTTCTTCTCAAGTACTTTAGGATGTTCTTGACAGCAATCTAGTGACTCTCACCCGGATTGGACTGATATCTGCTCACCATACTCAACGCGTATGATACGTCTGGTCTAGTACACAACATGGCGTACATGATGGATCCTATGGCCGAAGCATAGGGTATCCTAATCATGCGGTCCTTCTCAATCTCATTTGAGGGACAGTCATTCTTAGAAAGAGTGACTCCATGCGACATGGGCAAGAATCCCTTCTTGGAATCTTGCATGTTGAACCTCTTCAACACCTTGTCGATATATGTACTTTGACTTAGGCCGAGCAACCTTCTAGATCTATCTCTATAGATCTTTATACCAAGTATGTAGGCTGCGTCTTCTAAGTCCTTCATTGCAAAACACTTTCCTAGCCAATCTTTAACAGATTGCAAAGTAGGAATGTCGTTACCAATGATTAGTATGTCATCCACATCCAATACCAGAAGTACTAAAGAGCTCCCACTAACCGTATTGTAAACACAAGGCTCATCTTCGTTCTTGATGAAGACAAACTCTTTGACTGCGTCATCAAAACGTGGATTCCAGCTCCTAGAAGCTTGCTTTAGTCCATAAATGGATCTTTGCAGCTTACACACTTTGTTGGCATTCTCTGGATCCTCAATACCCTCTGGTTGTGTCATGTACACATCCTCGAGGAGGTTCCCATAAAGGAACGCTGTTTTGACATCCATTTGCCAAATCTCATAGTCGTAGTATACTGCAATAGCAAGTAGGATTCGAATGGATTAAATCATGGCGACTGGCGAAAAGGTCTCATCATAGTCAATACCATGAATCTGTCTATACCCTTTGGCTACCAATCACCCCTTATAGGAAACTATGTTGCCATCCATTTAGGTCTTCTTCTTGAAGACCCACTTGCACCCTGTGGGTCGAGCCCCTTCAGGTGGTTCCACCAAAGTCCATAATTTGTTGGTGTACATGGAATCCGTTTCGCATCTCATGGCTTCTAGCCACTTCTTAGAGTTTGGTCCTTTCATGGCTTCTCCGTAGGTTGCAGGCTCATCATCCATGAGTGGTACGTCATCGGGCTTAGTCACGAGAAGTCCATACCTCTCTGGATCATGACGCACTCTACCTGATCTACGAAGTTCCTGTGTTACCTGAACAGGTTCCTCCACAACAACTTGCGGATTCTATTCATGTTCCAACATCGGTTCAGTGATTTGTGATTCTTAAATTTCTTCAAGTTCTACAGCCCTCCCACTTGCTTCTTTAGAGACAAACTCTCTTTCTAGAAACACGCCGGTCCGAGCAACAAAAACTTTGTTCTCGGTGGGATTGTAGAAATAATATCCTTTAGTTTCCTTAGGATATCCCACAAAATTTACACTTATCCGCTTTGGGCCCGAGTTTGTCTGTTTGTAAACGTTTTACATAGACATCACAGCCCCAAATCCTCATAAACGACACTATGGGACGCTTCCGAGTCCATATCTCATATGGTGTCTTCATGACTGATTTGGATGGAACACGGTTAATGGTTAAAGTTGCCGTCATTAGAGCATGTCCCCAAAATGATATCTGAAGATCTGTTTGAGATATCATAGATCGCACGATATCTAGTAGCGTGCGATTCCTCCTCTCGGATACGCCATTCCATTGTGGCGTTCCAGGTGGAGTGAGATGGGATACTATCCCTCACTCTCTAAGATACTCATCAAACTCTTGGCTCAAGTATTCTCCTCCACGATCCGATCGTAGAGCTTTAATACTTTTACCAAGTTGCTTCTCTACTTCATTCTTGAACTCCTTGAACAATTCAAAGGATTCAGATTTAGCCTTCATAAGGTATACAAATCCATATCTATTGAAATCATCAGTAAATGTGATGAAGTAGGTGTAACCACCTCTGGCAGGCGTGGGGAATGGTCCACACACATCGGTATGTATGAGCGCCAATAACTCACTAGTCCTCTCTCCTTTCTTATTGAAAGGGGACTTTGTCATTTTTCCTAATAAACAAGATTCACATGTCTCATATGATTCTAAATCAAATTAGTCTAGAATTCCATCCTTATGGAGTCTAGATATGCGTTTCTCATTTATATGGCCTAAACGACAGTGCCATAGATATGTAGGATTTAAATAATTAGTTTTAATCCTTTTAGTATTTATGTTATAGATTGGACTATTTATATCAAGGACATACAATCCATTAGACAAGTGCAAACTACAATAGTGCATACTATCAAAATAAATGGAGCAACACTTGTCCTTTATTGAAATAGAAAAATCCTTCTCGTCCAAACAAGAAATGGAAATAATGTTTCTGCTCATAGCAGGCACATAAAAGCAATTTTCTAATTCTAAAATAATTCCAGAAGGCAAAGATAGCTCATAAATGCCTACAGCTAATGCAGCAACTCTTGCTCCATTCCCGACGCGCAAATATATCTCCCCTTTACTCAATCATCTACTTCTTTTCAAATCCTACACATTTCAACAAATGTGAGAACCACATCCAGTATCCAATACCCAAGATGAAGAAATAGAAAGATTGACGTCTACAACATAAATACCTGGTGGTGGTGGTGGAATCACCATTCCAATATTCTTATCCTCCATATTTAGGGCAATTCCTCCTCCAGTGACCCGACTGGCTGCAGTAGTGACACTCACCTTTAGCCACGCCTCCACTAGGCTTTAGGGCTTCCTTGGATTTCGCAACTTTCTTGCGCTTTCCTTTGGAAGTAGAGGCAACTCCTTTGCCCTTCTTCTTATGCACCATCATTATGTCCTTGCCCTTGCCTTTGTTGACGCTCTGTTCCGCTGTCTTTAGCATGTTCAACTAGCCTGACAGAGTCTTACTGATCTCATTCATATTATAGTTCATGATGAACTGATTATAACTGTCAGGCAACGATTGCAAGACAAGATCAGTTTCCAAATCTTGGCCTAGTGGGAAACCCAGTCTTTCAAGGTTCTCTATGTACCCGATCATTCGGAGCACATGAGGCCCTACTGGATTCCCCTCTGCAAGACTACTCTTTAATAATGCTTTAGACACCTCATAGCGCTCATGCCTTGCCTGATCCTGAAACAATTGTTTCAAGTGTATGATCATATCATAGGCTTCCATATTCTCGTGCTGCTTCTGAAGCTCAGGAGTCATGGTGCAGCATGAGGCAAGTCACGTCATTAGAATCATCAATATGTTTCTGATGTGCCCTCACATCCGCTAGAACAGACTCATCTTGTGGTGGGGCCGGAATTTGAGTGTCCAAGACGTACATCTTCTTTTCTTGCTTAAGGACAATCCTTAAGTTTCTGTTCCAGTCAAGGGAATTCGTTCCAGACAGTTTATCCTTCTCAAGGACAGATCGTAGGGATGAAGTCGATGCGTTGTTGTTTTCCATTTGGAATTCTACAAAACGAGAAATGTGCAACTTTAGTATTTTGAACAATTTAACTATATTCAACAATGGCTAGATCATCAAATATAGCTCCCACTATTTTTCTCAGATTAATAGCCCTCACCATTAATGCGGAAAATATAAATATATTTTCTAGTAGGTCCAAGATCCCTTTTTCACTTCTTCTTGTGCTTGCTTTGGCAAGTCACCCAAGAATAGGTTATTTAGGTAGGAACCATTCCAATTGCATCCCATGGAACTCTTGGTCCAATTAGGTGAATAACTCTTTATTCTTTATCCCATGGATAACGCCTAATTGTCATGCCTCTGGGCTCATCAATCCAATTGAGCCTCACCCAGTTGCGTCCAACCTCTTGCTTCAACATACACACATTACTAGCTCGTTTCATCCGCAACACACCATGGTAAATAAAAATCGCCTTGCTTTGGCAAGCCCGAATTTCAATGAACCCTGATCATGAAGGGTGATTTGGCAAGAGAAGGCAAAACACAATATTTAATCGAGGGATTTAATTTTCTTAATTTGTTTGGTTGATCTAATCAACATGATCTACTTATTTGGATTGGGCAATCCACAATAAAAGACCAACCTTGTTTATTATAATCTTGTAAACGTTTTTCTAGTATCGCCATACACACAAAAATAAATAACAAGACATAAAAATAAACATCCACAAAATAAAAAAACGTGGCATGGATACGGCCCCTAGACTAAGATATTATAAAGCCAATGATAATATCCAATTTCCCTAAAGTGACAAGCTCATCTCCATGTGCTCCACCATAGCCGCGTGCCTGGGAGGGTGTCGTCTTTCTCTTTTGGCTTCTTTGGTTCTCCGGTCTTCTTCTCCATGCTCTTGGTTATCATCTAAATATTTCTAATTCTAGCCTAACATATAGAATAAATAAATAATAAAAGCCTCACATGTCGAGGAGAAAAGACGACTCGTAGGCTGTAAAACCTAATTAATTATTACATTAATTTGATCAGCTCGCAGGCCGTAAACCAAACCACAAAGCAATAAACATTCAAAATCCTAGGCCATATCCATCCACCATGCAAAAAAGCACATAATACAATTAAAACCAATTTTTAACGCGTTTGTTCAATTTAATTAAATTGGGTAATTAGGGTTACAACGGTCCAAGGGGTCCAACCTAAGCCTAGGCCGAACCCCAAGGACCGCCGCCCGACACTTGGGCCCGGCCCAAGGCCGGCCACCTCTTGTGATCCGCGGCCCTTGGTTGGCGCGCAAGGAAGGGGGCGGACGGCTAGGGTTTCGGCCC
The DNA here is from genome assembly GCA_023055425.1 of Linanthus parryae. NCBI lineage: Eukaryota > Viridiplantae > Streptophyta > Magnoliopsida > Ericales > Polemoniaceae > Linanthus > Linanthus parryae. The sequence goes on along the minus strand of JALGPY010000006.1, from coordinate 89,679,555 downwards.
TAGCCTCCTTCCCTTCTTCCTTGTTTCCCAAGCATGGCTGTTTCCTTTATGGATGTTTCCATAAAATTGTTTCCATAACTGAAAACTCCTTTTCAACTATGTGCCCATGAACCCTAATTTTTCAAGAACCCAATAATTCACATCTTATATGATTAAACTCACCAATTCTAACATCCAATGTTAAATTAGATAATGTTTATGTTGAATCAAATTCAATTTGCATCTACTATGCCAATTATTTTTCAGTTTCGCGTAATAATAAAAATACGGTGTATAAACTGAAATCGTATCACATAAAATCATGTTATGATCTACGACCAATGGCTCTGATACCACTGTTGGGTTTTGATGTAGGTAACGCAACGGAATAACAAAAATTTAATCCTACTCAAATCCCACCAAGGATCACAGGAAGAGACATCATAACATGATAAGGGACATAGTAATTGTGTACCTTTTGGTTTGAGAGATCACCCGAAGAATGATGTCCTCGTCTCTATGGTTGATCCACGTCTAGAGGTGAGATCCGGATTTTTCCTTCAACAAGTGCTAGCTTGAACCGGAGGAAGAGGGAAGAAGGAATCAAGCAACGAGGGACAAGGAGGGGTTCGGCCCTCCTTTGGCGTCGACGGGAAGGGGGGCGGACGACCTAGGGGCGGTCGGCTTCTAGGCTTGTCTTGCTCTCTTTCTTTTTCTCTCTCCCAATCTCTTGTGTTATGTGTAATAACATTAAGTGGGAAGGAAGCTAGAGCCTCCTTTATATACTCCAACAACTCCTTGTTGTTTCCATAAAAGTCCTTCCTAGTTCTACATGAACTTGGATTAGTCCCTTCCTTGCATATTAGTCCTACTAAGTTTACAAAGTGTTGCACAATGATCCTTCATATTAATTAATCATATTAATTAATCCCAAATATAGCTCTACTCTATTTGTCGTGTGACGCCATAGGTTTCTACTTAGTTGGTAGTAACTTCTTACTAACATGGAGCGGTGTCTAGCAACACATCCATGCTACCCAACTAATAGAAATAGTCAGTAATTCCGGCAAACCTCTTTTGCCCAATATCTCACATTGCACTATCCCTTTGTCTGCATATCCAGATTGGACACGAGACATAAATAGTCACACTCATATATCCAATCAATAGTTCCTCGATCCTGGGAATATGCTTATGCAAGAAGATAACATCAGTATCTCCATATTGATTTACCTGAGTCTGGCCAGACATTCAATAAGCCTCATCCCTCGAGTGGCCGTGTGACGCGATTTCTTAACGCGTATGCGCAAGTGCACGGTTAAGTAATATAGGGGTGGTATTTCAACCCCGAGTTATCGATCCCACGAGGACAGACTCGAGACTATTTAATTAGTCAATAAACTTAGAGTATGGTACAGGAAGAAATAATTTTGATAGAAGAGTTTGTCGCCCCCAAACAAGCGACTGAATTAAAATAACAACTAAATAATATTTTTTATTTTTTATTTTTAAATAAGTAACGATGGAGAAACTAGGCAATCTCTAGATCACCTAGGGACTGAGACGAATTCTGAATAGCTAAGTAACACGTTAACTCTATTCTAAATTAAGCCAGTAATAGCGATGACAATCTCGTGTCGGTCTCATGTCATTTTACGTCTCGGTTGACTACAATCTCCTCTCGGTCTCATGCTGTCTACCAGTCGGTTCTAGCAGGTCATCTACTGGTACGATAACGGATCCTGTCGGTCTACCGTTTCACGGAGCAGCCGAATAATCCTACCGAGTCTACCCACACTAGGCCAATCCTAACACTTCTCCTTTTCGGTCTCGGTGATTCGGGATTGTGTTCAAGTTCTCTTCACAATTAGTCTAAGTCACTGTCGTGCACTCATCTAATTAGCTAGTACTTCCGGGTAGCTACTCCATTCATACTAAAGATTACGCGTAGAACGAGAACAATAACCTAGACAAAGATTAACATTAAGAAAGAACATGATTCAAGAGTAAACCCTAGTTTCATTGATAATCAAATCGTGAACTAGACGTGTCAATAGCCTAAGCTCATTAACAATATCAAGAAAATAACAATCTATTCAATGAGTCACATCCGTAAGCATGAAACAAAGTCTAAAATCCGGATAAACAACCGTCTACATGAACCCTAGGCTCTCATAGAGACGCCTAAAAAAGTATTTAGCTAATAAGAATCAACTAAACAAAACAATAGAGTTTTTCCATACAAGATTGAGAAGAGAAGAAGTAAAAGATTAAACCCTAGAGATCTCCAATGGTGGCTTCGGGTTTTCACATCTTCTTTGTCGTACTCCCCTTCCTCCAACGTCCTTGACGTGCGTGCCCCCTCCTTGATGTGCGTTTCCCCAATATTTGATACCCTAGGTCGTTTTTAGATGTCCCCCAAGTGATTTCCCGTCATAACTTCTTCCAAATTGCATTATGGCCCCAAAACTTTATTTTATAATTCTGCTTCTAATTTGTGGGAATTGGATTCCAATTCCTGCGAATTACTTTAACTCTTGCGCGCTGCTGTTCCAACTCCTGTGAATTACTTTCCAATTCCTGCGAATTACAGTGCAATTCGTGGGAATTACTTCTGACTTGAATCTACATTCTGCAACTTCATTCTAATTCGTGGGAATTACATTCTAGTTCCCACGAATTACAGTCAACACCAATCTGCAATATGCAATTCCTTTCTAATTCGTGGGAATTACAATACAATTCCCAGGAATTACATTTCAATTCTCATAAATTACTTTTTCCTGCAGCTTCTTCACATCTCTTTCCTTGGCCATTTCTTCATGCTCCTCCATTTTCGAAGCTCGTTTTCGGTATCCGATCTTCTCCCGAGCCTCCGGTACCTGCAAATCACAACACGAGCACACACCGACATCATATATGACAATAAAATAGCTCAAAATTGTACGAAAATGCCCGAATTTACAATTAAACGCTCAAAACTGAACTTCTACGTTTTCACCACTTTCATAGTGCAAAACTCAAATAATCAACCCGTGAATCACAAAAAACGGTATAAAACGTGCAAGGAATATAATCCTAATAGAGAGTTATCAAAATCCCCCACACTACCTTTTTACGCGTCCCGAGCAAAATCAAGCCTGACACTTTGTTTTAATCCACCGAATTGCATTCAACTTCACTAGCCATGTGACACAAACAACACACACACGACTATGCAAGCTTACATGAACTATACAACGCAACTCCATTATAAACAATGCAAATATTAAAACAACCCATATTTTCTTCTTAGGTAGAGATTGGGCAATCTCGAAAAGTAAATCGGCAAGTCATAAGGCTCACATATTCCCCCGGAAATTCTTTTACTTTGGTGATCGGTAGAACTTGCGGCCAGTTTCGTTAGACAGAACGGGCACGAACACAAAATAAGTTGCTCCCGCACACTCATGAAATGTATCCGTAGCACTTACCTTCCGAGCTATTTATCCACGGGTTCACATTGCTGACGGCTTAGGACGGGTAGGATAGGATATTTAGAAGCCTAGTCCTAGACGTCATGATATAACTCACTAAAACCCGATTCTCACACTCCCTCGCCAAAATCTAAGGAATCCCACCGAATCTCAATACTCCGACCCTCATTCCCTCAATATTGGTGCAACGCTGTTCTCGCGGCCACGACTGTGAAAGAGTGATCAAGATCCATATCTAATCTCCTCGGTTCATCATGAAGTTTAATTTCTGGCTCCATATTCCATTTCACTTTTAACTTTCTTTTTTATAATTTTCTTTCTATTTCTTTTTTCTTTTAACCAATTCCATGGGGCCAACGATAATGATAGTAATATCCGAGGAAATCCAAGTATCAAATAATGTGGGGGTGGAATGTGTCAAATCAGTAGTGTAATCAAAATAGATGTCGACACCCCCACACTCAATGTAAAACATATCAAAAACCCGGTAGTCAATGTGTAAACGTGCTTTTCCAACCGATCCTCCTCATCACCTAAGATATAGAGAATATAAATGAAGCATAAGCACGACCTCCTATAAGATCAACCAACCCCTACCCCATGACGTGCGAAAAAAATCACGCACTACGGTACTCCACCTGTGATCCTGGTGTAAGAACACGACTCACCACCACACCGAAGTGTGCTACCGTCTCTACCTCACCCTCACATCCCCTCAAATCAGCTCACCCTCATCGAACCTCCCTAACTCAACTCCCTCTATCATGACGCATAGGAAGGGACCATTCTAACTAGTGATGCAAGTCAGAAGGAACGGCTTCCTAGGCTAGAGGATGTGAATAAAAGGGGTAAATGGATCAAAAGGGGTAACTAGTGGACCTAGGCTGTGAGACGGGACGTGAGGCCCCCATAAACATCACTCGCACAGCTGTCCCGTTGCCACTACGAGGAGGGTTGACGACTACGTAAGTAACGGTGGTGTAGCGTTAGTAGGATAACCAGTCTGAGAGGCAGCTACTCGCATTAATAATGTGCATTAGCCCTATAAGTCTTCCTAATCCAGATTCTCGCGTCTACCTCACCTCAGATTTTTCATACTCCTTATAAACTCTATCATTAAGCCCTCTCCACATTCACTCTTTTCGATTGCCCTTTCTCAAAAGTTTTCTATATGTTTTTTTTGAATTTTTTTATTTCTTCATTTGTTTTTATTTTTCCTAACTCTATATGCTTGGGTCAACTCGACGAAACACAAGTTTCGGGTAGGGGGACTCAATAAAGTAAAAGTGCACAACAATGCAGAAAATAACCTCACACAATACGACAATGTCACACCACATTACACTAACCACATTAAGGGGGACTCAATAAAGTAAAAGTGCACAACAATGCAGAAAATAACCTCACACAATACGACAATGTCACACCACATTACACTAACCACATTAACACAGTACTACACAAACTACATGTAACAAGGCTATGAAAGACAAAACATGGCTGGTGAAATTATACACAAACTCCCCCACACTTAAGGTTCCGTTGTCCTCAACGAATTTAGAGATCAAGTAGGAGGTGTCCTCGCTTAAATGTGTGGCGGTGGATCTACACAATTATCGCTCAAAACGTAAAACAGAGAGAGAGTTAGAGGTACATCTGGTGCCCGGACCTACATGGGCACCGTGTCCGCGAAACTGCAACAAGAAGGGGTCTTGTGGACCGTTGAAAGTTTCCGAGAAAGTCTCACCTCGCGTCCGAATTCCGATGCGCCTACTCAACATTCTATCGTACGCATCAAGAAGGGGAACCTGAATCTTCTTCTGTACCTGTTTCCCTGCACACTGATTGGAAGAATTAACACAACTCTCTCTCACCCCTCAAAATCATATATGGAGAACTAAAAGAAAAAACGAATAAATAGCATCCTACTCTACATTGGGTTGCCTCCCAAGCAGCGCTTGTAATTTAAGGTCGATGGTCGGACCCGGTTACCTCAACCGAAAAGGATAGTGGAGATTTATTTATCCCTCCACTTCTTCTTCTTCCACCATCTCTTTTCCAGAACTCTCTTCTCAAGTGCACCCCTGTGCTGAAAAGATGGTGGAGAAGTGTAGAAGCTAACTCTTTTCATCTTGCATTTTATCTTCTTTAACAGCTTCCACCAAGTACCACTGGGCTCACATGCATCTTTCTCCATAAATTCATCCCAGTAATACCTCTTTGGTGCTATATGCTCTTCAAATGACGCATGCAATTTATCCACACCTCCACACTTGGAGATTTCCAACTCCTTCACTATGACATAAGGAACATCAATAGAATCGCCCATAGAACAAGAGATTGGAAGTTGATCATCATGTTCTTCCCCATATGAATCTCCATACAGTAACTTTTCCAGCTCGTCGCAGACTTGCGTGACATAGGATATGGAGAATATATCATTAATCAAAGTTGGGGCTTTTACCTCAATAGCACTGAGCACAAGTGTTTCACCAGCTTCATCGTCAGCATCCCACATGCTTCCAATGTCGGTGTCTTCCCATTTATGCCAAGGATGTGATGGCGCCTACGGTCTTGGTTAGCAATACGGCAGATCTTCCCATCTTGGGCACACAGGTCCACCCCAGTCTGAATCGGAGTCTCAGTCCTCATAAATAGCAGAGTCCACCAATGGTTCCTGGACACTGCAGTCTTCGCTCGACTTAGGTATCTCTTCTTCCACTTGTGGTGGTGACGATGAAGGTTCAATATGAGGCTCACTGTCATGTGGCAAGGGCTCCTCTTGTGGTTCTTGAATACTAGATTCCCCTGCTGTTGACAGATTTTCTACCTGTTTCTTTATCCTCTCCATCATCTCCCTCACATATTCCCTACTTGTGGCTGAATCCTCTTGAGTAATTGTGAAGCTATGGAAAAAAATTTGACGCACACTTTGATGTCCTCCATAATACTACGGCGTTCTGCCATAATCGCTGATGAGTCATCCTGGTTCTAATGAAGTTGGGATGCATGTACTCGACATGAGTCTCTACGGTCGTACCAAATGCCGCATACATAGCACCAAGTTATGCATGTGTCCTCTTCTTCATGGTTACCTCTGCAGTGGAAACAGTAGGGGGGACCCGAATAATAGTCTTCGCTCCACATGCTTATATTGTCTCTTGCTTCCTGCGTTCCTGAAAAACAGACTCACAAGACATCCGTGAAGCACAGAGATATAAAATAAAAATATTAAAACTAAAACTAAAATAAAAGTACTCTAAACTAACTCAAACTAGACAATCTACCGCTGTCCCCGGCAACGACGCCAAAAACTTGACGCGATTTCTTAATGCGTATGCGCAAGTGCACGGTCAAGTAATATAGGGGTTGTATTTCAACCCTGAGTTATCGATCCCACAAGGACAGACTCGAGACTATTTAATTAGTAAATTAACTTAGAGTACACTACAAGAAGAAAGAATTTTGATAGAAGAGGTTGTCGCCCTCAAACAAGCGACTGAATTAAAATAACAACTAACTAATATTTTGTATTTTTTATTTTTAAATAAGTAACTATGGAGAAACTAGGCAATCTCCAGATCACCTAGGGACTGCAGACGAATTCAAGATAGCTAAGTAACACGTTAACTCTATTCTAAGTTAAGCCGGGTAATAGCGATGACAATCTCCTGTCGGTCTCATGTTTTACGTCTCGGTTGACTACAATCTCCTCTCTGTCTCATGCTGTCTACCGGTCCGTTCTAGCAGATCATCTACTGGTACGATAACGGGTCCTGTTGGTCCACCGTTTCACGGAACAGCCGAATAATCCTACCGAATCTATCCACACTAGGCCGATCCTAACACTTCTCCTATTCGGTCTCGGTGATTCGGGATTGTGTTCAAGTTATCTTCACAATTAGTTTAAGTCACTGTCGTGCACTCATCTAATTAGCTAGTACGTCCGGGTAGCTACTCCATTCTAGGGATGGCAACGATCCTATCCGGATCGGATCAGGCTAGATCCGATCCAGATCCGACTAGGAGAAATGGGATCCAGATCCGATCCAGATCCGTTCGGATCATCATCGGATTCGGATCAGATCGGATCGGGTTTCATTCAGCTGATCCAAATCCGATTTGTAGATCCATATAATACGTGGTCGGATCGTATTCGGATCAAATCCAACTTGGGTTTGCAATAAAATATAAAAAATAACATAAGAAATAAACACTATTTCATACGCTAAGGCATGTTCGCAAGTTATGAAGCCTAAAACACAATATAAATAGCTTTGTAGGTTGAAATTACTATTGTATTCTTCTTTAAAGTGAAAGTGGGGAGGTAATATGAATATATTTGTAAAGCACACATATATGTCGGATCAGATCGGGTCGAAACCCGGTGGATCTACCCTTAGATCCAAATCCAGATCCAAATCCGATCGGATATGGCTTTCCAGATCCAAATCCAATCCATTTTCAATTGGATTGGATTTGGATCTGATCCATTCGGTCCGGATCGCTCGGATCACAGATCGGATCGAACCATATTGCCATCCCTACTCCATTCATACTAAAGATTACGCGTAGAACGAGAAGAATAACCTAGACAAAGATTAACATTAAGCAAAAACATGATTCAAGAGTAAACCCTAGTTTCATTGATAGTCAAATCGTGACCTAGACGTGTCAATGGCCTAAGCTCATTAACAATATCAAAAAATAACAATCCATTCAATGAGTCACATCCATAAGCATGAAACAAAGTCTAAAAGCCGGATAAACAACCGTCTACATGAACCCTAGGCTCTCATAGAGACGCCTAAAAAAGTATTTAGCTAATAAGAATCAGCCAAACAAAACAATAGAGTTTCTCCATACAAGATTGAGAAGAGAAGAAGTAAAACATTAAACCCTAGAGATCTCCAATGGTGGCTTCGGGTTTTCACCTCTTCTTTGTCGTACTCCTCTTTATCCAACGTCCTTGACGTGCGTGCCCCCTCCTTGATGTGCGTCTCCCCAACATTTGATACCCTAGGTCGTTTTTAGATGTCCCCCAAGTGATTTCCCGTCATCACTTCTTCCAAATTTCATTATGGCCCAAAAACTTTATTTTTTAATTCTGCTTCTAATTCGTGGGAATTGGATTCCAATTCCTGCGAATTACTTTAACTCTTGCGCGCTGCTGTTCCAACTCCTGTGAATTACTTTCCAATTCCTGCAAATTACAGTGCAATTCGTGGGAATTACTTCTGAATTGAACTACATTCTGCAACTTCATTCTAATTCGTGGGAATTACATTCTAATTCCCACGAATTACAGTCAACACCAATCTGCAATATGCAATTCCTTTCTAATTCGTGGGAATTACAATACAATTCTCAGGAATTACATTTCAATTCTCATGAATTACTTTTGCCTGCAGCTTCTTCACATCTCTTTCCTTGGCCATTTCTTCATGCTCCTCCATTTTCGAAGATCGTTTTCGGTATCCGATCTTCTCCCGAGCCTCCGGTACCTGCACTCACAACACGAGCACACACCGACATCATATATGACAATAAAATAGCTCAAAATAGTACGAAAATGCCCGAATTTACAATTAACCGCTCGAAATTGAACTTCTACGTTTTCACCACTTTCATAGTGCAAAACTCAAATAATCAACCCGGGAATCACACAAAACGGTATAAAAACATGCAAGGAATATAACTCTAATTGAGAGTTATCACCGTGGATATTTGCTCCCATTATGTGGGAGGGACAAATCATATCTACATCACTACTATCTCTAAGCTTACTTCCTATCAAGCTCGATAACTACCTTTATATTTACCCCGTTACGGTATAACATTTGATAACATCAAAGCACGATATTCCACAACTAGAGTATCTAGTGACTTCAAGTCTAAGGATTGCATTTATATTAGCACTAGGAGAAGCGATTGTGACTTTAACATAATCTAATATATCCTTCTCGTTGTGGGTAAGTCCAGTATGCCATTACCCTTAATGCATATTCATGTGTTAGATTTGATATCTCCATATCGATCTACCCACATAATAGTCTATATTTGATCGTCCTATTAATCAATATAGTGGACTATGGATATTTAAGATAAACAACACATTGTATCTAAGGAATTCATTATATTAAATATCACAATATATAACAAATGAATATTCTAGCCAAAAACAGTTTTCATATTAAATATAAGATTGCCTCTAGGGCATCTATTCCAACACTTTCTTGAATGGCTATTTGCAAGAAGAAGTTTATGTTGCACAACCACCAGGTTTTGAAAATGACAAGTTTACAGATCATGTCTACAAACTTGACAAAGCTCTTTATGGTTTGAAACAAGCTCCAAGGGCTTGGTATGAAAGACTGTCAAAATTCTTACTTGAAAATGATTTCAAAAGTAGGTTTAGTAGACAAGAATCTTTTCATTAAGACTCATGAGAAAGATTTACTTGTAGTTCAAATATATGTTTATGATATAATGTTTGGAGCTACTAATGATCAATTATGCAGAGAATTATCAAGTCTTATGAGCAGGGAATTTGAGATGAGCATGATGGGAGAGTTGAACTTCTTCCTAGGACTTCAAATACATCAATTGAAGAAGGGCATCTTTCTGCATGAACGCAAGTACACAAGAGACTTACTAAAAAAATATAGCATGGCTCAATGTAAGGAAGCCAAGACTCCTATGAGCTCTACACTATCCTTAGATAAGGATGAATCTGGTAAGAGTGTCAATGTAAAAGAGTATAGAGGCATGATTGGATCATTACTCTATTTGACAGCAAGCAGGCCAGATATTATGTTTAGTGTGTGTATGTGTGCTAGATTTCAAGCTGATCCAAAAGAATCACACTTGACTGCTGTGAAGAGAATATTCAGATATCTCAATGGTACCAAAGACTTAGGGCTTTGGTATCCAAGACATTCTAACTTCTCTTTACATGGCTTTTCAGATGCTGACTTTGCAGGTTACAAGGTTGATAGGGAAAGTACTTCAGGAACTTGCCAATTCATTGGATCATCCTTGATTAGTTGGCATTCCAAGAAACATAATTCAGTTGCTCTATCAACAGCTGAAGCTGAATATATAGCTGCAGGAGCATGTTGCTCACAAGTGTTATGGATTTCTCAACAGCTAAGAGACCTTGTATTTGACTTCAGGGGCATACCTAGTGTGACAACACTAGTGCAATTTCAATTACAAAGAATCTAGTGCAACACTCAAGAACCAAGCACATTGATGTCAGACACCACTTCATCAGAGATCATGCTGAAAAAGGTGATATTGTTCTTGAATTTGTTGCTACTAACATGCAAATTGCAGATATCTTCACCAAACCATTAGCAGATGAAAGATTCTCAGCTCTAAGATTGGAATTGGAATGCTAAACAAAAATGCATTGGTTTAAGGGGAGCATCAGGTAAGACAGGTAAGCTTTATGTGTTTCAAAAAGTTTGAAATGAGTTTCAAAGCCTTGAAAATCAGTTCAAAGCCTTGAATTTTACTTGTTGCAGTGTTACAGTATTTCAAGACCTTGAAAGCCTTTTCAAAGCCTTGAAAATGAGTCTGCTACACTGATAGTCAATACTCATGGATCATTCTGTGTTGGGTGATATCTCTGTAGATATTTGCCTAATATAGGCCCTACCCTTTTCAAAAATTTGATTTAGCCAAAAATAGTATTAGTATATTCTATTTTACAACGGCATAAAAGTTTTGAAATCTCTCTGATCATTGCAAATCTTTTGAGAATCAGAGAGATACTAGTTTCCTTTTGAAACTCAAACTCTTTCAATATTTATCTTCTTTTCTTCTCTTTCATTCCGTATCATTCCATCTCTATCTATTCTTCTCCCAAACCCTAATGAGCATCATGAGAGCCTCAGATAGAATCAAGATGGCTGGAGGTTCGAAACCTGTCTCAGAGAAGAAAAGAAAAGCAGCAGTGGAAGAGGTTCAAGAAGTCAGTGGAGACTCTAGCTCCAGAACTCCCAGTGCAGAGGCAGTCCAAGATCCTCCTCCACCAAAGAAGAAGGTTAAGAAGGCTACAACCTCCTCTTCAGGAAAGCAACCGGAAACAGAGCCTACCAGTTCAAGAAGGTGAAGAAGAAAGAAACTCAGGCAGAAAAGGGGAAAGGAAAGGTGATTGAAGCACAACCAGAAGGAAAATTGGAGAAGGCATTGCAGATCTATTCACAAGCCTCAACAAAGAACACAACACCAGATGAGACATGGTTTGTCTCAAACATCTCCAAAGGTCAGTGGTTAGATGGTTTTTCTTCAAGATCTATTGGTTTCTACAGTTTGGTTAATAAGCATGTGTTGGAGCACATGAAACTTAAGTGCATCTCTATGTTGAAGAAGAGTTCTTTGTGGTGTATGATGAATCTTGGAGAATTAGCCTATCCTATACTCACAAGACTCTTTTACCTGAACTTGACCCAAGTTAAGAGAACTGCACACTTGGTGATCAAATCTAAAGTTGCTGGGATAGTAATTGAATTGGATCACTCTGAGTTTGCCAATGTGTTAGGGTGTCCAAAGAGGTATGATACTAGCAACCATCCACCAAAGTCAGAAACCTTAAAGCTAGCCAAAGAAGAGTTCTTTCTTCCTAACATCTCAACCTCAGCTAAACAGCACTCTGTTTTGAATGTTGAAGCCAAAGTCCTTCATACCATACTGGTTAGATGTATCTTTCCCAGGGAGCACTCCAGAGAGTTGGTGACTGAGAGAATGCTGCACATCATGTATCTGGTTACGCATGGCCATGAGATTGATTTTCCAAAACTAGTGATTGAACACATGCTCTTTAGCCGAACAAGTAAGAGGATTCACCCTCTACCCTATGCAAACCTGCTCACTTTTTTCTTTGAGCATTTTGAGATTCTATTTATTAGAGAGGAATCAGTCACATCTGGATTTGGGGTACTCAATGAGAAATCCTTTGAGAACATTGGAGTTGTGAAGACAAAAAGAGAAATTTCAGAAACTTTAATCACACTTGAATGAAGCAGAACTAGGTGCAAATAAGTTTTCTAAGCCCAAGACCTTGACTCCCATTTCAATTCACACTTCAGCCTACAGACAATCAGAGACTTGATGGTTTGGATCTAGACATGGAGGATGTCAAATCAACTTTGTTTGGACTAGAGAGTGATTTGGGGCAAGTAAAGTACATGGTGGAAAGTATCTTCAGAAGCATGAATTTGATTGATGTTCCCGAGGATCTTGAAGGAACAAAGAAAGGAGACTCTGACAAGGATTTGCCTAGTGAGCATTCAGACCAGGAAGAAGCTACTCCAGTTTCAGACAAGGGAAAGCAGGTAGTAGAACAGGCAGAAGATGAAGCCAATAGCCCTGAATCAGATGAACTGCTGATCAACTAGAAGAAGAAAAATAAATCTCCAAAGGCTGCTGAAAAGGACAAGACTGAAGAAGCAACTGTTGCAGGTGAGACTGCAGAGGAACAAGAAGAGCAGGACAAGACAGATGAAGAAGACAATGAGAAAGAGGAAGGAGATCAGGATGAAGATGTAGATCATACCCCTTAATCTTGCCTGTTCTTTCTTCCCCATTCTCTCTTCTTAAAAGTTTTTCTCTTAAGTTTTAAATTTTTTACAGACACTTGATCCAACATCTTCTATATTTTTGATGAAAGTCAAAAAGGGGGAGAAAATTCTAGGTTTTTAGCTCTTAGGTTTATTTGGTTTTATTTGCTGAACTGTTTAAATTTCTGTTGGTATAATGAATAAGTTGAATCTTTTTGGAAATACTGTGTTTCAAATTGTGGACTAATCAGTTTATTTTGCAGAGACTAAGGATCAAAAGGAATTTGATTTTTTCTTTCATCAAGGGGGAGATTGAAAGATCAGGTTGTGCAAGAGTTGAAATAGCTTGGCTATTTCAAGTCCTTGAACCAGCTTTCAAAGCCTTGAATCAGTCTCAGAGGCTTGAAAATAGTTCAGCTATTTTCAAGGCCTTGAAACTGGTTTCAAAGCCTTGAAACTGATTGAACTTGTATGCACATTCTCAGGGGGAGTTTTCTGCAAACTCTCTGGATTGTTTTACTTTCTCTCTTTCATATGTTTGATTCTCTGTTATTGGATGATGAAACACAAATTGTTATAACATGTTTTTAAGCATAATATATCATCTTTTTGACCATGATAATGCAGTAAATTTTCTTTCTAGATTGTTTCCTAAACTGAATTGCTGCAGATTTGGAAATACTTGGACACTTTAATCCTGTGATCAATCAGACGTGTTTGACAGCTTCTTATGATGTTTAAATGAAATATTACAACAATATCTCTGAAGATTGTGATCATCCAACCGTTGGAGAAGACTTCAAAACAGTCAAACTCTGTTGCCTACAAAATAGGAAGGTTGTTGCTGAAAATCTGGGGAGATTTGCAGAGATGTATGAAGTATAAATAGAGCTCATATTCGAAACAACAATATACAATTCTAAACGGGCAAATACAGAGAAAGAGTTCTGGATTGACAAGCATCAAAGAAGCTCATCATTCTTCCAATCCCTTCACAAAAGTTCACTGCATTTTCACTGCAGTTTTCTACTCTTAAGTGTTCTTCTGTATAGAGCTATATCGGCAGATCATTTCTGTATTATTTCCAAATCTATTCTCAAGGATTATTCAAAGTGAACAATAGATAATTCTTAGTTAATCCGTTAGCTAGAGCAGGTACTAGACAGATTAGGGAAAACCACAAGCTGTAACAGAGTAAGGGAACTCTCTGTGCTTGAGTTCTAGGGCTTAGCTTTTGATTAATAAGAATTGAGTAGAAAATCCTGCAGGGATCTAATCCCTGAGGTAGAGACGTAGGTCCAAGTGGACTGAACTCTATAAATCACTTGTCTTCTGCATTTTCTGTTCATTTACTTTCATAGCTTTTGCAGCACACAAAAAATGTTTATTTTTAAAGGGTTTGAACTTGTTTTCAAGGCCTTGAAAAAGGCATACTTGCTCTATACTTTCTGCATCTACTTCAAAGGCTTGAACTAGCTTTCAAGGCCTTGAACTTCATTGTTTGCAAAAGTTTTCATCTTCCTAGCAAGTTTTGCAAAAACTTGGCATACTCTATTCAACCCCCCCCCCCCCTCTAGAGTATCTTAGCTGCTTATACATCTGCATACTCAAACTTTCACGTTGAGTTTATTTCTGAACTTTATACATATATATACATCATTTCATATTTGTTGTCCTTTGTTTATGTTTGTTCATAATATTTGTCCTATGGCTGCCAACATGACTTGCCACTTATGGCCAGAGGCTTTTCTCAAGGACACTTTTTCGCTGGTCAAACAACTACATAACGGTGTGAGAGTATCAATAAATTTTATAAAGAGTAATTTCACTATAAGAATAATCTCGCCGTTCTTTTCCAAGGATTCATGCGATGTCTCCAGAAGCTTTGTGATAACGTGCATGGTCTACATTGTATTCCTGACCAAATCAATCATGTTCTAACAAGGTAGTTCAAGGAACTAGAATAGCATGCGACCATGTTCTACATTAGAGTTGTGTATATGAAGTTCAATGAGCAAGCAACGAAGGAAAATCACTACAAAGTTGTTGACATTCAACAGCTACCTGAATATCAAACGGACACAATCTATGTCACAAGGGAGAAGAAATGACATATGTCGTAAGTTCATACATTACACTATCTGTTGTTCTTTATTATATAGTTGTCTGTGTTTTTAAGGGTTCTATCTTTTGTTGCAATTAAAACGTTTGCTGCCCCTTTATTTACTGTCTAGTAGTTTCTAGTATTTGTTTAGTTTTCTTAATGTTCACTGCTTTTATCTGACTTGTGAGATAAAATATGCGTCTGATTTTAACATTATTATCTCATCACACCATTCTCTGTCAACGAGATAATAGCATGCTCCACTGTACATTTATGAGGTTTGAGTCATTTTAGATGGTTTGTGGCCATATTATTTTTGTGCTATTCCATAAAGGAGTTCAATTTATTCCGGAAACGTTATTTTCGAAACGATGGCAAAAGACGGATAGTGACTTCTACAAGAATGATCCTTGCACGAAAGACCGAGACACATGACGATCCAAAAATCCAGACATTTCGTCAAGGTTGCATGAAAGGTAGGATGAAGTTGATTACTGACTTGGGTGAAACATCATAAGAGACTTACAACTATTGGAGAGAAAATGTTGACTTGATGATAAGGGGTCTTAAGAGTATTATTTTGAAGCAAGAAAATGGCTACCTTGGGTTATTGTGAAGTCGAAAGAGTATGCTCACGTAAGACCTCAAAATGGGACACTAAACCCGACGGGAGCTATAAAAATATTCAAAAGAAGTGCGGGTGATGTCACCAATATGGACACAATCGAACGACATACGCTAATCCTCCCGTTGATGTTTCAAAATGTCGGTCAATCACAACCACAATCACAAGCCATATCTCAATTAACACAACAAACGATGATTTCCAGCGTCAACTACAACTGATCTCAGGGAATCAATGACCCATACTCTTTCAGGGGTGTTGGGGATGACTGGAATTTAGTTATTTCAAGAGCTAGGTTAATGGTGTCCATGTTTTGTTAAGTACCTTATTGTTTTATCCATTATTTGGTGTATTTTGTCTGCTGTTTAAGTATGTTATCTGTTTTTATGCTTGTTTATCTGCTGTCTGCAATTTTGATAATTCATGAAGCAAACTATTAAAACTTTATCAGTTTTCTGCGTTGTTTTATCGCCTGAGGTGGTGACCTGCTGGAACCGGTTACCTTTACTTCCATGTAGTTTTTGTCTTGTGATGGGCTGCCCCACTATGTTTTATTTGCAACCCCCTCCCCAGACGCACCATAGACACACCAAAAAAATGCATCTATTCACCAACTGCTATAACTAACATGAGAGTGAAGTTGGAACAACTTTATTAAAGCTATGTAAGAAGTAGATTGAGTTTGGTAAGAATTAGCTCCCAAAATCTTATTTTTATTTGTCTATATTTTCTGATTTTCATTCTTACTCACCCCACTTTTATTTGACATGACATGTCAAAATATGAGTGCCATACATTACCATTTGTTCTAAGCCTCTAAGACCACATAAAAATTACTCAAAAATAAATGCTCAGACATGATAGTACCACTCCGTCCCAGCTCTTTCTTCCCATCTGACTTTTTTGACTCGTATCTCGGTCACTTTGACCGGGTGATTTGGATAGCAAAACGATACGATTTTTTGATAATGTTTTCACCATATTATAGAGCACATTTTACTTTACAACACGATGAAAAAATTATCAAAAAATTACATCTGTTTGCTATTCAAATCATCGGGTCAAAGTGACTCAGTGAATAGTGACAAAAGTCAAATTGGAAAGAAAGAGCTGGGACAGAGTGATAGTACATAACAGTTCTACACTTCTCTTTGTTGTATCTCTCCCCTGTTCTTTGCCTGTTCTTGATTCTGAAATGGTCCTCTCGTTCACATGGCTTCCCCTGAAATATATAACACTACCGTATGAACAGTAGAGTACATTGTACGGAGAGAGAGAGAGTGAGAGTGAGAGAGAGAGAGATGAGACAGGGCAACAATACCAATCCAAGAGATGAAAGAAAATTTGATAATTACTTCTCAGATTTACATGGCAAAACCCCACAAGTCTTTCTTCAATTTAACTTGTTTCTGGGGTTCTTGGGTCAGATCAATTACTAATCTAGCAGATCACACAATAAACTAACTAAGACAAAACGAGGATATCCTGGAAAGCTCAGAAGCAGGAGTACAAAGCAGCTTCATGAAATCTTCCCCCAATCTCTCTCTCTATCTAATTCTAATTATTTATCTAAGCATGGATGTTAGAGATTCGAACACGAGCTCTTCGCAAGGGAGAGTGAGACCCATGTCGTGATCGAACCCGAACTCTTCCTCAGCTCGCCGGAGCAGAGTCTGGAACTCGGGGTGACTCAGGAAGGAGATGGGCACAATGTATCTGCTCCGGTTCTCGCCCACGTAGACGGCGAAGTGACCTTTCGGGACGTCCACCGGAAGACCCTCCTCTTCGCCGGAGGAGCTCTGCTTCTTCCCCAAGCTCGAACATCTCTTCAGGATTTGCTTCAGAACTGCTTTCTGTGAGACCCTGTTTGGTTTCTTCATTGCCATTTCTTTAGAGAGAGAAGGAGGAGGGTGTGGTGAGAATGAAATGGGGAGGGGAGAGTGTGTAGAGGGGTATTTAAAGAGGGAGATATGTGGGGGTGAGGAGGAAAGGGAGAGAGACTTGTTGGGAGAGAGACCAGGGGGGTGGTTTTTTGGGGGACTGTGAGAGCTCAAAAGACTTGTTGGGAGCCAAATACATTGAAGTTATTACCTCTTGTTGCCCTTACTTCAGACACTTTGGTCCCCAACTCTCTCTCTCTCTCACTCTCTTTCACAAACACAAATTCTAAACATTGATTCATTACATTTTTTTATGACGTGGGAACCGCAGTCATTAGCCTCGCTCTAATGCAATAGCCTGCAAATACAGGCTCGCACTCGGGCTAACAGACTCGCAATTGAGAAGGTCAATAGACTACATTTAGATTGTTCTAAGGTTTGAACTCAAGACCACAAAGCAAATGTCCAAAGCCTTAAGAATGCTCACCCGACCATCTCAACTAACTCGAAGGGTGGTCCATTACATTTGTGCCTTTTAATTCTAGTTGTCTTACTTTAATCTAAATATCTCATACCGTAACTAAATGCAATATCTATATTATAAATTAGGACGGTTGACTTTAAAATGTCTTTTAGACCGTTAGATTGAATTAACCCCAGCCCTTAGATCTCACCTACCACCCACTTAACTACCCACTACTTAACTATCCACTTAACTATCCACTTCTTTTATCATAATTATAAAAAAGTGATTTCCTTTGTTCCTGATTATTTAATACAATTATTTATGTTGTCTCCGTTTTTTGCCCATATTTGTAGATGAAAATACTCATTTTATTTATGACATTACAATTGGCCGTGAAACGTGTTTTTAGGGTGACAGCTCAAGTGGTAGAGCGTTAAAAACCCTTGTATAAGGTCCCGGGTTCAAACCCGGTTGAGGACGAAAAAAATTTCTAAAAAAAGAAAAATAAAATAAAATGCACAATCAGTTTAAGTACGTTAGTAACAGAAAAAAAAATGCACATTCAGTTTAAGTACGTTAGTTTAATTTAATTCTAAAAAGTAACAATCATTTTTGTAGGGCGTAAACATAATTTCTCCCTGGAATTGTCTTACTCTTTCTTTTGTACTCTTCCATGTAGAGAAGTTTCCTTCCAGTTTCCATTTCCGTAATTTGCTTTCTTCTTATGTAATGTCAATTCTATGTGGTCACGGGTAAGCAGCAAATATACGAAATTGAGAAATTGCAAAATCATTTATGTTCTTCTGTCTCGATGATGTTTTTTTGAGTGTTGGTAGTAATAATAATAAAGGTGTGTTTGGTACGACATTGAATTGCATTTTCAGCAACTTTATGTTGAAAATCTAATTATTTGGGCTGAAATTAATGTGAATTGCTAGTTTTGTGTAAGAACCGGAGTAGTACTTTTTTTGTTCTGAAAAGTCAATTGTTTTGTTCTCTTTTTTTTGTTTTGTTTTTTTTTTCTTTTTTTTTTAGGAAATTTGAGAATTGGATGAAAGGGGTGTGTGTGTGTATATATATATATATATATATATATATATATATTGAAAGAAGCATCTGATCTAAGCATACATAGATCCAAACACATAATAAAACGAAAGATTTATGTGTTATATCTTCGCCTAAGCTCCTAGCGCAGCGGATGATCGTAGATTGCTTGTTTTCACGCACCAACTTCTTGCTCCCACAGTCTGCCTCGAATCACTAGGACGAGAGTTCTGATCCACACCAAGTTCCACCAATGGAGGCTAGTTAGAGAGGGAGGCTAGGGTTTCTAGATCTGTCTTTGATCAGCACATGATCTCTACACATTAGTATATTGTGTGTATAATAATGTAGGAGACTGTCTACTTATATGGACAGACTTATACCTAGTTTGCAATATAACCCCATAGGGTTTATGCCTTTGCTACTAACCCCATAAGGTTTGAGCATTGTTGTAACTAACCCCATAAGGTTATGATAATTGCATTGGGCACCCCACATGGGCGCACCAAATGCTAACATCGCCCACTCGCACAGTGGGGTTGCACAATCACAGTTCATCTAGTCTCCCTCAATCTCCAACTATTGTCATCTGCCAAAGTGTTTTGCGGCATTGGTGTGTGACTGTTGAGTGAACCTGCATTTTGGGAGTTCCATACTCTAAACTCATACGAGACGAGCTAGCAGCAGGCGCACTCTACCTTTAGAAACAATGCAATACACACACACACACACACACACACACACACATATATATATATATATATGTGTGTGTGTGTGTGTGTGTGTATGTATGTATATATATATATGTATATATCGTATCCCCCAGATTCAATCAATTGTCATCTTGTAGACCACGAGCACCTACCTTGTCCTCAATGTCGTGCACCAATGAGTCTACATCTCCTTTATCATTTTCATCTTACATGATCTCATAAGATCTAGTTGGTGGGCCCAATGAAGATAACAAAGAGTGATGCAATGAGAATCTTCATTTCCATACATTGTGTCGCTTTGATTCGACTCAGCTGCTTTCCTAGCAGTGTCTGGAAGGCCGAATCATTCATAGCCGTAAGGTGTCACGCTAAAGTAGCACCACCGACCCGTCTCTCCACGGCACGAATAAAAGTACTAAGGGTATACAGTGTCAGTCATTCTTATATGATCGACGAGGCTCACACGACCAGGAATCTCATGGACTAGTTCTACTCGCCACCTCATGTCACTCATCAGCATGCGTTATCTTGGGAAGATATGCGCCATAGTGTTTGAACTCTAATCAGAGCACATGTCTTATCCCATAAGGTTCACTATGCAGATGTAAGTCCAATAGCGCTTGTGGCTACCAACCCGAGTACTGAATGTCACACATATGCGAACCGAAATCAGTTCTCTCATCTGACTTTCTTTACGCATACTATACATGGCTTGGGGTACTAACCATGTTCGAATGGCCATAAACGAATCTCACCTTGGAACTTATTCCAATGGACAATTAAATCCGTCTGACAGGCGTCTTGCACCAGTGATAGACATTTAGATCATATCATAAGCCATACGCAGGGGCGGAGCCATGTAGGGGCACGGGGGGGCACGTGCCCCCCCCCCCTACATTCTCCAACACACTAGAATACCCCTATTCTTTTAGGCTTTTTTTAGTCGTTGCAGTATTGATACATACCTGTGCCCCCCCAACAACAACACGAAACGTACTGTGCCCCAGCGGTAGGAAGTTGTACTAGAAAGCCTGTTTCTTTGAGTTCGAATCTTGGCAAAGGCTTATTTTTAGCTCTTTTTTAGTTGTGCTATACTGCTATTACTATATATATTCTGTACCCCCTTCCAGCTCACAAATTGAGCTCTAGTCCAGTGGTTAAAATGGTGGATTGTAAGCCTTATTACTTGGGTTCGAGTCTCAGCAGAAGCGTTTTTGGACCAAAATATTTTTTGTTTGAGAAAAAAAAGTCCCAGCTATTTAATACACACAATTGTCCCTTAGTTTTTCATAAATACACCAAAAGACCGAGATATTTATTAAACTTTGAATCTCGACAAAAACATTTTGGACAACAAAAATTTCACTTATTTAATATACATAATTGTCCTTTAAATTTTCATAAATAAACAAAAAGACCATGATATTTATTACATCATCTTAATTTTTTATTCATTAAAAATCTATACCCTCTCCTAAAAAAAATTGTGCCCCCCCTTCACTCAGATCCTGGCTCCGCCACTGGCCATACGCCTCATATGATAGGCATATCATATCATATCATATGCTTCTAGCACTTATCGCGATTCTGTCTCATCTTCTACTCGTGTGTGGGAGCCAACCTAGTGTTTGCGCGACATATTCTATGCTAGTACATGATATGTAAACGTATCGTACACGTATCAAAACAACATGTAGCATAAACAAACAAATTCAATTAAAATCCAACAATTAATGTCTAAATCATAGCATCAGTCTCAAATCTCTAGCGATATCTCACCACCTTCCTAATCTCATATTTCTAACATGACCAGTGAAAACATGCCTTAACAAAGGTTTGGTCATGGGATCAGCTAACATCTGATTCGTAGGAATGTGCTCTAAAGAAACATCTCCTTCAGCTACCACCTCCCTAATGAAGTGAAACTTTATCTCTATGTGTTTGGCTTTACTGTGGTATTTCAGATCCTTAGCAAAAGCTATGGCCGACATACTATCACGGCGTAGCGTTACTGGTCTTGGTTTGTCAACCGCCCTTAAGTTGACCAGAAATCTCTTTAGCCAAACACTCTCTTGCGCTGCCGCAGAACAGGCAACATATTCAGCTTCCATGGTTGGTAAGGCAGTGCAAGTCTGCTTGCTACTGTGCCACGTGATGGCTCCTCTACCCAACATGAAGACGTATCCTGAGGTCGATTTCCCTGCGTTTAGGTCCCCACCCAGTCAGCATCACTGTAGCTAAGGAGTCGAAGCTATGAGCCTCGATAACACATCACGTAATCCTTTGACCCTTTGAGATTTCGGAGTATTCTTTTCACAGCCTTCCAATGCCCAATGCCTGGGTCAGACTGATATCTGCTAACTAAACCGACCGCATGACATATGTCAGGCTGTGTGCACATCATGGCGTACATAAGACTCCTGACATCACTTGCATTGGGTACTTTGGCCATCTGGTTTTTCTCATACTCCCTCACAATTCCTTTTACAAATTAGAGAGATTTAAGTACTCTTTTCGTGTTTCAGGAGTTTTTGCAAAAGAATGTTCCTCAATTGATTTTTTGTTTGTTCTCAAAGAAGTTCTATTGAAGAAATATTTTTTTCAAAGTGTTTTCTTTGAGAGATTGTGAGTAATTTGGTCTATCTACCAATTATTTACTCCCTATCAATTTTATTTTTTAGCTAGTCGGGATTGCTTTTGCATTGAAAATTGCCAATTTCTAGCCATTTTTCACATTTTTAAGATTTTCTCAATAAAAAATGTTTCCCCCTATTTCGTTGGGAAGTTTCAACCTCCACATGGTGTAACCATGATTTTGACTTTTTGGAAGGATCACATGCTTATTCTCTGTCCTAGTGGTACCAAAATCCTAAATTTCTTTCTCAATTTAGTCTCCTATTTGGGTTAGTAATAAACCTTAGGATCTAGTGTTTTAGGAATTGTTTTCCAACCTAGAATCATAGTTTTGGTAGGATTGAGACTCCCAAATCGAGCCCAAATGGTATTAGGAACCTATATAAATACCTGGGCTGGTAAGATTTTCCATAAGCTGAATGTGTTGGACTCCATAGCAACCATAGTGAACTCATAGGCCTCCTTTTAAATGGGTACACCGTAATGGTACTCACATTTACGATGTGGGTTGTTTTTGAGAAAGGAAACTTTTGTAAAGATTATGAATATCCTAATATAGAGACCTTTGAGTTCATTAACATTTATCAGAAGTCTTTGTTTGAAGGTTCCTCGGTATTATGCATCATGCTCAGATTTTTTGAAGGAGTTCATTTTGTTTTGTTTCTTTGACGACGCTACAGTTCCATTGCATGTATACTACGCATACGATGGTTATCATCGGAATTATATTACATAATTCAGGAGGGATTTTTGTGATTATGTGGACAAAATCGGTGTACAATCTCATTTTCCACACAAAGAAATGGCCGTGAGCGTTTGTCATTATTCCATATAAGAATAGGAAGAAGAAATTAATGATACTGTTAACCCGACTCCTCTCAATGGTGGCTGGTAGGCGTAGGTGGCTTTCCATGTTTTGCATGATTATTTCTTTTAGTTCCTTTATTTAAGTTGAATTTAGCTCTTTGTTTAGTTATTTTTAATTAAATAAATGACCCCTTTTTCAAATTCGTGTGACAAAAACGGGGAGCAATTTTGAATTTGATAAGTAGTTTTAAGTTCGATAATTCGTTGGAGAATTGTTAATGTTTGTAATTATGGATTATAAGTTTATGTTTTGTTTCAAGGGAGTTTAATATTTTCTTTTTTGATATTCATATTCTCCCGTGCATTTTCAATTGATTGTGACTCATGTGATGGTGTATTCACAATGATGAATTAAGTGAATCAATTGATTTGATTATTCTTTATTCCATATGCTCCATGCTACTCAAAATTTTACAGCTTTTTGAATTAGAGATCTAAAGAATTTCTCGCTTGAATATTGAATCTCTGTATTCTATTTGACTATGAAAAACAATTTTATGTTCATTCTTGCTCTAGGATTATTCTTAGTGATTTTTTATTTTTTATGACAACTGCACTTGATAGTTAGTATGAGTATTGTTTTGCAGGATCATAAGAACATGATTGAATGAAGAGAACTTTGAAGACGAAGGTACATTAGTCCAAGTAGGTAAAGTTTGAAGTATTCATGGAGGAGCAAGATGATGCAGAAAGATGAAGAGCTTACTTATTGTTAGTCTTTAAAAATTCAAAATGAGTTTTTGTGCATGAATTGACAAAGGGGGAGATTGATATAGGATGATACCAATTGTGTCAATTTCAGATCCCATAGTGTTTCTAGACAAATGTCAGTTTTAGTACAAAGGGTATCATATTATGTAGTGTATTGTATAGACTTATTATAAATGAAATAAGAGCTCTTTATTTAGATTCTTTGTGATCCTAACCCTTTCCTTCAAGACAACTCAAGATTCTTTGAATTTTGTGTGGTAAGTTGAAGATCATATATTGTTGCAAGGGTTTTTTAGTATCCTCATAGTGTTCAGTTTTATTATTATGTCTCGGAATATGTTTGTTGAATCATTCCAAGAATTTAGGAACTAAAATGACAAAAATGCAAAAGAGAAAAGATCATTGAGGCAGTTAAGCCTCTCTAGCACGCCTGCACTGCAACATGCACCCCCTAGGGAGCCGTGCACTGCTAGGGGCGGCTAGGGTTTGACTGTCTAACTCTTTGGACTTCCTCTCTAGCTGTTTGGAAGTCCAGTCCTTCAAAAAATATTATTTTTAGATTTTCTAGGAACGTATTCCTTATCGTCCAAGAGAGAGAGGGATAGTTTAATTAGGAATAAAAACTTCCCTTTATTTTGAATGTTTTAATGATAATCATCACATATCTTTTACGAAGAACTTTCCTATCAATAATGTTTTATCATTTTAATTTATTTTCTAATTAAAGTGAATTGGAGTTCTTACAATATAAATCAATATTATAATTAATCAAGTTGTTTTAATTGAGTATATAATGTTTACTATAAATTGATATGTTTGACATATTAATTAAATATTATATTTTTTAAATTAGTAGAGAAGAGTCTTTGGCACCTTAATATCTTTTCTAAAATAAAGTTTTTGTAAACGAGTTTTCTTTTAATTAAATTACTTTATTTAGAATTTGATATTAAGTATGATCTAGTACTTTTGGTATGACTCTTTGTAAATTGATTTAGTTATCTTTAATTGAGAGTTTGAGTTTTGTTTTGACAACGAATAGTCTATATTCAAATCATATTTTCTCTCGAACTCTCTTTTATTGGACAATAAGTTTCTCCACTCTATATACAGAGATCTAGGATTTAGGAGAAAAATAATTTGTGAGAATACCCTCATACCTACTTAAAGAGACATAGAGAGAGAAATATCGAGAATTCCCCTTCAGCCTACCAGGTTCAGCCAACAGAGAACTAGAGAAGCCAGTTCCATCCTTTCTCTTCCATTCCCACAGCCTAGAGAGAGGAACCCCTAGGGTTTTAGTCTGGTGGTTCCTTCTATCAGCTAGGAGTTGCTAATTTTCCAGTGTTCTAATTCAAGGTTAGTTACAAGTATTCTTGTGGAGATTCAACTTCATGTATTCAAAGTGTGTTTTATATTCTATAGGTATTTATGTTAGATTTGTTATTCTTTATTTATTAACGTTATAGATTATCTTTCTCATTTAGATCTAGAACTTGTGATTATTTAATATATATGTGTCTAGAATCTTCCATGGGAGGTTGTTTATTTATAAATCTTAATATCTTGATATTGTTCGTAGATTTAGATTATCATATCTAGGATCTCTCACATATTTTTCATTCTCGAGTCTGTTTGTTTGAGATCTGTGAAGTTGTTCATGGGTTCAGGTGTTTTGATCTTATTGCTTCATATATGTTCGTGTATTCCTAATGGAATTGTCTTCTGACTTTCCAGCTTTGTCTAGATCTAAGTTACTTGTTGCCTGTAGGCCTAAGATTCAATTATTCTTATCTAGAGTCTCATATTCCTTACATGTTATTGTTTTCCAGTATCTACCTATGATAGAGTTGTTGACTCACAAACTACAGTGCTAGAGTTGTTCACTTGACGAACTACTGTGGAAAAATCCTTTAGTACAAGTCACTTGCTCAATGCTTGAGTTGGTGTGTTAGTTCCAAACTAGCTTCAAGGAAATACTTGGATTGCCACCGCATGGAGTGGTATACAAGAGATTTCACAAGCTAGGTTGGTAAACGTATTATAGTGAGTAGTTGATATGTGTGATAGCACGTTATATATATATATATATATTTTATCTATATATAGAGTTTATTCTGATTTCTTTCAATAAAGTTGTGTGATATAACTGGTTGGTGCTAGCATGTGTGGTTTTAATCCTAATTATCCTTATTTGGAGAAGAACATAGTGAAGTTTTCCCCGCGTTCAAATCTTGTGTGTCGTGCATCTATACTTTTCGTATAACTGTCATATTGTCTGATTTTTTTTGAAGTTTTATCGTTGCATCAACAAGTGATCTTTACTCAGTCATTGTTTATAATAGATTAGATCTTATTGTCTTGTTAAATATCTCTTCTGTTTTTTGGGGAAATGACTAATTCAATTGGCTCTACAAAGTAGACTTCCACTATATCACAATTTGCAGGGTATACATAAGTAAACACAATCGTACTCGTGTTCTTGTTTGTCGTCTACCGACTCTATATCCACTATCATCATAGTCGTCTTCGTTGTTGTTGTTTTTGTTGTTGTTGTTGTTGTTGTTGTTGTTGTTGTTGTTGTTGTTGTTGTTGTTGTTGTTGTTGTTGTTGTTGTTGTTGTTGTTGTTGTTGTTTGTTGTTGTTGTTGTTGTTGTTGTCGTCGTGTTGCCAAAAAAAATGCTGAATAAAGCTCAAATGGTGCTTGTTAAAGAAGATAAAGTTCAAAAGTCTGATTTGGTTGTATTCCATATTTAGAGATTCCTAACGCGTATCACATGGCCGTCCATCGAGTAGTGACATGATACCGGAGTTAGGAAGCGATGAATGTTAGTATCATTGATGAGGTTGTGAGTTGGGCTATATGAGTTGTGTTGTGATGCTTAGGATCGCGCTTCTATGTATCATTTGTCCACTTTCCTTAAGCCTTCAGAAATACACCCTATAAAATACTACCTCTGTTTCCTCTCTTTCAATGGCGGTTTCCTTTTTTACCCGTAAATGGGTCACTTTGACTCGGTGATTTGGAAAGCAAAACGATGTAATTTTTTGGCAATTTTTTCATAGTATTGTAAAGTAAATTTTACTCTACAAGATCTTGCAAAGATTACCTAATTCGTGTATCGTTTTGCTAACGAAATCACCGACTCAAAGTGACCCAGTGAATAGTGTCAAAAAGTGAAATAAGCTGAAAGAGAAGAAACAGAGGTAGTAGCTCTGATGGTTCACAATGGGATGTGTTTAGGTGGTCGAAGGACATCGCTTGGCGACGGTGTTTGTTCCCGCGAACTAGGACACATGAATTGTGAGAAATGAAGTTCTAATTGTAAAATTCTTTAGGGAAGCGTGATATCTTGATGATTTTGATATAGTTTCAAGAGATCGCCCGATCTCAAATAAGAAAAAAAATCAAAAATATTTTTGTTGTTTGTATAACCGAATTGCATTTAAAGAGTTATAACTTTAATTTTAATACAGCTCGCATTTTCATCTTGTTTCATGATTCGTGTTGTGTAATTGAGTCTAGTCATTCCCAGAAAGTATGTGGGTGCAAAACTGTTTCTTTGGATCTTAATGTGACACCGAGTTAGTTCATTTGGTCCTGGTGAGCAAACCTTAAGTGTGGGGATTTTGACAGCTCCAGAACTTGAGCTGTTTTTATGCTTCATTTTGATAGGATTGTGATGAATTTTGAGTGAGTTTGTCCTCGAATCCTACTGATTTAGGTGGATTTTTTATCATGAGAAATTATTTATAAGACATTGTTGAAGTGTGTAAGTAGGTAACAATACTTGATCAAATATACTCTAGAGGGGGGGGGGGGGGGAAATAGATTATGACAACTTTTGCTAAAATGGTGGTTTTAAAAAGTAAACAGAAAGTTTGTGAAGTTTCCAAAGCTTTGAAATCAGTTTCAAAGTTTTGAGCTGAAAACAAACAGTTTAAAAACTTTGAAGATTTTTAAGGCTTTTCAAAGCTTTGAAAATTTCCAATTCTGGGACAGTTTGCAAGAAAGTAAAGACCAGAAATGTAAAGCACGTGAAACAAGTATTTGTTACGAAGTTCGGCCTCTAAAAGGTCTACTCTCTGCCTGAGGGATCTGATCACTCTAGTATATGAAACACTTCTTATTTATCACTACTTAAGAACTAGATCTCAGGCCAAAGAGAATTGCCTTACTTTTATCCAGTATGTGGTTCTCTCTAACCTATCTAGTACAACTTCAGCTACATTAAGAACCAAAGTTGTTCCTCTTGACCAACACAACTAAAATAGAATGTAAAATACTTAAAAACAATTATGATGAATAAACAAATTAAGAACTGATGAAGGATACTGGGAAAGACAACAAAGCTGTAGAAGCTCGGAAGTGTTTTTCAGGATTGAGTAAACATAGTTGATCTTCTTCTTTGATGCTCTCACAATTTGGACGTATTTCTCTGAGTGAATAATTACTTATGTGTTGCTCCATCTATCAGCCTCAATTCAAATTGAAATTATATAGAATTGCTACAACAGAAAATCCCTATAAATGTGCAACTGAATCTTGACTCTCAACAACTCTTTTCCAACGATTATGAGCTTGATTTTCTCCCCTGATTTTGAGCATAATCTTTACCCTCAAATATTAAGACATGATCTGAACAAATCCCATAAAATTAAGCAATAGTGACCTGTTTGGCAAGCCTGCATTCAAAACCTTAGACTAAATACTCAGAGTATTTTCAAAGATTTGGGAAGCCTGCATTCAGATCCCTAAAAACTTTTCAAATATTTGATACTGTAGGACAAAGTTAGAACATGATATATCTTACAATAAGCACATTCAAAATATAAGAACAGTTTGGAACTCCAGCAATCAGATAGTTAACAATTTTCCTGAAAAACAGAACTTTAGCAAGCACATATAATTTGTCTGTCATCACATAAGAAGTTTTAGTTTAAAAGTAGGAAATAAACTCCCCCTCAGTTCATACTTTCCTCTGAGGTTTGTCAAAGCTTTGAAACCAGTGTTGAGATAACAATCTTCCCCTTGATGAAAGACAAAAAAACAATCTTTGTAGACTGTATATCTGCACTGAATCAAAGACATTTGTAGCATAACATATACAATTATCAAAATTACGAAACTATTACACATATTAAGAATAGATCAAATATCACAAGACAGTAAACCAAATATCCAAATTTGGCAAATACCAGCTGATACCAAATATCCAAGCTTACAAGCTAGAAGATTATAAGACACCCATCCACATCAGACACAACTTACCACATAAATTTTCTCCCTTTTTGACTTTCATCAAAATAGTAAGAAAAATGTTGGAAGTAATGTTCGATCATTATTACAAAAAGTTTTAAAATTTTAAAGAAATGACTTAAAGTTTTAAAATAGAAAAAGAGAGTTTCAAGGCTTTGAAAATTCAGAAAGAAAGGCTAGAGTTCAAGGCTTTGGATTCCGGTCATCTCCTTCTGTCTCAGATTCTTCAACCTCCTCTTGGTCACCTTCCTCTTCCTCTGAACCTTCTTCATCAACAACTTCTTCATCTTCTTGCACTTTCTATGCTACTTCATCAACTTTTTCACCTTGTTCTTCAGCAACCACCTCTGCATCATCAAAATCATCCTCAAACAATTCCTTAGAATTGACAACATATTCAGCTTATGCTGTTGATAATGCTACTGAATTTTGCGTCTTTGAATGCCAGCTTATCAGGGATGAGCCTAAGAATTGACAACGTCCTGAAGTGCTTTTTCTATCCACTTTGTATCCTGCAAAATCAACATCTGAATAGCCACAAAGAAAGAAATTAGACCTCTTTGGAAACCAAAGGCCTAAGTATTTAGTACCATTGATATATATGAAATTTTTTTTGACAGCCACTAAGTGAGACTCCTTTGAATCAGCTTGAAATCTAGCATACATACACATATTGGACATAATATCTAGCCTAATAGCAGTGAGATAAAGTAGCAAACCAATCATACATCTTAATTCTTTTTGGTTCACACTCTTACCATTCTGACCCTTGTCTAAGGATAAAGTAGAACTCATTGGAGTCTTAGCAACCTTGGATTGAGACATACTGTACTTTTTCAGTAAATCTTCAGTATACTTGTTCTGATGTAGGAAAATCCCCTTCTTCAATTGATGAACATGCAGTCCAAGAAAGAAATTTATATATTCCATTAAGCTCATTTCAAACTCCCTGCACATAAGACTTGAGAAATCCTTGGATAGAGCATCTTTTGTAGCACCAAACATGATATCATCAACGTTACCGTGTACTACTAAGATATCTTTATCATGAGTTTTGATAAACAAGGTTTTATCAACCAAGCGTCTTTTGAAACCATTTTTAAGGAGATATTTAGACAGTCTTTCATACCAAGCCCTTGGAGCTTGTTTAAGACCATACAGATCTTTATCAAGTTTGTAAACATGATTAGGGAAATCATCATTTTATAAATCAGGAGGTTGAGTAACATAAACTTCTTCTTGAAAATATCCATTTAGGAAATCACATTTTAGTTCCATTTAAAAAAGTTTAATGTTCTTGTAAGAAGCAAATGCAAGCGACATTCTAATGTCTTCTAACCTGGATACATGAGCAAAAGTCTCATCATAGTCAATACCTTCCTCTTGATTGTAGCTCCGAGATACAAGTCTGGCTTTGTTTCCGATTACCTTGCCATTCTCATCCTGCTTGTTTATGAATACCCGCCTGGTTCTAATTACAGACTGGTTCTTGTGAGAAGGAACCAAATTCCATACTTTGTTCCTCTGAAACTCATTTAGCTCACTTTTCATAGCAATAATCCAGTCTGCTTCTTGTAATGCCTCTTTCACATTTTTTTGGTTATACAAGAAAAACATAGGCATTAAAAGCACACAAGTTCTTTAACTGAGATCTAGTCAGTGTACCAATAGTTGGATCAGAAATGATGTTATCCACTTGATGGATGATTAATATCTGAAATTTTTCCTTTGAGTCCATAGTTCTGGTTCTCCAGAAAGATTTTCAAGGCCTTGAGAAGTTGAGGAAGTGGATGATCCACTTTGTATTCCATGAGATCCTATTTCAAGGCTTTGAGAACTATTTTCTAGGCTTGGAAATTCCTTTTTGTGTTCCTGCAAGCCATACTTACTACCATTATTTGTATCAGCTTCATCATCTGAATCATGCCTGTTCAAATTCAAATCTGAAAAACCTTCACTCAAAGAACCATCATTTCTTTCATAAAAAATAACTTGAATACTTTCCTCAACAAATTTGATTCTCTTATTAAGAACTGTGTAGGCTTTTCTTGTTAAGAGTAACCCAGAAAATACATTCGTCACTTCTAGCATCAAACTTGCCAAGATTATCTTTACCATTATTATGAACAAAGCAAGTGCAGCCAAAAGGTTTGAAATAAGAGATGTTTGACTTTCTAACTTTAAACAGTTTATAGGGGGTTTTCTTGAAAATAGGTCTGATCAAGCACTTGTTCAAAATATGGTTGGCTGTATTGGAAGCTTCTCCCCAGAAAGATTTTGGTAAATGATTTTCCAAAATAATTTTCCTAGAGATATCCTCAAGAGTTCTGGTTTCCTTTAAACTACTCAATTCTGTTGAGGAGTTCTAGGAGCTGAAATTTTGTGAGAAGTTCCATGCTTTGCACAAAAAAATCAAATTCAAGTTGATCAAATTCTCTTCCATGATCACTCCTAATAGAAGAAGTTGGTAGGATTTTAATAGTCTCTAACTCTTTACAAATCTTTGAAAATTCAGACATGGCTTCAAACTTTTATCTTAAGAACATAACCCAAGTAAATCTAGAGAAATTATCAACAACAACTAGCATGTATTGCTTACCCTTTAGATTTTTAACTCTCATAGGACCACACAAGTCCATATGAAGCAGTTCAATAGGTCTAGAAGTACTTACAAAGTTCTTTGGATTAGAAGAGCTCATTGTCTGCTTACCTTGAGCACAAGCCTTGCATACCTCTTCATCCTTGAATTTTATGAATGGAAATCCTCTGACTAATTATTTAGAAACTAGTTTATTCGAGGTGTGTATGCTAATACGCCCAAGCATCGTGTGCCAAAGCTTTGAATCCTCTTTCAAGGCTTTGAGACACTTCAGACTTATTCCTGCAACATGGTTAGTATTCAAAGAATAGACATTGTTTAACCTATGAGCTGTGAGGATGCACTCACCACATTTTTCATCTTGAACTACACATTTCTCCTTGTCAAATATTACCTTGTTGCCTTTTTCACGAAGTTGAGAAATACTAAGAAAATGAAACTTCAAAACATCAACTAAATAGACATCATAAATAGAATATGCAAAATTACTATCAACTTTACCAAGGCCAATAACATTTTACTTCCCTTTGTCACCAAGTGTGTTTGTTCCTCCAGATTTCTCTTCTATTTCAGAAAACAGAGAACTCTTACTAATCATGTGTATAGAACAACCACGATCCATAACATCTACCAATCAATGCCTTACCCATCTTTTAGACCATATGTTGTATTTGGAATCATACTCATGATCAACCATGTTAGGAGGTCTGATCCCTTTTGGAACCCAAATTTATCTTAGCTGTCCCTTAAGATGAAATGGAAAAGTGTTCCATATGATGTGAGGTCTTGTTCGTCTAAAGGGTAAGGTCAACTTAACATGACCAAGTTTGCCACAATAAACGCACTTAGGAGAATGTTTACTACTAGATTTCCTAAAACTCGTATTGTTCTTTCTAGGAAAAGTTGGATTGTAACCAATACCATGTTTATGAACTGAGTGTAAACTTCCTCCAAGCATCAATTTGAGGTTATGTTCTGAGCTAGAATTTTTTTTCAAGACTCTCTTTGAATCTTCAAGTTTCTGAGTCAGTATGATCTTATGTTCCTATAATTCATCAAGATGATGTTTTATAGAAACAAAGTTGTCATTTAAAATGGAGTTTCCTGCTACAACTTCTTTGACCTGAGTCTTCAAGGCTTAGAAAGTAGTTTCCAAGACTTCGAGATCTCTGTCAGAATTTTCCTGAGAAACTTCAAGAGTATTGTTTTGAAAAACCAAATCCAAGTTTTCTTTTGCTTGCTCGTGAACCTTTACCTTCAAAGATTTTATCTTATTTCAGTAACATTCTTCATTTATGAGCATGGTTTTCAAGATCTCAGACAATACATCAGTAGAACTAGATATTATATTTCTTACCATTACCTCGATGTGTTTTTTTGAGATTTATTTCTCATCATGATCAGTCATAAGACACAATTTAGCTTGGTCCTCTTGAGAATCTCATTCACTAGTGGAATCAGAATCACTACAGGAAGCAACCACAGATTTCTTGCTTTTGTCCTTGTCCTACTTTGGATAATTAATATTCTTCTTGTGAGGACAATCCCTGAGTAAATGATCTGCATCACCACATTCAAATAAGTTTAGTCCTTTTGGTTTATTTGAATGGGAGGAGGACTTAACTTTGTAGTCCTTCCTGCTTGATGATCTAGATATATCTCTGTTATAGTCATTTTTTCCAAAGTTTTTCTTCATCTTGAGAATCCTGGTCAAGGCTTTGAATCAGTGCAAAAGGATCTTCATCATCTTCTTCCTTTTCAAGGCTTTGAATCTGCTCACTCTCTTTAGCTTTGAGTGCCAGCTTCTTGACACCTTCAGAGAGTTCTCCATCTACTTCATTCATGGAAATTTCATGAGTGAGGAGCGTTCCCTGCAAGTTATCCAGTTGAAGAGTACATAGATATTGAGCCTCTTCAATTTATGTTGTCGTTGGTTTCCATTTTGCTTTTGGAAGACTTCTCAGTATCTTCGTGACTTTTTCTTCATTTGAGAATGATTTTTCCAAAGACTCCTGGTTGTTGACTATGTCAGTGAACCTCTTGAACATGTCATTGACCGACTCATCTGCATTCATCTTGAATAGCTCACATTTCCTTAGCAAGATGTTAATCTTTGTCTACTTGACTTGGCTCTTTCCTTCAAAAGTCACCACCAATTTGTCCCATATATCCTTAGCACTCTTGCAAGTGGATATCCTATTAAAATCATCTGAGTTCAAGGCACAATAAAATAAGTTCATAGCTCTATAGTTTTTAGAGACCTTTTCTACTTCAGTAGCAGAAAGAGAGTCTTTTAATTTGAGAGTTTTAATCCCCTCTCTTTTTGTTTAGAAGGTATGAGGTCCAATCTGAGTGATAGACCACAACTTCATGTCTTGATATATGATGAACATGTTTATCAGAGATCTCTAGTGCACAAATTTATCTCCACAAAAAAGAGGAGGTCTGTTTGCTGCTCTTCCCTGTGAGAAACCACCTTCACCTACATTACTCATGATCACAAGATTTTTAGATCTGAATAGTGATACAGTCTCTGATACCAATTGAAGTGTGTAAGTAGGTAACAATGCATGATCAAATATACTCTACAGGGCGGGTTGAATAGAGTATGGCGACTTTTGCTAAAACGGTGGTTTTAAGAAATAAACAGAAATTTTGTGAAATTTTCCAAAGCTTTGAAATCAGTTTCAAAGCTTTGAACTCAAAACAGGCTGTTTACAAAATTTGAAGATTTTCAAGGCTTTGAAAGGCTTTTCAATGCTTTTGAAAATTACTGTTCTAGGACATTTGCAAGGAAGTGAAGACCAGAAATGTAAAGCACATGACACAAATATTTGTTACGAAGTTCGGTCTCTAAAAGGCCTACTCTCCGCCTGTTGGATCTGATCCCTATATGATTTGAAACACTTTTTATTTATCACTATTTAAGCCCTAGATCTCATGCCTAAGAGAATTTACTTACTCTTATCTAGCATCTGGTTCTCTCTAACCTATCTAATACAACTTCAAATTGAATTTATATAGAATTGTTGCAACTGCAAATCCTTAAAAATCTGAAACTGAATCTTGACTCTCAACATCTCTTTTTCCAACGGTTATGAGCTTGATTTTCTCCACTGATTTCGAGCATACCTGCAGAGCTTAAGACAAGATCTGAACAAATCCCGTAAAATTAGATATGAAATAGTGACCTATTTGGCAAGCCTGCATTCAAAACCTTAGACTAAATACTCAGAGTATTTCCAAAGATTTGAAAATTTTTCAAAGCTTTCAAAGCTTTAATCCTGGAGGAAACATTTAAAACAGGGTATATCTAACAATAAGCACATTCATAATATAAGAACTGTTTGGAACTCCTGCAATCAGATAGTTAAATAATTTTCTTGCAAAACATAACTTTAGCAAGCACATATAATTTTTCTTTCGTAACATACAAATGTCTAGTTTAAAACTAGGAGATAAACTCCCTTTCAGTTCATACTTTCCCTCTAACGTTTTTAAAAGCTTTGAAAATGGAAAAGGAACTCGAAGCATGCAAATCAAGGATCGAAAATGGAACAAAAATCCTCGTAGCTTAGTTTGAAAGAAAAAGAACAGAGGAAATGGAAGCTAAAATGGTGCAGCGAGCAAGGAAAAGGAAGTGACGGAGCAGAATTCACTATGGTATAGCATCACTGCTTAACGCTATAAGAAAGGTTGAGATATCTAGGAGAAAAAGCAACATAGGATACCGCGGTACGAAAACTAAGTGTACCGCAATATGTAACTTCCAGATGAATGATTCGTTACTTAGAAATGTATACCGTGGTAAAGCATACATGCTTCCCGCAGTCTGCCATCGTAAGGGGACATAATAATTCCTAGAAAGATATTACCACGGTACATCATCAGTATGCAAGTCAGAAGGAGCGCCCCACGTCGGGGTCAGTGTATTTTGCCAAACTCTTGGGGAGGTAGTTGTTGCCTAGGAACTTTTAAGCCTCTTTTCCACTACAAGTCAGACGATACTCAAAAAGGTATCCATCACTTTTCATTTATCAATAACACAGTAACATGGGAGGAGGAAAAAGGAAGAAAGAGAAACTTTGGAGGAGAAGCTAGGAGATCGGGTCAGAAGAGCTCATCACTTACTATTTTGTTTGTATAACTCTACTCTCTATTGAACTATATATATGATTATTTTTACCATTATTTTGGTCTTGATTAAAACCATGTCAAGTTAATTTATCATTATTAGGACCCGAGTTGGGTGCCTATACTAACTATCGTGATGATTTACTTGTGGATATGTTGATTATACCTTCATTTTTGGCTTAATAGATGATGTCTTAGTTTATGTTCAGGTCATTTACTATCTCTAAGAGACGTTTTTCATGCTAGACCACAATGTGGTTTTCTTAGTAAAATCTTAACAGAACCGGTACATGAACACCTAGTGAAACAACTTGGAGCGACAAACTGAATCGTGGAACTAGGAACTTATGGGTAGTATTTATCGTAAGACTTCATTAGAATAATTTATTTTTGTGATTTGTGTGACCACCCTGATTTCCTATTAATAGAAGCTTATTTAAAAATTTAGTTAACGACTAATTCAACTTTCTATAGCGGCTCGCTTGGCCAAGTAACAAGTTTGTATTTCGTAGACCGATAACGATGTATTAATGTTATATTTCTTGCACGATTCGTAATCATTTATTGTGATTTCCAAATGAAATATCTTACAAATGCACTATGAGTATGAAGAAATGATAAAAGTTGAGTTTTGAGTGCGTTGATAATTCTGAAGCTCCTGGACATTATGTTGTGAATATAGAGGCAGAGAGCTTAGCTCCTTGATGATGAAAGCCAAAAACACAAGCAAAAGAAATTTCTAAGTAACAAAGCTTCAAAGCTTTGAGTTACTGTAGCAGTTCCTATATGTTGAATTATCTAACTATTTTTTTGCAGGTTTTGGTTATGATACGGATTAATTATATGAATGATTTCAGTAATCTATGTTCTAAGTTGATTATTGCAGGGCTAAGTTTGATTGAAAGTCCAATGTTCATTCTGGTGAAGCTAGCAGGCAAAGCTTCAAAACTTTGAGATATTCTGGTTACTCTTTACTGCTAAGTTCATTCAATTATCTTCCTGTATGCAGGAGGATTCTATGAGACTTGGAACTTGATATAAGCTGATTATTGTCTATTATTGTGTGTTCTATGGTTGCTACTTGATACATTCAGGTTGCTGAATGTATTTGTTAGCTCAGAACTGTCAGCAGACAAATCTAGCATTGTTTTCTCATGAACTGATATCTGCTGTTTTCAGCAGATCTTTTTCCCAGGTTGTATAGTTATTTTATTGATCTGGTTTTTGAGTATATACAGGTTTGTTAGGCGCTCCAACGTCCATAAACTGATCAACAATTCATTCAAATAAAGTTGTTGATTGGAGCTTATCAGAAAGGAGATAATTTAGGAATTCTGTGCCTGAATTCTCTCAAGTTAGTTGCAGACTAAGATCAGCTATTTAAATTTGAATTGCAGAG
Source organism: Linanthus parryae (assembly GCA_023055425.1). Taxonomy (NCBI): domain Eukaryota; kingdom Viridiplantae; phylum Streptophyta; class Magnoliopsida; order Ericales; family Polemoniaceae; genus Linanthus; species Linanthus parryae. The sequence continues at coordinate 89,642,095 of JALGPY010000006.1, read as the reverse complement.
ACTTGGAAGATACACTGATCGGACTTTGAAGAGAGAAACATATTGGGAAGATCAAGTTCATACAGCTATTCAAATCATTCAGGAATTCACTCTCCAACAGACTGAAGATCAGTCTAACTCAGAAGAACTCTTCAAGGCTTAAACAGCTTATCTATTCTGAGTTCTTCGTCTTCTTGTACTTAATTGTATCATCTATTCTTCATTTCTAAAACCTCACTAAAATTAAGAGTTTGGTTTTTCAAGTGAAAAACAAGAGGTTCTTATTGTTTCAACAGGTTGTATCCTGTAACTAGATAGGTTGGGAACCACAAGCTGTATAAGTGTAAGGTAGCTCACTTAGGCTTGAGATCTAGGGCTAAATCTGGGTGATTAATAAGAAGTTGTGTTTGAATCCTGGAGGGATTAGATCCCTAAGGCAGAGACTAGGTCCAATTGTGACTGAACTCTGTAAAATCTTTGTGTATATGCTATTTACTTTTGCTGCATTTACTTTCAGTTTATATTGGAGGTTTCAAAGCTTTGGAGCTTTCCAAGTCTCAAAGCTTTGGAGCCTCTATATTCTGCTGTTATATCTTCAAGCTTCTCAAATCCTTTTCAAAGCTTTGAGATATCAACAGTTTGCCCTACTTAAGATTTAAAAACTTGTGTTTTGGCAAAAGCTAGCATACTCTATTCAACCCCCCTTCTAGAGTATTTATATACTTGTTTACATCTACATTACACACTTTCAATTGGTATCAGAGCTTTGGGTCACAGTTTAAAGATCTAACAATCTTGTGACAATGAGTTTTGTAGGTGAAGGAGGATTCTCACAGGGAAGGGCATCCAATAGACCTCCACTGTTCTGTGGTGATAATTTTGTGCATTGGAAGGCATTGATGAAAATGTTCATCATAGATCAGAATATGGAACTGTGGTCTATTATTGTGAATGGGCCAAACCTGTTTTATAATACATTCAATGGAGTTAGAACTATCAAACCTGATGAAGATCTTTCAGTCACTGAACTGGAAAATGTATAAAAAAATTAAAAAACCTTGAACTTATTATATTGTGCTCTTAGTGCAGATGAGTTCAACAGGATATCCAACTGCAAAAATGCAAAGGAGATCTGGAGTAAGTTGAATGTTACCTATGAAAACTAGCCAAGTCAAGAAGACAAAAATCAATATCCTTTTGAGACACTATGAACTGTTTAAGATGAATTCTGATGAATCCATTAAAGATATGTTCAAAAGGTTTACAGATATTGTCAAGAACTTGGAATCTTTAGGAAAAGTATTCTCAAATGAAGAAAAAGTCAGGAAGATTCTTAGAAGCTTGCCTAAGTCCAAATGGGAGCCCAAAATAACTGATATGAAGAAGCTCAGGATTTAAGCATCCTGGAACTTGATCATCTTCAAGGAAAGTTACTCACTCATGAGATCTCTATTGAAGGAGGTTGATGGTGAATTGAGTGACAACATCAAGAATCTGGCACTCAAGGCAAAAGACAATGAAAAATCCCAAAGCCTTGAACCATATGATGATGATGAGGAGGAGGCCTTAGCCTTGATTTCCAATGCCTTGGCCAGAATTCTTAAGAAAAAGAGAAACTCTGGAAACAAGGATTACAACAAAGAGAAGTTCAGATCCTCAATAAGCAAGGATCAGAAAGGTAAGTCTTCTTCACAGTCATATAAACCTAAAGTTATGAATTGCTATGAATGTGGAGATGCTATTCACTTGGTAAGAGATTGCCCTCAAAAGAAGAAGAATAGACAATTTTCAAAGAAGGAAAATGACAATATAAGAAAGAAGGAAATGGTAGCCTCACGGAATGAGTCAGATTCTTCAGATTCAGACTCTGATGAGGAGCAAGCCGATCTCTGTTTAATGACTGCACATCAAGACGAAAATTCTAATGAGAAGCCAATTGAAGACATGGTAAAAAATCTCTTATCTAGTCCTTCTGATGTATGGCCTGAAATTCTCAAAAGCATGTTTTTGAATGAGGAGAGTTACAAGAATGAGATTGATTCTTTGAAAATGAAGGTTCATGAGCAGGCAAAAGAAAATTTAGATTTGTTTTTTCAGAACAAATGCCTTGAAGCTACTAAGTTAAAAATTGATAGTGACTTCAAAGCCTTGGACAGTGGATTCAAAGGCTTGAAATCACAAGTCAAATAAGTAGTTAATCAAAACACTATTTTAACTGACAAGTTTGTTGATCTAAAAAATCATTATGATGATTTAGAACAACAAAATACTTCATTGACTAGTACGCTTCAAGAATCCAAGAAAATTCTTTCAACTTTTGCTGGCTCAGAACAGAAGCTAAGTCTTATGCTTGGAGGAAGTATGCATTCTGTATTCAAGAGTTGAATTGGATATAACCCAAATTTTCCAAGAAAAAGCCAAATTACTGCTGTAAAATTGTGGTTCATGAATTTCTTCAAGTTCTACAACCCTCCCACTTGTTTCTTTAGAGACTAATTCTCTTTCTAGAAACACGCCGGTCCGAACAACGAACACTTTGTTCTCGGTAGGGTTATAGAAGTAATATCCTTTAGTCTCTTTAGGATATCCCACAAACTTACACTTATCCGCTTTAGGCCCGAGCTTGTCTGTTTGTAAACGCTTTACATAGACGTCGCATCCCCAAATCTTCATAAACGACACTATGGGACGCTTCCCAGTCCATATCTCATATGGCGTCTTCATGACTGATTTGGATGGAACACGGTTAATGGCAAAAGTTGCCGTCATTAGAGCATGTCCCCAAAAGGATATCGGAAGATCTGTTTGAGACATCATATATCGCACCATATCTAATAGAGTGCGATTCCTCCTCTCAGATACACCATTCCATTGTGGTGTTCCGGGTGGAGTGAGCTGGGATACTATCCCACACTCTCTAAGATACTCATCAAACTCTTGGCTTAAGTATTCTCCTCCACGATCCGATCGTAGAGCTTTGATACTCTTGCCAAGTTGCTTCTCTACTTCATTCTTGAATTCCTTGAACAATTCAAAGGATTCTGATTTGGCCTTCATAAGGTATACAAATCCATATCTACTGAAATCATCAGTAAATGTGATGAAGTAGGTATAACCACCTCTGACAGGCGTGGGGAATGGTCCGCATACATCAGTATGTATGAGTGCCAATAACTCACTAGTCCGCTCGCCTTTCTTATTGAAAGGGGACTTTGTCATTTTTCCTAATAAACAAGATTCACATGTCTCATATGATTCCAAATCAAATGAGTCTAGAAGTCCATCCTTATGGAGTCTAGATATGCGTTTCTCATTTATATGGCCTAAACGACAGTGCCATAGATATGTAGGATTTAAATCATTAGTTTTAATCCTTTTAGTATTTATGTTATAGATTGGATTATTTAGATCAAGGATATACAATCCATTAGACAAATGCGCACTACAATAGTGCATACTATCAAAATAAATGGAGCAACACTTGTCCTTTATTGAAATAGAAAAACCTTTCTCGTCCAAACAAAAAACGGAAATAATGTTTCTGCTCATAGCAGGCACATAAAAGCAATTGTCTAATTCTAAAATAAGTCCAGAAGGCAAAGATAGCTCATAAACGCCTACAGCTAATGCAGCAACCTTTGCTCCATTCCCGACGCGCAAGTCTATCTCCCCTTTTCGCAATCTTCTACTTCTTTTCAAATCCTGCACATTACGACAAATGTGAGAACCACATCCGGTATCCAATACCCAGGATGATGAAATATAGAGATTGACGTCTATAACATAAATACCTGGTGGTGGTGGAATCACTATTCCAAGCTTCTTATCCTCCAGATATTTAGGGCAGTTCCTCCTCCAGTGACCCGGCTGGCTGCAGTAGTGACATTCACCTTTAGCCATGCCTCCACTAGGCTTTAGGGCTTCCTTGGATTTAGCAACTTTCTTGCGTTTTCCTTTTGAAGTAGATGCAACTGACTTGCCCTTCTTCTTGTGTACCATCATTATGGCTTTGCCCTTGCCTTTATTGATGCTTTGCTCAGCTGTCTTTAGCATGTTCAATAGGTCTGGTAAAGACTTGTTGATCTCATTCATATTATAGTTCATAATGAACTGATTATAATTGTCAGGCAACGATTGCAAGACGAGATCAGTCGCCAAGTCTTGCCCGAGTGGGAACCCCAGTCTCTCAAGGTTCTCTATGTACCCGATCATTCGGAGTACATGAGGGCCTACTGGATTCCCCTCTGCAAGACTGCTTTTGAACAATGCTTTAGACACTTCATAGCGCTCATGCCTTGCCTGTTCCTGAAACAATTGTTTCAAGTGTCTGATCATATCATAGGCTTCCATGTTCTCGTGTTGCTTCTGAAGCTCACCAGTCATGGTGCAAAGCATGAGGCAAGTCACGTCATTAGAATCATTAATATTTTTCTGACGTGCCCTTACTTCCGCTAGTAGAGACTCATCTTGTGGTGAGTCTGGAATTTGAGTGTCCAAGACGTACAAATTCTTTTCTTGCTTGAGGACAATCCTCAAGTTTCTGTACCAGTCAAGGAAATTTGTTCCAGACAATTTATCCTTCTCAAGGACAGATCGTAGGGATGAACTCGATGCGTTGTTGTTTGCCATTTGGAATTCTACAAAACGAGAAATATGCATTTTAGTATTTTGAACAATTTGACTATATTTAACAATGGCTAGATCATCAAATATAGCTCCCACTATTTTCTACGAATTAATAGCCCTCACTATTAAAGCGGAAAATATCTTTATACCTTCTAGTGGGTCCAAGATCCCTTTTTCACTTCTTCTTGAGCTTGCTTTGGCAAGTCACCCAAGAATTGGTTATTTAGGTAGGAACCATTCCAATTGCATCCCATGCAACTCTCGGTCCAATTAGGTGAATAAATTCCTTTTATTCTTTATCCAATGGATAACTCCTAATTGTCATGCCTCTAAGCTCATCAATCTTAATTGACTCTTGCCTAGTTGCGTCCAACCTCTTGCTTTCAACATACACGCATTACTAGCTTGCGTCGTCTGCAACACATCATGAAAAATTAAAATCGCCTTGCTTTGGCAAGCCCGAATTTTAATAGGCCATGATCATGAAGGGTGTTTTGGCAAGAGAAGGCAAAACGCAATATTTAATTGAGGGATTTCTTTTAAGTTGTTTGGTTGATCTTATCAACATGGTCTACTTATTTGGATTGGGCCATCCACAATAAAAGACCAACCTTGTTTATTATTATCTTGTTATCGTTTTGCTAGTAGCGTCATACACACAAAATAAATAACAAGGCATGAATAATAAAAATCCACAAAACAAAAAAAAACGTGGCATGGATATGGCCCCTTGACTAATGATATTATCAAGCCAATGATAATATCTAATTGCCCTAAAGTGCCGAGCTCATCTCCATGTGCTCCACCATAGCTGCGCGCCTAGGGATGTCTTTTGGCTCCTTTGGCTCTCCGGTCTTTTTCTCCACGTTCTTGGCTATCATCTAAATATTTCTAATTCTAGCCTAATATCTAGAATAAATAAATAACAAAAGCCTCACATGTTGAGGAGAAAAAGAACGACTCGCAGGCCGTAAAACTTAATTAATTATTACATTAATTTGATCAGCTCGCAGGCCGTAAACCAAACCACAAAACAATAAACATCCACAATCCTAGGCCATATCCATCCACCATGCAATAAAGCACATAATACAGTTAAAACCAATTTTTAACGCGCTTGTTTAATTTTAATAAAATTGGGTAACTAGGGTTTTACAACGGTCCAAAGGGCCCAAGCCAACAAGTGGCCCGAACCCTAGGACCGCCGCACGCCTAGAGGCCCGCGGCCTTGCTTGGCGCGCAAGGGAGGGGGCGGGCGGCTAGGGTTTCGGCCCTAGTCTCCTTCCCTCTTCCTTGTTGCCCAAGCAAGGTTGTTTCCTTATGGATTTATTTCCATAACTTTGTTTCCATAATTGAAAACCCCTTTTCAATCATGTGCCCATAAACCCTAATTTTTCAAGAACCCAATTATTCACATCCTATGTGATTAAACTCACCAATTCTAACATCCAATGTTAAATTGGGTCTTGTTTAATTGAATCAAATTCAATCTTGCATCTACTATGCCAATTTTTCAGTTTTCGCGTAATAAACAATAATACGGTGTATTAACTGAAATCGTAAACACATAAGATCATGTTATGTTCTACGACTTGTGGCTCTGATACCACTGTTGGGTTTTGACGTAGGTAACGCAGCGGAATAAAAAAAATTAATCCTACTCAAAGCCCACCAAGGATCACAGGAAGAGATATCATAACATGAGAAGGGTCATAGAAGATGTGTACCTTTTTGATTTGTGAGATCACACGAAGAATGATGTCCTCGTCTCTACGGTTGATCCACGTCTAGAGGTGAGATCTAGATTCTTCCTTCAAACAAGTGCTAGCTTGAACCCGGAGGAAAATGGAAGAAGATCAAAGCAACAAAAGGCAAAAGGGGGCTCGGGCCACCTTTTTGCCGTCGGGTAGAGGGGGCGGACGGGGCTAGGTCTCGGCCGCTCTTGTCTTGCTCTCTCATTTGCTCTCTCCCACTCCTTATGTTATGTCTAATAACAAATCTTGTGGGAAGGAAGCTAGAGCCTCTTATATATATACTCCAACAACTCCTTGTTGTTTCCATATTAGAGTTTTCTTGTTCTAGTAGGACTAGAACTATTCCCCTCCTTGCAAATTAGTCCTACTAAGTTTGCAAGGTATTGCACAATGATCCTTCTATTAATTAATCTATATTAATTAATCCCAAATCTAGCTCTACTCTATTTGACGTGTGACCCCATAGGTTTCTATATAGTTGGTAGTAACTATTACTAACATGGAGCGGTGTCTAGCAACACATCCATGCCATCCAACCCATAGAAATAGTCAGTGATCCCGACAAACCTTTGTGCCCAATATGTCATATTGCATTATCCCTTTGTCTCCATATCCGGATTGGACACGAGACATAAATAGTCACACTCGTATATCCAATCCATAGTTCCTCGATCCTGGGAATATGCTCATGCTTGCAGATAACATTAATATCTCTATATTAATTTATCTGAGTCTGGCCAGACATTCAATAAGCCTCATCCCTCGAGTGGCCGTGGATATTTACCCCCATTATGTGGGAGGGACAAATCCTATCTACATCACTACGATCTCTAAGCTTGCTTCCTATCACGCCCGATGGCCACCTTTATGATTACCCAGTTACGGTGTAACGTTTGATAACATCAAAGCGCAATATTTCACAACTAGAGTATCTAGTGACTTCAAGTCCAAGGATTGCAATAATATTAGCACTACGAAAAGCGATTGTGACTTCACATAATCTAATGTATCCTTTTCGTCGTGGGTCAATCCAGTATGCCATTACTCCTAATGCATACCCATGTGTTAGACTTGATATCTCCATATCAATCTATCCACATACTCTTCTATATTTGATTGTCCTATTAATCAATATAATGAACTAGGGATATTTAAGATAAACAACACATTTTATCTAAGGACTTCATTATATTAAATATCGCCATCAATAATAAATGAATATTCTAGCCAAACATTGTTCATACTAAATCTACGATTGCCTCTAGGGCATCTATTCCAACACTATGTACTGACAAAGTTGCAGGTGATAGTCTGAAGTGTCTCAAAGCTTTGAAGGATGACTCAAAACTTTGACATAGAAAGCTGGGTCATATAAGCATGCATTCGTTGAATAAGCTCATATCAAAAGATCTGGTAAGGGGATTACCAATCCTCAAATTCAAAGATGATGATTTATACAAGGTATGTACTCAAGGTAAACAGACCAGAAGCTCATTCAAGCCAAAGAACTGTGTAAGTACCTCTAAACCCTTGGAATTGATGCATATGGACTTGTGTGGTCCTATGAGGGTTCAAACACCCAGAGGTAAGAGATATATTCTTTTTGTGGTTGATGATTACTCTAGATATACTTGGGTTATGTTTATTAGAGAAAAGTCTGAAGCATTATCTGAATTTTCTAAACTTTGCAAAGAGATTCAAACTTTAAAAAATTTACCTGTTGCATCTATTAGAAGTGATCATGGTAGGGATTTGATCAACTTGATTTTGATTTATTTTGTGCAAAGCATGGCATCTCACACAACTTTTATGCACCTAGAAGTCCTCAGCAGAATGGAGTAGTTGAGAGGAAAAATAGGACTCTTGAAGACATGTCTAGGACCATGCTACTTGAAAGTAATTTGCCAAAATTTTTGTGGGCAGAAGCTGTTAATACTGCAAACAATGTGCTCAATAGATGTCTGATCAGGCAAATTTTGAAGAAAACCCCTTATGAACTGTTTAAAGGCAGAAAGCCTAGTGTTGCTTACTTTAACCCTTTTGGTTGTACATGTTTTGTGCATAAAAATGGCAAAGATAATCTTGGTAAGTTTGTTGCTAGAAGTGATGAAGGTGTGTTTCTTGGTTATTCTCAAACCAGCAAAGCTTACAGGGTTTACAATAAGAGTTTAAGAATGTAGAGGAGAGTATTCATGTTATTTTTTATGAAAGTATTGATGATTCTCGGAGTGAAAGTTTTTCAGATCTTAGTTTGAATAACTATGAGTCTGATGAAGACTATGAGAAAGCCAATAAAACCAAAACTAATCAGCAAAAACTTTCAGAAGAATCTCAATGCCTTGGACCCCCTGCTGAGCCAAAATCGCAAAGCCTTGAGACTAATACTTACATAAAATATGATGCTCCTTCTACTGTATCAAGAAATCAAAGCCTTGATGGTCCATATACTTGGACACCTAGAAAGAAGTTCAAATATCTCTCAGATCATCCTGTAGAAAATGTTATTTCAGATCCAACTACGGAAACTCAGACAAGAGGTCAATTGAGAAACCTGTGTGCATTCAGTGCTTTTGTATCACTCATTGAGCCCAAAAATGCAAAAGAAGCACTAGAAGATGCAGACTGGATCATTGCAATGCAGAATGATCTGAATGAATTTGAAAGGAACAAGGTCTGAAATTTGGTTCCTAGATCAAAGAATCAATCAGTGATTGGAACAAGATGGGTGTTCAGAAATAAGCTTGATGAAAAAGGTAAGGTTGTGAGAAACAAAGCAAGACTGGATGTACAGAGATACAATCAAGAGGAAGGTATTGATTATGAGGAAACATTTCCCCTGTTGCAAGGTTAGAAGCTATCAGAATACTTCTTGCATTTGCATCACATAATCACATAAAACTTTTTCAAATGGATGTAAAATGTGCTTTTCTGAATGGTCATTTACAAAAAGAAGTATATGTTGCTCAACCACCAGGTTTTGGAAGTGACACCTTTCCTTATTATGTTTACAAGCTGGACAAAGCCATATATGGGCTTAAGCAAGCTCCAAGATCTTTGTATGACAGACTCTCTAAATTTTTGTTGGAAAATGGTTTCAAGAGAGGACTGGTTGATAAAACTCTTTTTTATCAAAAATCAGGAAAAAGATATGTTAGTTATTCAGATAGATGTAGATGATATTCTATTTGGTGCTACTAATGATGCTCTTTCAAAAGAGTTTTCAAGTTTAATGTGCAGGGAATTTGAAATGAGCTTGATGGGAGAAATGAATTTCTTTCTTGGACTTCATGTACATAAAATGAAGAAAGGATTTTGTGTGTATCAAGGAAAGTACACCATGGACTTGTTAAACAAGTATAATATGTCACATCCAAGGTTCTAAAGACCCCTATGAGTCCATCACTGTCTTTAGACAAGGACACAACTCATAAGAATGTAAATCAGAAAGAGTACAAAGGTGTGTTTGGTTCACTTCTGTTTCTAACTGCTAGTAGACCAGATATTATGTTTAGTGTGTGCATGTGTGCAAGATTTCAAGCTGATCCTAAAGAAAGTCATTTGATTGCTGTGAAAAGGATTTTTAGATATTTGATTGGAACCAAAGACTTGGGGCTTCAGTATCCAAGAAGATCTAACTTTATGTTGAGTGGATATTCAGATGCAGACTTTGCTGGATACAAAGTAGACAGAAAGAGTACTTCTGGATGCTGCCAATTTCTTGGATCTTCATTGATAAGTTGGCATTCAAAGAAGCAAAATTGAGTAGCTCTATCAACTACAGAAGCTGAATACATTGCAGTTGGAGTTTGTTGTTCACAGGATTTATGGATTGCATAGCAACTAAGAGACCTTGGATATGATTTCAGAACTGTGCCTATCAACTATGACAATACAAGTGCCATTTCAATCTCTAAGAATCCAGTCCAACACTCAAGGACAAAGCACATAGATGTGAGACATCACTTTCTTAGAGATCATACTGAAAAAGGTGATATTATTCTATCTTTTATTTCTACTTCTAAGCAGATAGCTGATATTTTCACTAAACCACTGTCAGATGAAAGGTTTGCATCCCTAAGGCTTGAATTGGGTAAGTTAAACAAGGATGCATTGGTTTAAAGGGAGTAATTAGTTACTATGTGTATTATATGTGTGATTTCAAAGCCTTGAGATTATACTTTCTTAAGCCTTGAAAGTATGGATCAAAGCTTCGAAGTTTCTGTATTAGTCTTAAAATTCTCAAAGCTTTGAACCACTGTTACACTGCTTTAATGAGTGGATTTGCATTATCTTTAAAAAATTGGATCGTGAAATTTTTTGTAATATCTTTTTAGATAATTACATAATCTTTTAAAATGTTCAGAGATTTGATCAAAATATCTACAAATATCCTTGAAAATCTTCTGAAATCTTTTTGCATGCAAATCTCCTCTTTTCAGTCAAACTCTTCTACCTTCTTAAGTCAGCTTCAAGGACTTATTTTCTCTCATTCTCTACTTCTATTTCTTCGTCTCTATCTCTCTCTCTCTCTCTCTCTCTCTCTCTCTCTCTCCATTCTATCAAACTCTCTCAAACCCTAACCCAAATGGGGCGAAAATAAGAGAGAAAAAAGCAGCTAGGTCTGACCTCCAGCAAAAGGGTGAAGAGAAAGGCAAATAGGAAGATCACCATTCATGGTTCAGACTCAGAAGATACAACCAGTGTTCATGAGACTTCTCCTTCTGCAAAAAAGATCAAGAAGGGTAAGGAAGTTCAGGAATAAGCAAGGGCTGGGTCAGATTCTGAATCTGCTACAGAGGAAGTGGTGAAAGAAAAGGGGAACAAGGATCAGGAGCAAGAGTCAAGTAAGAAAAAGAAAGAGGTGACTGTTGAGAAGGAAAAGAAGAGTGTATCATCATCAAAAGAGAAGAAGTTTGATGACAAGAAAGAAGAAGCAACTCCAGAAAAGAAAGGTGAAGCAACTCCTGAGAAGAAGAGGGTTAAACACAGTGCAGTGAAAACCACAAAAGCCACAAATTTTGGTAAGAATCTTACATGAGTCTTGGTTTGTTAATTATGAAGTCGAGACTGTGTGGATGGATGGGTATGCATCTTCTAAGGTTTCTTTTTGTATTCTGATTAGTATTGAGTTATTGGATATTTTGGACTTAGACTACATTAAGAGTTTGAGAAACTCATCTGTTGGAAGTTTGATAAACCCTCCTTCTGAAGCTTACCCTAGGTTTAACAGGCTGTTTTTATCTAAATCTGGTTCAAGAACTTGATGATAGTGATAGATATAACCTTACTTCAAGAGTGGCTGGTGTAGACATTAGGTTTGATCACAATGTGTTCTCTAAATTTTTGGGGGTACCTAGAAAGTATAAGGTTGGTGATCATCCTGATAGGAAATAAATTATAGAGAAAGCCAAAGCCATGTTTTTCTTGGAGGGAACCACTTCTGAACCCAAGCAGTTAACACGTTCTGTGTTTAAATGTGAAGCCAAAATCCTGTTATCAATCATTATGAGGTGTGTTGCCCTCAGAGGATAACTGACAAGGTGCTGATTTTGATGTATTTGATCAGTCAAGGATTTGAGGTAGACCTTCCTAATAAGGTGATGGAGCACATGGTCTGCTGTGGAACTAGGACTAGAAACCACTCCCTACCCTATGCCAGTGTATTACCATTGTTTTTCAAGCACTTTGGAGTTTCTCTTAAGGTTGAAGAGAAGACTACTATTGGTTTTGGAGTAGTTGATGAGGAATCTATTCAAAGGATTGGGATTGTTTATACTGCTAAAGGAAAGTGGAAGTTCTATTCAGAGTTGAATGTTAAGGAGCTGAAGGAGAAGGAACTCATCAAACCTAGAGCTGCTTCAACTCCTAATGTGTCTGGTAATCTGTATTTTTCACATATTATAGATAGGGTTGAGGTTCTGGAAGATGGTGTGGAGGATTTAAGACAAGGTCTATTTGACTTGTTCAAAGGTTTGGTGCTCAACAAACTTGACCTGATCATTAAAAGTTTGGATATGGAGAAAGTGCCTTCTTCAGAAAGCAGAGATACCAGCATTGATTTAGAGGAAGTTCTGGGATAATCTCTCAAGAAACAGAAGAAGAAGAATAAAGGTATTCCTGTTTTTCTGACATCAAAGGATCTCTTTGAACAATCTGAAGAGGAGGCAGATGATGAGGAAACTGCTGCAGAAAAAGCTGAATAGGAAGCTGCTGATCTAGACAAGTTGGTTGATGAGGTTGTTGAAAAGATGCAGGATGAGGAAGCTCAGGGAAAGAAAATTGAAGAACAAGAAGTACAAGCTGAGGAACATGCTGAAGATGCAGAAGTCTTAGAAGAAAAGCGAGAGGAGAATCAGGGCAAAGGCAACGGAAAAGCAAAGTCGTCAGGATATTCAAAGCTTTGAACCCATTCTCTCTATTCTTTCTACTCTTCTCAGTCCTGAAGTTTAGGTTATCTTTCTTATTTTCTTAATAACACTGTGAACAGATCCTACATTTCTTTTACTCTTTTGATGAAAGTCAAAAAGTGGGAGAAGATTATGTGTTATGTGGTTTTTTTGATTTATGTTTTAGGATGTTTAGTATTTGGTTTTATGGTTTGTAATAATTTCTAGATCTGGTAGGATGTTATCTATGCAATTATGTGGTATTTAATTTTGTGTTATTCAGTTATTATGTGATTTTTACTTCTGACTGTAAGTTGCAGGATATCAGTGCTCAGATAATGTATTTTATCTTTCATCAAGGGGGAGATTGATAAGTCTGAAGCTCCTGGACATTATGTTGTGAATATACAGGCAGAGAGCTTAGCTCCTTGATGATAAAAGCCATAAACACAAGCAAAAGAAATTGATATGTACCAAAGCTTCAAAGCTTTGAGTTACTGTAGCAGTTCCTATATGTTGAATTATCTAACTGTTTTTGTGCAGGTTTTGGTTACGATATGGATTAATTATATGAATTATTTTAGTAATCTATGTTCTAAGTTGATTATTGCAGAACTAAGTTGGATTGAAAATCCAATGTTCATTCTGGTGAAGCTAGCAGGCAAAGCTTCAAAGCTTTGAGATATTCTGGTTACTCTTTACTTCTAAGTTCATTCAATTATCTTCCTGTATGAAGGAGGATTCTATGAGACTTGGAACTTGATATAAGCTGATTATTGTCCATTATTGTTTTTTCTATGGTTGCTACTTGATACATTCAGGTTGCTGAATGTATTTGTTAGCTCAAAACTGCCAGCAGACAAATCTAGCATAGTTTTCTCATGAACTGATAGCTGTTGTTCTCAACAGATATTTTTGCTAGATTGTATTGTTATTTGATTGATCTGGTTGTTGAGTATATACATGTTTGTTAGGCGCTCCAACTTCCATAAAAAGATCAGCAATTCATTCAAATAGAGCTGTTGATTGGAGCTTATCAGAAAGGAGGTAATTTAGGAATTCTATTCCTGAATTATCTCAAGTTAGTTACACTGAGATCAGCAACTTAAATTTGAATTGCAGAGAGTTTTAAGATACAGACATCTTGAATTCGAAGAGAGAAACATACTAGGAAGATCAAGTTCATACAGCTCTTCAAATCATTCAGGAATTCAACTCTCTAGCAGACTGAAGATCAGTCAAACTCAGAAGAACTCTTCAAGGCTTAAACAGCTTATCTATTCTGAGTTCTTCTTCTTGTACTTCATTGTATCATCTATTCTTCATTTCTAAAACCTCACTAAATTTAGTAGTTTGGCTGTTCTAGTGAACAACAAGAGGTTCTTATTGTTTCAACAGGTTGTAGCCTGTAACTAGATAGGTTGGGAACCACAAGCTGTATAAGTGTAAGGTAGCTCACTTAGGCTTGAGATTTAGGGCTAAATCTGGGTGATTGATAAGAAGTTGTGTTTGAATCCTGGAGGGATTAGATCCCTCAGGAAGAGACTAGGTCCAATTGTGAATGAACTCTGTAAAATCTCTGTGTATCTGCTATATACTTTTGGTGCATTTACTTTCAGTTCATATTGGAATTTTCAAAGATTTGGAGCTTAAAAGTCTCAAAGCTCTGGAGCCTCTATATTCTGTTGCTATATCTTCAAGCTTCTCAAATCCTTTTCAAAGCTTTGAGATATCAATAGTTTGCTCTACTTAAGTTTTAAAAACTTTGTGTTTTGGAAAAAGCTAGCATACTCTATTCAACCCCCCTTCTAAAGTATCTATATACCTGTTTACACCTACATCACACACTTTCATGTGTTATTGATAATCCGGGCGTTTGTCGCAGTAATTTACGTTATTTTGTCACATTTGATTGCAAAGGATTGTTTCGTGTTTTTTTTTACAGGAAAAGTACATTGGGGATCAAGTGGAGAGGAGAAAACGAGCTTCAGAATGATTAAAGACTCGAGAATGGTGTTTGGAATTGAAGACGAGACATGAGGAGTAAGAATGAAGAAAAATCAATGGAGCGTTGAAGGCAATCGTACGATTGGCAACTGAAATCGTAGGATTGGCAACTAAAATCGTACGATTGAAAGAAGTTAGCCAAGTCCAATTTCTGAATTAAAAGCAACCGTATGCCCTCTCTGTTCCAATCGTATTATTGGTTTATAGTCCAATCGTTCGATTGGCAGGTCCATCAGTGTATCAAATTTATTTTGAGGGCTTGTTTTGGAAACATTTTGGCCAACATATAAAATCAATTTAGAAGTCTTTTATGAGAAAACTTCTTTTATTCACGTAGGTTTGGAGAAATATCAAAGGAAGAAGGAGACGAAGAACACGAGATCACCATTGAAGCTTTTCCGTTTGATTTCTTCATCTTTTCTTTATCCTTTCATATGGAGAAACTCTATTTGATTGCTTTAGATACTATGAGTAGCAGAATTCACATAGCTAAGCATCTCACTATGTGATCCTAGGGTTTGATGTACACGATACCTTTCCACATTTATCCAGTTTCATGCGTTGATGTTTTCTTCTTACTGAATCATTTCTAAGTGTTGATTATCGTTAGTAATCCTGAACTATTGACACATTTATAAGAATATCTAATGTTCATAAATTAGGGTTTCATTCGTAGGAGTAATTCATGCTTGAAGTTGATTAGTTTTCTAATATAATTGTTCATGCACTTCTTAAAATATTATTGAGAATGGAGTAATTAACCGGAACCGTTACTTAGCTAGCGATAGCACGAGAGTGAATCTAACTAGTTAGGATGAGACATGAACAACAATCCCGTATCACTAAGACTGAAAGGAGAGGTGTTAGGATTGACATGTGAGGGTAGATTCAGTAGGATTAGTATATTTTTGCGTGAAACGGTGAATCGAGATGACCCGTAATCATAACAGTAGAGAGCTTACTAGAACGGATCGGTAAATGTAGGTGGACCGATAGGACCCTAGGTGAACTGTTAAGTAGAATGACCTAAGACCGACATGATATGGTCAGTGCTATTATCCTACTTAGTTAGAACGTAATGAACGTGTTACTCAGATTATCCGGAAGTTGTTTACAGCCCTAGGTGATCTACGAGATTGCCTATTTTTCTCCATAAATTGATTAAGACTTTTTATTCTTAATTTCATTATTATTATTTTCTGCAATCACATACAGCCACTTGTTTGGGGGTAGCGACCTCACTGTTCACACACTCTTCCTCGTTAGTATAGAACGGTCATAGACTATAGGAAAAACACAAAAAAGTTGATCTAGTTCCCCAATGAGGAAGTCCTAGTACTTTCTATCCATATTTCTCGGAGCATTTGTTATATTCACCTTTACCTTTTCACTAAATAATTGTTCTAGTTATTCTCTACATCATGTATTAAATATTTTTGAGACATGAAATAGATAAGAAGACACTTGGTCCTTTAAGTAGGATATTAACTGGTGATTTTAGATTATTACTACACCGACAATCATGCACTTGTAGTTAGAGCGAGTCACCAACATGAAACCTACCAAAGAAATTTTTTTAGTTTGACGACTCCTTATATTATGTATCTTAGCTTTGGTTTGATTCTCAATCATTGCGTTAATTGAGGTACAATATTTTGTACTTTTAATTTGTGAACGTGCACGCAAAGCCACATTATTCTTATGCAATTATCAACCAAAGTAAGAAAGTGCATGTGTCTTGAATATGAGGAAAACTTATAAGGCCCCCAAATGTCACAATGTACCAAAATAAGACTCTTTTTCACCATTATGCCAATATTTTATGTAATGTAACTTCTTTTATTTAGCATGTGAACATATCTCACATTGAAAATTATCCATGACATAATTAACTTGCAACACCATCCACTTCAATTTCACATCAGAAAAGTGATCCAAAATTTGATTCCAAGTCTAGTTAGAGCATGGTGATTTAGGTTGGAAAGAGCACCACAAGAAAATATGTGATTCTTTGTTGGTTTCAGTTGCTGTAAGCAATTAATTTTATTCCCTTATTCCATAATCTTCTTTTTACTAGCACTCAGTATCTGGCACTTCTCTGCATAACATACAAATCAGCTTAACCAATTATGTCATGGAAATAAGATTAAATTAAACTTTGGGGATGTACAATACTCTATGTAACTAAAGGGTAGGAGTGACTTGTGTAACTCTTGCGTGAGAAACCTTCACCTTCGTCCCATTGAAAAAAATACACAAATACATCTCTAACAAATTAGTATTGGTCTAAATATTCAGATCATGGCACATGTGGCATGAGGCACCATTATCAATTATCCATGTTTGTTTCATGGAATTGTGGACATCCAGAGAATAATGAAAAAATCAGAACCCTTCCCATAAAGTGTTGATTGTATATAGAGTCTCCTTTGGCCGCAAAAGACTTTCATCGAATTTGACTAATTGCTATGAGGACTTTGAGTGGGTGACATGGAAGTAGGGTTTTTGGGACTAGCTCCTCCGTGAGCAGATTATTAGATATGTGTATTGATATATTGCTTCATATAATGAGACAATGTTTGTGAGATTAAAATGGTTCATCTGTAGAAGATCTAATACTGAAGGTAGTGTTGCTAACAACATTATGTGCTTGAAACTTATTCTTAAAATTAGCTTGATAACCATGCAACTTCTGACATTTGGCTTTTATATGTGTAGTTCCACCACAGTGATGGCATGCGAGTTTGAATCTAAGATTTCCTTGTGAAGCTGCAACATTACACCCTATCTTCTTGTTGATGAAACGCTCTTTTATTTTAGCTTTAGTTCTATCTTGCATTGTCGTGATGACCACAAGACTGCAGAGGTTGTATGCATTAGAATACATGGATGTATACTTCATGTTATTTTACTTGTTGTGTGTGATTGCCTTAGTGGACATAGCAGCACAATCAGTACCACCGATAGCTTAGTGGATGTTTTACTGCACAATTCATATGCAATGGATCCATGAGCAACTCTTGATCTATAACTCACGTGTAGTTGGCATTTAAACCCATAAAAAATTTCATAATGTGCCAATGTTGATGCTTTTTATTTCATTCACAAAATGTTTCAATTGTTGTTCTGCAATACTCTACAAGAATTCATAGTTTTGTTTTTATAATTATAATATTTATCTTACAATGACTTCAACGTCGGAAAATAAACTCTGACAGCCGGGTTACTTGGTTTTAACACAACAATGGCACTAATTGTGTTGATATAGTTTTGGATGGTTCTTCTAAGGAAAACATTTAACTAAATCAAACCACATGCCCTTAGTTGTTTTATAGTACACAAGTAACACAATACTAGATGCAATCTCCTTACACATATAGTTCAATAATCATTCAATCACAACCTTTCCATAATGGAAACAACACTGAATTCTTATCATGATCCAAAATCACACAACAATGATAAAAATCCATATTCTTCTTAGCTTCAACAGAAACGATCATATATGTGTATCATACTAAAAATTTCCACAAGAAAAAACTTGAGAAACCAAAACCATACATGGTGAGTCTGAGTTATGAAGAAAGGACGAGAAATATCCATCCAATTCTCCCCGCAAACCAAAATTAACGGTGATTCTGGATTGCGAAACACTTGGATCATCATCAAGTGCCATGACTTCATAAGTATAAACTCTGCTATTAACCACATCATGCAAGATCGACATACAGAGACAACCCACATTCTTCAACCAACAATTAGGCACCGTCGACTAATGAACAAGAGGCTCTGATACCATGTTGAGATAACGAATGAAAGAAGATAGAAATTGAAATTGCAGCATGAAATTGTCAAATTGGGTGAAACACTTACATAAGACCTCTTAGAACTCATGCATGAGGATTAAAGAAAATGAAAATGGAGATAAATTATTGGTCAATAAAATACCAATTATATCATGCCACATAACCTAATTAATTATCTTACACAACCATCAAACAAGCTGTTAGAATTATATGGTGCGCCCATGTGGGATGCACGTGTAATTAGAAAAAACCTTATTGGGTTAACTGCAATAAGGCACAAAATCCTAGGGGGTTATTTTACAAACTGCATAGAAGTTCTGTCTGTATAAGGAGACAACGTCCTACATAATTCAGAACACATATTAGACTACTGTATAGAGATCATGTGCTGATCAAAGATAACTCAAGGAACCCTAGCCTCTCTCTCTAACTTATGCATCCAAATTGTGTGGAACGTGGGGTGGATCACACTGTTCGTCCTTGAGATTTTCACTAGACCAGTGGGAGCAAGATTGTGGTACGTGAAAGCAAGCAATCAACGATCATCCACTGTGCTAGGAGCTTAGGAGAAGAGGTAACACATAACTCTCCCGCTTTATTATGTGTTTACATTGTGATCAGAGCCCTAAGATTGTTTTCGAGCCTCGTAGTCTAAACCCGTACTTTCTATAGAAACTCGAGTTTGTATTTTTCCATAATCAGTAGGCGAATCTAATATGATTGATTGTATAGTATTTTTCATGAGGATTCCAAAAATATAAAGATCATATTTTTTGGACAAACATAGAGAAAGTTATGCCTCTTTAAATATTCGGAACTATATTAATGTGGACTGTTTTGATCTGATTATTAAATCAAGATTTTTCAAAGTTGTTAAAATTGGACTTTTTATACAAAATTGGGATCAGGACGAAAAGACAATTCCAACAGTATAAGCATCATCGGAAACGGAGCACAGGAAGGTGGCGCGTGGTCCCCACACGCCACTAACGCAGCCTCCACACGCGCGGCCACATGCCGCTGACGCCGCCTCCACGTGCCGAAGGGCAGCGGCGGCTGCAGACGTGGCCATGGGGCTGACATGGCACGCTGACATTGAAGTGACACGTCAGCTGGTGCTGACGTGGCGTTGGGGAGCATCCACGTGGTCGATGACGTGGCAGCCTAGTCAGCATAAGTGATGGTGTGGCGTGCCATGTCGCACATGTTGACGTCGCAGCCACCCACTGATGGCACGTGGCGGAAGCAAACGCGCCACGCGCAGGCGGCGCATGCATGCCCATGCGGCCTCCTCCCGCCGTCATTTTTCGTCATTACTTTTATATACTCAGAATTATATGTACCATTTTTTTGATAGTTTTTCATAATTTTTGAAAATACGGAAATTTTTGTTGATTTCTATATTAATTAATTTGTGTTTAGCACACTTCTCGAAGCAATTAGACGACCATAAACACACTGTTTTGAGCCCAATTTTTTTCTAAAGACTTAGGTAATTTTACCCTACTGTCTATCATAGGTGGTGAGAACTTAGGTGGTTTGGAGCAATTTTTGATCATTTAGGGTGACTACATTATTGCTTATTAATTTTCAGTAATTAGTATTTAAATCTGAAAATTTCCAGAAAATTTTTGTATGTTTATATTACTGTTTTACATAATGTTGTGCGTTGAATGGGATTGTTTGATGCATGGATGTGGAATATATGTGGATGTTTACTTTTTGTTTTGGTTTTGGTTTTGAATTTGTAATCGAATAAAATACGGTATGCGTGTCGTGCCTCTCTACATACTCTATTGTCTTCTCTTCTCATCTAAATATACTCTTTAGAGGTTCTTCTTATTTGAAATAATATTTTTAGTGAAAATTGAAGATATAAGCTTCAAGAGATGTGACCAAACCAAGAGACATGGCGCAAGGTGCATGGAGTAAATAGACGATCTAAAGAACCTCAAGAATGGCGTCCTCGAGATAGGCGAGATGGAAAGAGATGAAGTTCAAGATTTTCTCAAGAAATATTCCCAGTAGTGGGAGTGAACCTTAGGGGCCACATCCATTGCATTATTTATGCTTATGCTTGTTCTATGTTATAACTGCGTGTGATTGGATATAACTGTATAACCTCGGATGCTAAAGAACTAAACCCAAATAGCTCACATGAGTAGACATGATTAAAATTGATAGGGAATCATAAGTGACGAGATTTTATTCCTAGGACATACGCTAGGTTTTGGTGGAGTCCTTGTGAGGAACTATTAAATTTTAATCGATGCCACATGTTAATTAGGAGCTAAAACTAAGTGCGAGTAATGAACTTCCACTTTGTCTCATATTTTCAGTAGTGTCGAAATCATCTAGTCTCATCGTTTATTATGCTAAAGCTGTAAAGCTTAATGGGGACAATTACGATATGTGGAGCCGTCGTGCTATGTACTACATGTAGACATAGATTTTTCTGAACATCTCCAGACAAAAAGGACCGAACCCATCATAGATGAGGATGAGACCTTGGAGGATCATGAGCGCCACCTCGCTGCCTTTCAAAAGTGGGAGGTGGCGGATAGGAAGGCATGTTATAATCTTCTTTGTATGATGGAAGATGATCTCATCCGTGAGTTCGAAAATTCTGCCATTGCAAAGGAAATGTGGGAATCAATTAAAAGAAAATATGGATCCACTTCTGTCACTAAGATGAGAGTCTCGAGGATGACTTTCGATTCTTATAGTGAGAAGCCAGAACACTCAATGACGCAGCATTTGAGGGCTATGTCCTTCATGATCATAGAGCTCATAGCAGCCAGACCGAACTTATCCAATGAACAGCAAGTGCAAGCGGTACGGCGATCTCTGCCACGCACATGGGATCACATGAAAAAAGAAGATGACCCATAATGCAGATGTTAAAACGTTTGAGGATGTCAAACTTCACCTACTTTTAGAAAGTGAGCGAATCGAGGTTGCCAAGTCCAACAATGAGGTGTTATTGGCAGAAAATCCTCTTCCCAAGACGCATAAGGCGCGTGGAAACTGGAGGAAGATGGATACGAATGTCAAAGGAAAAGGGAAACCCCCTGGGGGAAAAATCCTAAGATCAATAAAGGGACTTGTGGAAAGGAGAGCCAAAGAGCTAGAAACTTGGAAAGGGTCTTGTGCTTTAACTGCCAAAAGAAGGGTCACTTTGCTCGTGCTTGTGCCGAGCCAAATGTATGCCATAATCCAAACTCTTACAGTTATGTTATAACTCAAGTTATTGCTGATTCAACTCATTTGTGGGTTGTGGATTCAGGTGCAAGCAACCACCTAGCGTGTGATCGAGACGCATGCACGAATTATAGGCGAGTACCAGTGGGAAGTAGAAGAGTGTACATGGGGAACAACTCCTTAAGTGATGTAGTGGAAATTGGAACATATCAGCTGAAGATGAGGTCTGGAGAGCACTTGTTCTTCAGGACGTTATATACGCTCCTGATGCAAGCAAGAACTTAGTTTCAGTTTCTAGACATTTGGATTCTGATTATAAACTTTTTTTTTAGGGTAGAGTTGCCAAACTGTTTTATGGCAATTCGTTTTTGGGAACTAGTTACATTTCTCGTGGTCTATTTTACTTAGAAATTATTGGTCCTAGAATTGGCGATATTTATGATTCTTGTTCATTCACTACATCTTCTAGTGATTGGATTGATTCTAGTAGAAGGCATGCTAGATTGGGACATAAAGGTCAGAATATGATGAACATGCTAGCGAAGGCATGCCTACTTGGAAATAGGTCCAAGATAAACTTTCATGTATGTGAGTCTTGCCTTGCAGGGAAGGTCAAACGCAAATCGTTCAGTAAAGAAGTAAGGGAAACTAAGCCTTTACAAATTATTCATTCTGATTGTTGCGGTCCATTAAATGTTAGATCTAGACAAGGTGCTCACTATTTCATCACATTCATGAGATTATCACACTCATTTCGGTTGTGTGTACTTGATGTCACATAAATCAGAGGCACTAGAGTGCTTCAGAAAGTTCCTACAAGAGGTGGAGAACCAACTGGACAAAAGAGTTAAGGCTCTTTGGATATACCGAGGACGTGAGTATCTATCTGAGCAATTCAAATAGCTCTGTGAGTCAAAAGGAATAGTGAGGAATTTGACTATTCCCTTGACACCGCAGCAAAATGGTGTTGCGGAAAGAAGAAACATGACACTGTTAGAGATGGTGCGTAGTATGATGGAAAATCTGAATCTGACTGTATTCTATTGGGGAGACGAATTGATAGCTGCCACATAAATACTAAACCGTGTGCCCACCAAGTCTGTATCCACAACCCCTAACGAAATATGTACCAAAAGGCAACTCGAATTGGGTCACCTTAGGCCATGGGGGTCGGCCGCTAGTACGTAACGTCTCCCATGTCCATGGGAAAGTGGGTGCTAGAGGAAATAAGTGCATCTTTATACGTTACTCAGAGCACTCAAAGGATTACGTATTTCATAGCGCAACAGCTGGATGACAGTCTAACTGGGATGGAGTCGCGATACGTTGAATTTCTCGAGGGAGATTTTCCTAGTTACAGAGAGGTACGTGAGATGGTATTCTCTACGAAGAAGCGGAACCACTAGATGACACTCAGTTCACAACTGACCAAGAGGAATTGGTTCCAATGAATCTTGAGAACAGTGGAAGTGACTTGCCTAGTGAGCATTATACGATTATGATGCTGAAGAACCCTCCTTGTGTAGGAGCGCTCAAGTGAGCGTACCCCATCGACAATTTGACATCGAAGAGGAGGCCGTGATGGTCACTAAGCAGGAATATGATGAACCTAGGACAGTGCCCGAGGCTCTCTCATGACCTAACAAGAAAGATTGGGACATTTCTGTGCAAGAAGAACTAGAGTCAATGAAAACCAACCATGTTTGGGACCTAGTTGGTTTGCCTATAGACGTAGGGCCATTGGAAACAAGTGGGTTATCAAGGTCAAAAAATGCAAAAGGAAGCGTGGAAATACGTAAGGCTCGGCTAGTGGCGAAAGGCTACACCCAACCGCAGGGTGTAGATTACGAGGAGACATTCTCCCCAGTGGTGAGAATTGCCTCCATTCGCCTTATATTGGTAATAGTAGCAAGCATGAACTTAGAGCTACATCAGATGGCTGTAAAGACATCTTTTCTCAATGAAGAATTGGACGAGGAGATCTATATAACTCAGCCATAAGACTTCGAGATAAGAGGTCAGGAGCACAAAGTGTGAAAATTGATTAAGTCCATATATGGCCTTAAACAGTCCTCAAGACCGTGGTATTTGAAGTTTCATCAAGACATTGTGGCATATGGCTTCACAATGGTAGATGAGGATCACTGTGTATCTGTCAAACGCTTTGGCAAAAAAACGTTCATGATAACGTCATTATATGTAGATGACATACAACTAGCCAGTAAAGATAAAGGACTACTCGAATCCACCAAAGGGGGGTTATCCTCTCGTTTTTCGATGAAGGATATCGGTGAGGCCAGCTACATTCTTGGGATAAAGATCCTGAGAGACCGTTCCAAGAGACTTCTAGGATCGTACATAAAGAAGATACTTGAATGGTTCCAAATGTGGGACTCAAAACCATTCAAGAATCCTATAGCTCATGGCGAGAGACTGAGCCTAGAATGTGTCCCAAGACCCAACACGAGAGAGACCAAATGGCCAGAGTACCCTACGCAAGTGCTGTCGGGAGTTTAATGTACGCTATGATGTGTACAAGGCCCGACATCTGTCATGAATTCGATTTAGTAAGCAGATATCAGTCTGATCCCGGTGTTGGACACTGGAAGACTGTGAAGAGGATTCTCAATATCTCAAAGGTTAGAAGGATTGCGTGATGTGCTATCGAGGCTCAGAGCTTCGACTCGTTGGCTATAGTGACGCTGACTAGGGTGGGGACCTAGACGCACACAAATCGACCCCATAGTACGTTTTCATGCTGGGTCGAGGAGTCATCACGTGGCACAATAACAAGGAGACTTGGACTGCCTTATCCACCATGGAAGCTGAATATGTTTCCTGCTCTGCGGCAGCGCAGGAGAGTGTTTGGCTGAAGAGGTTTCTGTTCAGCTTAGGAGCTGTTGACGAACCAAGACCAGTAACACTACGCTGTGATAGTATGACGACCATAGGTTCTGCTAAGAATCCGAAACACCATAGTAAAGCCAAACATATTGAGATAAAATATCACTTCATAAGGGAGGTGGTAGCTAAAGGAGACATTGCCTTAGAACATATTCCTACAAGTCATATGTTAGCTGATCCAGTGACCAAACCCCTTCTAAAGGCGACTTTTGTTGGTCATGTTAGGAATATGAAATTAGAGAAGTGATGATACATTTCTAGAGATTTTAGACTGATTATATGATCTAGACATTGATTATTGGATTTTAATTAGATTTGTTTGGTTATGTTGCATGTTGTTTTGATACGTGCATAATACATTACATTTCTTGTAATAGCATAGAGCATGTCACACAGATATGAGGTCGGCTCTCTCACACGAGCGACCACCTTTGCGATATCCTGGATAGTCTAGGTGACCAGAAAATGAGGCAGATTCCCGATAAGTGCTAGAAGCATATGATATGATATGAGACGCCTATCATATGAGGCAAAATGCCTAAGATACGAGCTAGACATCTATCAATAGTGCTAGAGGCCTGTCAGACGAATTTAATTGTTGCATTGGAATAAGTTCCAAGGTGAGATTGATATATGTTCCATTCAAAGATGGTTAATTCCCCAAACCATGTATAGTCTGCGTAGAGAAATCCATATGAGAGAACCGATTTTGTCTGCAATAGTGTGACATTTCAGTAATCGGGTCAGTGGGTTACTAAACTAAGATCTTCATAGTGGTCCTTATGGTATAAGACATGCGCTCTGATTAGAGTGAAAACTCTATGGCGCATATTTTCCCAAAAATAAAGCGTGCTTATGGGTGACATGAGGTGGCGAGTAGAACTAGTCCCTGAGATTCCTCATCGTGTGAGCCTCGTTGATCATATGAATAGGATTGACAGTGTATACTCTTTGTACTTTTATCTGTGTCATGAGGAGATGGGTTGGTGGTGCTACTTTGGTGTGACACCTTACGGCTATGGATGATTTGGTCTTCCGGACACTGTTGGGAAAGCAGCTGAGCCGAATCTAAGTGGCACATGGATGAAAAGAAGATTCTCGTTGCATACTTTTTGTTGTTTTCATTGGGCCCACCTATGAGATCCATTGGGGTCATGTTGGATATGAATATAATAAATGAGATGTAGACTCATTGGAGCACGACCTACGGGACTAGGTAGGTGCTCATGATCTACGAGATGACAATTGATCGAATCTAGGGGATACGAGAGTTATGATGAGCATTATTTTTTAAAAGGGTTGAGCTTTCATGCGCTGGCTATACGAGTTTGGTGTACGAATCTGCCAAAATGCAGGTACTCTCATCGGTCACATGCCACAGCCACAAAATACTTTATGTAGATGATTATAGTTGGAGATTGAGAGAGACTAGATGAAAAGTATGTGCAGCCCCACTGTGCGAGTGGGAAATGTTAGAATTATATGGTGCGCCCATGTTTGGTGCACATGTAATTAGCACAAACTTTATGGGGTTGGCTGCAATAAGGCACAAAATCCTAGGGGGTTTTGTTGCAAACTGAATAGAAGTTCTGTCTATATAAGGAGACAGCCTCCTACATAATTCAGAACACATATTAGACTACTGTGTAGAGATCATGTGCTGATCAAAGACAGCTCTAGAAATCCTAACATCTCTCTCTAACTTTTGCATCAAAATCGTGTGGAACGTGGGGTGGATCACAGTGTTCGTCCTCGAGATTCGCACTAGAACGGTGGGAGCAAGACGGTGGTACGTGAAATCAAGCAATCAACAATCATCCGCTACACCAGGAGCTTAGGCGAAGAGGTAACACATAAATCTTTCGCTTTATTGTGTGTGTAGATCTATACATGATTATATCAGATTATTCCTTCACAAGTAAATGGCACAGTGCCGTATAAAGGCAGCGCCGTTCATTTTTTTTAGGAAAGGCATACAGTTATTTGAATGACAATACGTACTTTTTGATAATATTTTTATCGTGTTGTAGAGTAACAGTTGCTCTATAACACGTTGAAAAAATTATTGAAAATTGCATTGTTTTGCTATCTAAAGCACAAGGTCGAAGTGAACCAGTGAAAAAGTTAAATTGAGGAGGAAGAGTTGTGACGGAGTGGTGAATAAAGAGAGGGTATGTTCTAGGACAGACCTATAGTGATGGAATACAGTAATTATAGAGAGGTTGGATTGTCATTTTCAATGAAAGATGGAGAGAGATCAGGTTTCATAAATTACGGATCGATAGTTTACCATAAATGACCGAGCAAGACATTTACCACCTTTGCTGGAGAAGAATGAGTTTTTTGGTCGTTTTGGGCTTCGGTCAATGAGACCATGCATTTGCAATTAGATGAAGTAACAAAAAACAAGAGAGAGAATTGAGGATCGCCATGTGCTTAGTCTGCTGTGACTTGCAGGTGTCTACATGACATACATGGTGCGTTTGGCAACTTATTGCACTACTAATACATGTACGTACCGCTCTTCAGTACTACTGCGGGTAGGTACGTAATGGTACACTACAAGCATGTGACTTCTCTGTGCATGTGCATGTGCATGTTCATAACTGATGCACAAACTCGATTCACTCCTTACGTTCATGACCAGAATTGTACTTGTGTGGTTCGTCATCTTTGGGATGGGATCACAATCTAAATTTGTTTAATCTTGGTTTAATTATAATCTAGTTTGGTTTGTTGTTTGAGCCTGAGTTGTGATTTCTGCACTTCACATCGTGGAGATTCTTAGTCCGCACCAAACGTTTCAGCTACTCTAACTTTTTAGTTTACATTATGCTCAATTTGATTCGCAGTAAAATGTTTTACAAGAAAAAAAATATTCTACGCGTAATATATTTTGTGTGAAAAAGTTTTGTCAGCAATTATTTTCTCGTATTTGGTTGACACTTGTCAAAACAGTGGGCCGTGATGGCAATGGCAGTGATGGGTTGCGGTGTAGGTGGGTGGCGGTGATGGGTTGTGGTGGAGGTAGGTGGTAGTGGTTGTTATTGGTGGTGGAGGTGTTAGTACGAGTTGTTGTGCTCCTTTACTCTCCAGAAAATGACTTTCCAATTTGAAATGTGTAAATCATTTTACATCATTTGAGGGAATACATTTTCCAGAAAATTATTTTACCTCCAACCAACCAGCACCAAAGTACCAAAACAAGGGAAAACATTTTACAGGAAAATGTTTTACCAGGGCCGTCCCTAGCTTCTCTGGGGCCTTAGGCGACTTTTGTTTTCAGGGCCCTTATAATTGAGTAGTAATTAAATTAATTTAAGTTTTAATCAAGTTTAAAATAGCATATGCAATTTGATCACTTCTTTCTCAAAATAAAAATAATCACTAATTAATATTTAACATAATAATTAAAAATAGAAGCAAAATGTGAGAGTTTGTCAAATTAATTAGTCAAATGTTTTGTCGTAAATTGTCAGAGCATTTATCCTTTAATTCCGGTGTCGTATGCTATAGTACTATGTATGTGCTTCTATATTTGTCGGATTTTTTACATTTATTTCAATATTTATAAATTAGAAAATGATATATTGTAATCAATATTACGGAAAACAAGAGAGTAGATTCATATTACAACTAGCTCGGGATACATAATTTAGAACAAAATTTAGTAAACTGCCACTAATGTTGTATTCATAGTTGAATAATTTTAAGAACAAATGATTAATATAATAAAATACCTCACTTGTTTGGGAAATTATAAGGCCCTCCCCTAGTGAGGGGCCTAGGCAAGGTAGTAGTTTGCCTTAGGGTAGAGACGGGCCTGTGTTTTACCATGAATTGTTGGAAATTGTCAATTAGTAAAATAAACATTGTTATTTTGTGTCATGACAGTCGCTCATCTAAATGAAATTTTGTGCTCTTTACAGAGACTGGATAGGAAGTCATTTCTGATTTTCGGTTTTTATGAGTGACTGAGCTATTCTAACTTTTCAAAAGGTTTACCCTTGAGGAATCAACGTGTTTTAAAACATTTTTTTTAATGCACATTTCTTGCTTGTTTAACAGACTCCAATTTTTGGGAGCATGTTAGCTATCATCTTAAATTCTAAAAAAAATCATTTAAATAATTGATAGCTAACAATATATATATATGTATATAATTATTGTGCATTTGTCCCACATCGATCTATCTATTATTTTCACTCCTTATATATCTTATATATAGGACATCTTGTACATTATTTCACTTAAGTCGAATACACGATCATTTTCTTTCAATCGCTTCCGCTCGAGATTATGACAAAATAATTTACATATTTCAACTACAAAATAATTTACATATTTCAATTTCAAATCATATTTTAGTGTGACTTAAAACTATCACACTCAACCAGATCAAGACAATAAAAGAAAGTGCAGTTGCGAATAGTTAGAAGATGATGAGGCTATTCACATGGTCTAGGCCATGTTACCCTTTCATTTGAAGAAAGTGACAAAACCAATTCCAGAAATGGACTCATTACATTAATGAAGTTGAACAGCCAAGTTCATCATTTATACACAAAGCTAATTCAACTGACTTTCCCTCTAACAAAACAACGAATTCGTTACCAACTTCTACAAACTACACACTCACCCCATCACTTTAACACGATTACAAATACAACATATACTATTTATTATACTTCTCTAAGAGCCCACGTCAAACACATCTCTGCATTACATTACAGAGATGAAGTTTGTTTATGAGATACATACACCGGGAATGTAACGAGGATTTAGTAAACATATTTGTAACCTGTTCAGCAGTTCCAATGTGATATACACTCAATTGCTGAGAGCATATCAATTCTCTGATAAAACGAAAATCATTTTCAATATGATTGATCCTAGCATGAAACACTACATTGTTTGATAGAGCCAAAGCAGATAAGTTGTCACTCCAAATTCGGGGTTGCTTTTTATGACAAAATTACCAGTTCTTTAAGAAAGTACTTTAACCATTTTACCTCGCAGGTTGTATCAACTAGAGATCTGTACTCAGCTTTTGTGGAAGATCTGGGCAAATCATATATCTTCTTGGCCTGCCATAAGATTAAATTTAGACATAGGAACCCACAAAACCTAGTAGGTTATCTTCAATCATCCATACGGCATGCCCAATCAGCATCACAATATGCTTGCAATGAAGTTGAAAAACGTTACCAAAAGCAGTAATTTGTAACCCATGTGTGAGAGATACATTGGAAAATCTCAGATTCTCAGGGTTATTTTGAGTACTAAAACATCTGCAAATGAAGGATTGTGCATATGATGGGAGAGGGAATCAACTGCATATTGGATATCTAGTCTCGTGAGAGTAAGATACTACATACCCCCAACCAAGCATCTGTATAGTGTTGCAGTAGAATTACAAAACTGGTAAGCTGAAAAGATATGGAGGTAGATGGAGAGACACTGGGAGTAGGAACAACTTTGGAATCCAAAAGATTGGCTTTCAAAAAGAGATCTCTTGCATATTTTGACCGATTCAATAAAACATAAGAACTAGAAGAGTAACTATCAGAATTTGTTCAACCTCAATTGCCAGAAAGTAAGACAGTTGGCCTAAATCCTTCACCATGAAAGTAGACTTCATAGAAGCCAATAGCTGGTTTATAAACTTATAATCACTTCATGTGAATAATATGTTATCAACATACACCATAAACAAAGTCAAATGGTTGCTTGACTTATGAATGAAAAGGGAAGAATCAACTGGACTCATGTGATACCCCATGTGCAGCAAGAACCCTGACAATTTTTTATACCAAGCTCTAGGATCTTGTTTCAATCAATACAAGGATTTCTTCAGTTTGCGCACAAAATAATGGAATGTCTTATCCACAAAACCATCAGGTTGCTTCATGTAGACTTCCTCTTGTAATGAATCATAGTCCAACAAGCAGTCGAAGCCAATGTGAGCATAATTCTGATTGATTGGTGTTTAGCAACTGAACTAAAGTTCTTAGTGTATTTTAAACCAAAATTTTGTGTGTACCCCGTAGCTACAAACCTAGCCTTATATCTGCCTATAGAACCTTTACCACTTATTTTAATCTTGAACACCTACTTGCTGCCAATTGGAGATCTATGAGGTGGCATAGCTGAGAAGTCCCAAGTAAGTTCCTGCTATAAAGTTGTAAATTCTTCATTCATGGCTCGTTGACAATGAAGAAATGGAATAGCTTGTCTGTAACTTGTACGCCCAGTATCCACAAACGCATTAGAAGCAGTGTAAGCATGATATCCAGTATTGGGCTTCAAAGAGAAAGTTCTTGCTCTGGTCACCATAGGATGAATTGAAAGTGGTGGTGGTGGTGCTGGTGAGGAACTAGATGAAGAGGTTTGACCAAAGATGATGGTTGTGTACGAGAGAATCTTTTGGGGAAGATTCAATATACACCAAGAGCAGATGATAGAAAGAACACAGAAAGAGTAGGGTGTGTGTAGGGAGAGAGTAAGGCAGTGGCAACTGTATGAGAGAGAGACAGAATTTTGGCAGAGCTCCCGCGTAGTTCAGGTGATTCGTGTTATGTAAGGAAGGGTTAACGATCCTATATATAGTGGAGAATATGACCGTTGTAGTGAGTTAATGCGCCCATTAAAGGCGGCTTAATTACCTTAACCACAACGGCACGTTCGTCCGCATATATAGGGACCGTTACGCACTTCGTCCGCGTATACCGGAACCATCATGAGGTTGACTGGGTTTATGGAGCTCGTGCCATAAATCTCTCAAAGCAGTTACTAAAGGTCGCGCGCGGGCTTGGGTGTCGCTCGCGCGACGGAACTTACTCTAGCATCCAAACCACTAAGTCCCTACAAGTCCCGTGTGGTGGTATGCGAGGGCCCTGTCTCACAGCCCCCACGTGGATCAGCGCGGGTGGTGATCCAGTATGTGTGGAGCACAGGTAGGTGTGCTGGATGATCGCCATGTGGCAAAGATCTGTCTGTCTGGAAAGCACTATCTACATTAGCCCCCTTTTTG
This sequence comes from Linanthus parryae, assembly GCA_023055425.1. Taxonomy (NCBI): domain Eukaryota; kingdom Viridiplantae; phylum Streptophyta; class Magnoliopsida; order Ericales; family Polemoniaceae; genus Linanthus; species Linanthus parryae. The sequence goes on along the minus strand of JALGPY010000006.1, from coordinate 89,610,399 downwards.
CACGTGAAGACGCCTAGTCGGATAGGCTTCAATGCGCAAAAACCAGTTCACGCGTCGCCGCCACGCACCAATTCAAATACACGCAAAATCAGCCCTCGTGCGTGCCATTATGACCTAGAATCCCTAGATTCGTGCCGTCACATAGCTCTTATTAGATCCCGCAGGCCGTTCATTTTAGAGTAGGAATTTTCCTTAGTATGAGCTTTTGCTTGTAAGCTGCTATCTAGACAGATAAATTGTAAGTCATTTTGGCTGTTAATGAAATGCACTTCCATATTTGCTGTTCTTGTATTGATACAACAAAATGTAATATCGCATACGTGTTTGCTATACGACGAAACAAGTTATGTTTCCTTCGCGTTTTGCATTCGGATATTTCCTGAATAATTCTTTATCTCAAGCAGCTAAGTTTTGCATCGCACAATGCGTTGTCGCTATGTCTTGCTATCTAAGTAGATAGGCTTGCAGATCAGTTAAGATCATGATTCAATATTGTTGCTATCTAAGCAGATAGGCTTTGCTTGCACAAAGGCGTTTATTATCGATGCTATCTAGGCAGATAGGCTTTTAGATCACTTAAGATCGTATTTAAACATTGCTGGTATCTTGGAAGATAGGATTTGGATCGCATGGGATCGTATAATATGGCTGCTATCTAGGCAGATAGGCTTTTAGATCACTTAAGATCATATTTCAACATCGGTGCTATCTCGGCAGATAGGCTTTTGTTGTAAGTGAGCAAAGAATAAAATAAAATGATAAGAGACATCTAAGATAATAAAATTCTTCTCATATGGGAGAATTCTTTTATTAAAAGCACCCTCATATGGGAGAGACGTGACTACAAGTTCCTCATATGGGAGGAAGCAACGCATGAATTTTTTTGACGGGCTAGACATACAATCCAACAGTCATATGAATCAAATATAAAGAGAGAGGCTAAGGGTAATACTTTTTGATCCAGCGCATATTGATCGGGCTTGAGGTTGTGGCAGTCCCATGAAGCCTCTGTATGGTGCAGTAACCACTGTCAAAAACTTCTTTAACCTCGAACGGACCTTCCCAGTTAGCTGCGAACTTTGGATGAGCTGCTTCCCGCATGCAATGATCTGAAGCTCGTAAGACCAAGTCCCCAACCGCAAAATCCCGGTGTTGAACTGTTTTATTGTACGCACGAGCAATCCTCTCCTTGTACTTCTTGTTGGCCCGCTTAGCTTGCTCGCTCTTTTCTTCCAATTGAATCATGTCATGATCACGTTGATTGTCATACAATGCATGAAAGGCTAATCTCGCAGAGTTGACATTTACTTCCACCGGTACAACGACTTTAGCTCCATAGCATAGAAGGAACGGAGAGACTCCTGTGGGGATCCTTGGTGAAGTTCGATATGCCCATAATGCTAAATTGAAAGAATTATCCCACTTTTTGTGATCATCTGCGACCATCTTACTTAGAATCCTTAGCAGTGTCTTATTGGTTGCTTCTGCTTGACCATTCCCTTTTGGGTAGTAAGGAGTGGAACAGACTTGCCTTATGTTGTACTCTGCTAGTTTCGCGGCCACATGGCGATTTACAAAGGGGGTGCCATTATCCGAAAGGATTGTATTGGGAATTCCAAACCTATATATAATATTTTCTTGAACGAAATTGACCACTGCTAGCGCATTTGCTGTCTTGAGCGGTACTGCCTCCACCCACTTGGTAAACAACTCGGTCGCGGTTAAGATGAACTGGTTCCCATGCGAAGCCGGTCGAATGGGGCCAATAAAATCTAGAGCCCAAGTGTGAAATGGTCATGGTGATCCCAACGCGTGTAAATCTACAGCAGGAGCATGCACGAGGTTGCCCTTAAATTGACATTCCTGGCATCTTTTTACCTTGGTGCGGCAATCTGCCTCCATTGTGGGCCAAAAATAACCAACTGTGAGGAGTTGTCTGCATAGTATTGCACCCCCTGATGCTCCACTTGGTGAGATAAATCCATCACTTCCTGTGCTTACTGGCTATCTAGGCATCGCAGTAGGTTCCCCTCATGGCCCCTTCGCCAGAGTATGTTTTCCTGCACCACATATCGAGCTGCTTTTCTTTTAAGTTTCTCGGCTTCCTTTCTTTGCACGGGCTCAATCCCTTCTGTCAGAAATTCAAAGAGTGGCTTTCTCCAATCTGCGTCATCATCAACCAGAGCAATTTTCAAAGAGTCCTTCATTAATGTACAGCTTTCACAACTTCCTTGAATTATTGCAGCGGCTGTGGACATGTCTGGCCAATGAATCCCGTATCTTTGAGCCTTTCGATAAATCGACACCTCACTTTCCCCGCAAGTGTGCTGGTGAATCTTTTCCAATAACGCTTGCCCCTCCTGTTGCGAGACGCACCGCATGAGTATTCCTCCCGACCTTTGTAGTAAAGGGCATTGTCATGTATGCAGTACCCCTTAGTGGATGCCCAGTTTTCTTTGCTCATTCCCTCGGGAATTGCACGCAGTATCGGTTTTCTCCAGTCTTCCTCATCTATGGACTCATCCTCGCATGCGTCCTCTATCAATGCCGGTGACGTTCGGACTTCGATTGAGATTCTCGCAGGGCATTTGTCTACACTAACTTTAGATCCCAGAGTGGATAAAGCATCAGCATGCCGATTATCAGCTCTGGGCGTGTGCTCGTACTTGACATCGCAGAATTTTTGTACCAGCTTTTGCACCAAAGTCCGATAGGGTAACAGATTTACCTCCTTCAACCCGTACTCTCCTGAGGCTTGTTTGACGATTAACTTAGAATCTCCCATAACCGCCAGATTGCTTACTTCCAGCGCCCTGGCTGCACGAAGGCCTGCGATGAGAGCCTCATACGAGGCGAAGTAATGCCTTAAATTTTCTATCACAAAGAACAAAGCAAGACAATGGCGTTCGGTATCTGTGTACCTTGACTCGGCCGGTTGTACTATGCGAGAGATGTAATAAATCGGCCTTTCCTGTCCTTCATATTCTTGAGCCAAAAGCGCCCCTATGGATTTCTTCGTCGATGTCAGGTACAACAGCAGCGGCGATCCAAGCTGTGGGGCAATCATTACCCTTGATGATGTCAGTAGGTCCTTCAGCTTCCCAAATGCGGCCTCATGTTCCTCCGTCCAATTATATACAGCATTCTTTTAAAGGAGATTGCTGAAGCAAAAAGTTATTTCTGCAATCGCCGGAATGAATCTCCGCAAGTAAGATAATTTCCCTAGGAACGTTTTCAGAGTGCTCTAATTATGTGGCGCCGTCATGCTAGTGATAGCCGATACTTTCACGGGGTCAGGCTCGATGCCTTGCCGATGTATTACGCATCCTAAGAACTTCCCAGAAGTCACTCCAAATGCACATTTCATAGGGTTCATTTTCAGCTGGAAACTTCTGCATCTTTCGAGTGCTTTCCGCAGGTCCTCCAAGTGGTCTGCTTCCTCTTTGGACTTGACAACCAGATCATCAACATAGAACTCCACTTCCTGGTGCATCATGTCATGAAATAGAGCCATCATTGCTCGCTGATAAGTCGCACCCGCATTTTTTAGTCCAAAGGGCATAACTGTATAGTTAAAGACCCCCACAAGTGTAACGAACGCAGTTTTTCATGCATCTTGGGGATGCATTTTAATATGGTTATATCCGCTGAAGCCATCCATGAAGCTGAACATCCGGTGCCCTGCAGTAGAATCGATGAGCAGATCGATGTTGGGCAGCGGGAAGTCATCCTTGGGGCAGAAGCGGTTGAGGTCTCTGAAGTCGACGCAAATACGAAGTTGCCCATTCTTCTTTACCACAGGCACGATGTTGGCCAACCAGGTGGGATGATGATTCGGCTCAATAAACCTGGCAGTCAATAACTTGACAATTTCTTGCTTGATTTTCACGTTTATCTCTGGCCTGAAACTTCTTGCAGTTTGCTTTACCGGTCTAGATCCCGGGATAACATCCAATCTGTGCATAGTCACGCTCGTGTCCAAACCAGGCATCTCATCATACTCCCAGGCAAACAAGTCCTTATATTCAGTCAGCATCTGCAGCAAACTTGCTTCCTCATCGCTTGTGAGGTCTGCGCTCAGAAAGACAGGCCTCTTCTTTTCTTCGCTCGGACTTAGGAACACCTCTTTCAGTTCCTGCTTCTGGGGCCTCGGCTTGTCTTCCATGCACTCAGGTGCTCCTTTCAGTTTATCCTCCAAAACCTCCGATTTTGGCTTGTCCTCCTCCGGGGCGTGTGCAATTTGACTGACTTGCCCAGGTGTATCTCCATGCTCGGATGGGGGTACCCCCTCGCACCTTCAGATGCGGTAGCACTTCTTTTCGTTGGAGTAGAAGCTTTCTATCTCTTTGCCCACAAGATCATGTTTTACCACTCTTTTCAAAGTGTACACGTTCTTCCTTTGGTAGACGACCTGCGGCGCCTTTTCGCGTGCGGATGCCTTTTCCTTGGCCCCCTCCCTCGTCACCATTACTCCTGCTGGTGACTGATCCTTGATGTCCTCCCATCCAAGGGAGAGGAGTCGGATTAAATGGCCCTGGCGTTTTCTCGTCTGCCATTTCAGTAAACCATACCGCTTCTGTGAGATGCGCCTCATTTAAATTGAAGGGGTTTACCGAAGCTGGTATCTCCACTACTCTGTCATTCCAGATGGTCTTCATCACCTGGTGAGCTGTTGAGGGAACCGCGTCAAAACGATGAATCCAAGCTCTCCCTATGATCATGTGATACATAGTATTCGCATCAATGACGTAGAATTTAGCTGAACACTTGATTTTTCCTATCTGGATGCCTAGGCGAATCCATCCCATCGTCATCCTGGAATCACTCCCGAATCCCATCAGCGGGGGGCGCCTGAAAATCTTCTTCTCCGGGATTCCTGCCACATTTAGAGTGTTGAGCGAGACTACGTTGACGGCTGCTCCTCCATCAACAAATGCCATCTTGAATTCGACGTCATTGATCACCGCTGTTACATACAAGGGCTTCTGATGACTCGAATCCGTCTTCTTGTCACTTGCGGAGAAAGTCATAATCTTCTCCGTAGAGCGAGAAGCCCTAACAACTTTCCCTTTGGAGACCACGATGTCTTCCTCGAAGTCGTCTGCTACTCTTAGAATCGCTTTTTCATCTCTTTCCGGCACTTCTCCGAAAAGTTCATTTCATCAAAGAACTTGCTGAACCCGTGCGGCCCCTTCATCCTGTCAGCACGCTCATCCTCTGTGTCTACGCTATAGTCCTCGTCGTTGTGAACTTCAGCAATGATGGGCAGCCCATCTTCCACAATCTCTTCAAGGTCCATAATTGCAATCATGGCTACCTCTTTGCCTTTCGGTTCTTGCTCTGCATGAGCCGGCAACGGATTATTACGGACATCCTGCCTTTTATCACTGACGATTAGCTCCCCTTCCTTCATTTTCCGACTCACCATGTGCATGAGCTTCTTGCAGTCAGATGTGGGGTGCATAATATTTCCATGGCACTCGCACCACTTTGGATCTCTCATCATCTCCTTGGAGGGTATTCTTTCGAGTGGAGGAAAAACCCGACTTTGCGCAACTGTTTGCATAAGTCAATCACTTCCTCTATCGAGCATGGTAGAGGCGGCGCATCTGAAGTTGTAACCCTGGGCTGCTTTTGTGGTGAAACTGTATTGACCTCAGCTTCGCGCCCCCTCTTATAACTAAACCTTCCAATCTTGAAAGTGGTTCCCCCTGAGGGTCGTTCAGGGGCGTGCTTCTTCTTTTGACTCTCCAATATAGGCTCTATGTTCTTCGTACATTCAATCAACTTCGAAAAGGTAGGATTTTGCAGATTGATTAGCATACCTTTGTACTCGTCTCGCATGCCTTGCAAGCATATCTCCACGAGCCTGTCCTCGAGCACTTCATCTCTGCACTCCAATGATTTTGCTCTGAACTTCATGATGAAGGTGACACCATCCTCCTCGCGTTTCTGATACATACGAGAGAGATGAATCATCGTGACCTTCTCCTCCATCTGGAAGAATTTTGTGTAGAACCTCTGAACCATGTCATCCCAATTTTTGACAGATCCAGCCTCCAGCGTTCTATACCATTTGTAGGCCACATTTCCCAAAGATTTCGGGAACTCACGCATCAGCAACCTGGGATCGGCCCCATTACATCGATAAAACCCGTGACGTTCTCGTGAGCATTCCCGTTGCCATATTCAAACTTATCCCACTTAGGGGCCTTATACCCTGCAGGATTGGGCATCAGATAAATCTCGCGTGGGATTGGTGTTTCGTTGTCGACCTTTGGAATGATAGTATCTGCAAAAGGTTGATTGGCCAGGAACGTCTCTATGCGCCGCTGCAACGACGTCATACATTCCGGTTCGCTCCCTCCCGCAACAGGAGGAGGAGTTGCAGCCGGCGGGGACACATATACCGCGGTTGGGCTAGGGGTGTAAGCCACGTTGCTTCGAGGTGCCGGCGGAGGAGGCAAGGGATACTGTGAAGAGATATTGGATGCCACAGTTGGTGGTTGGGGAATATGTGTGACAAGGGACGATATTTGGATCGTTTGTCCCTGGACAGAGGGTAGCTGCACCATTGCTGGTGGGGTTTGCGAGTTAGAGTTAGGTGGCGTAGGCACTACCTTCGTCCCCTCGGTGGTAGAGGCTCCTCCTCCCTGCGAGACAGCAACACCCGATGCCGGATTTGGGGAATGGGTTCCCAAAATGGCCATTATTCGATCCATCTGTGCGGGATGAGCCTGGAGAGCCTTCGCCTGATTCTGGATAGTGGCGTTCAAAGTCTCCAAAGTCGGAGTTCCGCCGGCGGCCGCGGAATTATGACGGGTCTCCTCTCCCGAAATCGTCTCGGTGGAGGGAGATCTGTTGCTAACATCGTCCTCATGAGACATGGTTGCTTGCAGTGGTAAGTTCACGTCGGGTTCACCAAATGTGTACGAGAGAATCCTTTGGGAAAGATTCAATATACACCAAGAGTAGGGGATAGAAAGAACACGGAAAGAGTAGGGTGTGTGTAGGGAGAGAGTAAGGCAGTGGAAACTGTATGAGAGAGAGACAGAATTTTGGCAGAGCTCCCGCGTAGTTCAGGTGATTCGTTTTATGGAAGGGTTAACGATCCTATATATAGTGGAGAATATGATCGTTGTAGTGAGTTAATGCGCCCATTAATGGCGGCTTAATTACCTTAACCACAACGGCACGTTCGTCCGCATATGTAGGGACCGTTACGCACTTCGTCCGCGTATACCGGAACCGTTATGAGGTTGACCGCGTTTATGGAGCTCGTGCCATAAATCTCTCAAAACAGTTACTAAAGGTCGCGCGCGGGCTTGGGTGTCGCTCGCGCACGACGGAACTTACTCTAGCCTCCAAACCACTAAGACCCTACAAGTCCCGTGTGGTGGTATGCGAGGGCCCTGTCTCGCAGCCCCCACGTGGATGTGGTGATCCAGTGTGTGTGGAGCACAGCTAGTGTGCTGGATGATCGCCACGTGGCCAAGATCTGTCTGTCTGGAAAGCACTATCTACAATGGTGAAGGAGGAGGAATAAATTCAGTTGAGAGAAGGGACATGCATCGTTGAGTTAAATTAAGATGATGAAATAGTAAATGGATTAAAAATGAAAACACAAGGAAATAATGACTTGGAAGATACATCAGTCACAAAAGAAAATTGAGAAGAGACATGAAATGGAAATACAAGTTCATGAAAGATCCCATGTCTAGAATTATAGACTTTATAGCTCTGCAAATCAAGACATCTATACTCTTTTGAGGCTGTGCAATATCCAAGAAATATGCAGTTAGTGGACATTGGATGCAGCTTATGAGAGTTATTAAGCCTCAATAAGGGGAAAAAAAGAGACAACCACGTGCATTAAGAAATGAATGATTAGGAATATAATGAAATAGGCATTCATAAGAAGATTTATAGTTCAAATGAACTTTATGCAATTTATTAATTAAGAAGTTAGATATTGCAAGAAAGCCAAGCCACAAATAGAGAGGCATATGTGCGTGTAACAAGGCAATAACAATTCTACTAAATGCTTATGCCTTCTCTCAACTCGGCCAGCCTATTCAGAAGTGTGAGGGAATATAGTTTGGTAGAGAGTGCCTTCACTTTGAAGTTAAGAACCAAATTGTTTTCTCATAAACTCACCACAAATTTTAGTTCTGAAGATCTTAACAAAAGCATGAAATTGAGTATCAATAAAGTAATAAAATGAACATAAGAAGCATACAGAACCAAATTTGGTTTGAAGAGGATACAACCAACAACATCTTGTAAAAATCAATGAAAATAAAATATTACAATAATTCGCTGAAGGAATCTTGAGGAGTTGGTCCCCAAACATCAGAATGCACAATTTTAAAGGGAACATGAGTTTTGGTGGTTGATGGAGAAAATTGTAGGTTATGACTTTATGCTACATTACAATGCTCACATACTAGCTTCCAATTTTCCCAAGGAATAGACAATACATGAGGTAAATTGTTGCATATAGATGAAAAAGGAGTTCTAAACAGGATGTGTTGAGTTGCATTGTCCTGTATCAAGTAACCTTGAGCATTTCAAGTGAGGGTACAGTTATTGTCTTTAGTAAACTTAGAAACAGAAACAAGGTTCTTAGGAGAATGGATAACATGATCATGATGAAAAATGTGAGAAGTCGACACTAGCTTACCACTTCCAATATGAATGTTTAGCATTAGAGTGCCATTTCCAATAGGAGATGAGTCATGTCCTTGGTACAAATGAGCTGAATCCAAGTCTTGAATTTCATTGATCATGTAATGACTTGCACCAATGTCAAACAACCATGGCTTTTGGGAAACATGAGAAGCAGGTCATGCAGGTGAATGAGAGGCTGATGATGCATGCATATGTTGTGATGACTGTAGCCAATAGTGGACATGCATCGAATGTGGAGATTGAGGTCTTGAACCAAGAACACCACATGGGGAAGCATTTTTAAAGGTATCCAACCTGTTACTCAAGAGCCTCATGTTCTACTTTGCCACATATATGAAACTCCACTTATGAGCTACTAGAAGGTCTTAAGAGCAACCTCTGCCTTTGTGATACTGACTTATATGTTTTGGAGCATGATACTGACCAGCATTTTGGGAATTATCTGTTCTACCAGAGAATCTACCACCACTGTACTTGTTGTAACATGAGTGTCTACCTCCTCTGCACAAAATAGGCCTGAATAGTCTCTTGAATAATTATTGGGGAGGAATGAGCTGTGGACATTGTTAATTTGGACATAGACATATGTAGTTGTTCACTAAATAAGAGAGAACTCGGTCCAGTCACATAAATAGGAGAGGATTCTAGTGTTAGACTTCAAGGGATCATAGTTTGGTGGTAATCCTTTAAGAATGTACAATATAATATCCTCTTCTTGAACTACTTCAATAATTTGAAGATGACTATCAGTGAGATGTTTCATTTTAGCAAGATAAGCATCCATAGTGAGATCCTTCTTTTCAATATACAGAGAAGCATTTGGAGTTGGTGTATATGAGATCACACATAGTGGCAAAATGTGTCTCTAAACTCAATAAGATAGAAGAGACATGAGGTAGATGCAGAATTAGAGGCACAACATAAGGAGAAATGGATGAAATTAAGAACCTCTTTAGGTGTTAATCCACCAATTTCCACAAAACAACATCAGGATTCGGAACTTAAAATGTAGAATTACCAGAAACCAAAGATAGAAGGAGGCAAGATTTTCCCATTTACATAGTCAAGAAGATTATTATCTTGACGAACCGTTTCAAATTGTGCTCTCCAGATGCTGTAGTTGGAGGAGTCTAGCTGGATGTGGATGAAGGAATTGAGATTAAAAATCAAGAACTTGAGACCTATAGGAGTATCTTCATATGTCGCCATGGATAAAAGAGATATAGAATGTTCCCTAATTTGTAGAAAGTAGTCAAATCGTCAATGATAGCACCACAAAGCAACGAGAAATGGAGAGAAGAACGAATTAAACACCGGAGAAGGATGAGGCGACACTACAACGAGAAGAGCCAGCAGAGGAGAAGAAAGGATTGATGGAGCGGTGAGCTTTCACGCTCTGATACCATGAAGAAAGTGATAAAACTAATTCCAAAAATGAACTCATCTCATTAATGAAGATGAACACCAAAGTTCATCATTTAATCACAGCTAATTGTAGAGGGGATTTGTTGATGGGGTCAAGTGAATTAGTTCAGGCTTCAGGTAACCAAAGCCACAACCAGATAAGTCGACAGATGTGGAAACCCTAGGATGATAATTGAAAGGGGATGGAAACACGCAAAGTGTATAACGAAGGATAGAGACAGCTTGCAGGGTGTGATAGGCCTACCAATCTGCAATCAATCTTGCCCCTGAGAAGATGGTACCTTCATTATATTACAAGTCGATCCCCAACGGTCATAATGAGGGTTATGTGGAAGTATATGAGCTAACTAAACCCACCATTAAAGCCATTAAGCATGTCATGGAGAAGATCTCGGGAGGCTGTGGCCAAGACCATGTCGTGTGACCATTTGACCAGGCCTGTTTATACGGAGGAGGTTAGGCAAGTCTCAGTTTTGATACACAATGATGAGCCTTGTTCCTGCCTCCAAACCACTAAGTCCCCTGGCTCCCGTGTGAATAAATGATATGCAAGGGACACTATCTAAAAGTCCTTGGTGCTGACATGGCATGATACAGTGTACACGCGTACTGCTGGGTAGACGTATGTGGATTGCTGGTTGGTCCACGTGTCCCAAACTAGAATCTTGTTTTGGAATATCTATATTAACCCCCTTGCGCATGTGTCAAGTTCTTAAGGCCCGGGTGCAATCATAAAGCCCCCTACTTATAGCATTTAACAGAGCAATAATTATAGCATTTAACCTAAGACTGACAAGTGTCTTGTGGATTTTAATCCAAACAGAACTTCCAGTTTAGTTTTGGGGCCATGCGCTACTTACTGCAGTTTTCTCGACGGTTATGAAAAAACACCATATGAGATATGGATTAGGAGGTGTCCTAGTATGTCATTCATAATGATTTGGGGTTGTGAAGTTTATGTAAAACGTTTACAGAGATAAACTTGGTCCCAATTTGGATAAATGTATTTTGTGGGATATCCTGATGAAACGAAATGATATTATTTCTACTATCCAATCGAGAACATAGTGTTTGTTGCTCGAACCGCTATGTTTCTCGAAAGAGAATGTCTCTAAAAGAAATAGTGGGAGGACAATAGAACTTGAAGGAGTTCAAAAACCACAATAGAACATTGATCCTTTGATGGAACATGAGCAGGATCACAAGATGTTGTGGAGCAACATCATCAAGTAACACAATAACCTCGTAGGTTGGGTAGGATATGTCAAGGGGGTTAGAGAAATGTAGATTTCTCATAGCCCGGTGATATATTTCTCATGGAGATCAGCATACATCCTATATGGTGGCCAAAGTAGGCCATACTCTCAGAAATGGCTTGGAGCCATAAGATCCGAAATTGAATCCATATATGCGAACAAAGTATGGACTTTGTTGGAACCACCTAAAAGGGTAAGACCCAAAATGTGCAAGTGGGTTTTAAAAAAACTAACATAGATGGTAATATGATTATTTTTAAGGTACGATTGGTGGCTGAATGTTTTCAGAGAGTTCATAGTATAGACTATGACGAAACTTTTCCCCAGTTGCGATGCTTAATTCCATTCGCATCTTGCCGCACTTGTACCTTGCACAATTTGGAAGATGGATATAGAAACCTCTGTGAGGATGTGTATGACACATCTAAGGGGTTTTGTCGATCTAGAGCCTGCTCAAAAGTGTGTAAGTTGCAACGATCCATTTTATGGATTGAATCAAGCTTTTCGGGTTGGAATCTTCGATTCATCAAGAATGAAGATCAAGCTTGTGTTTACAATAAGGTTAGTGGGAGAACTGTTATATTTTCGTGCTTGTATGTAGAGACATATTGATCATTGGGAATGATGTCCCTACTCTGTAATCTGGTGAAGATTGGCTAGGGCATCGATTTCAATGAAGGACTTAGGCGAATCAACCTATAAAGATCTATTGGGATAGATCAAGAAGGTTGTTCGGCTTAAGTTAAAGTACATATATTGACAAAGGTGTTGAAACAGTTCAACATGCAAGAATGTAGATTCTTACCCATGTCACATGGAATTAGTCTTTGGAAGGCTAAGTGTCATTCCAATTAGATTGAGAAGGACCCTATGAATAAGATTTATTAGGCACAACATGCTATGTACTAGGACAGACATGTCATATGGTATGACATATAGATACCAGTCAAATGCGGGTGAGAGTCACTGGATAGGTGTCAAGAATTTCCTTAAGTACTTGAGAAGAACTATGGATAAATTCTTGATACATGGAGGAGAGAAAGATTTCATCCTACAAAGATGTTTTCAGATAATAGTCAAGTTTTGTGTTTTGCCTTAGTAGAGGGACTGTGGGCTGGAAAGGTTCCCGACAAGATTTAGTTGTCGTTTCTATCACGTAGGACTGAGTATAAATGATGCATCAGATGCTCATACTCAGAAGATTCTATCTCATTCGATTGTCGATAGAGGAGATGTGAATTTATGCGAAGTACCAGAAGAGGTCTTGCCTACCATGCAACGAAAGCATGAGGGTCGCGCTAGAATAATAGGCATATGATGCACCAGATTGACTTTAGTGCAAGTGGGAGATTGTTGGAATTGTGGCCTAGAGGCAATCAATTTATTGTGACATTTATATTGACTTACTATTCATTGTGTTAACGATATGGAGATATGTTAGCAAGAATGAAGTTATAAATGTTATATTTTAAATATCCCTAGTCCATTATATTGATTAATAGGACGATCACTATGGAGTAGTATGTGGGTAGATTGATATAGAGATATCAAGTCTAACACATAGGTATGCATTGGGAGTAATGGCATATTGGATTAACCCACAACGAGAAAACTACATTAAGTTATGTTAAAGTCACAAGTGCTTCTCGTAGTGCTAATGGTGTTATAATCCTTAGACTTGAGGTCACTAGATACTCTAGTTTTGAAATATCATGCTTTGATATTATCAAAAGTTACACCGTCGCTGTATAAAGATAGTCATCGGGCATGATAGGAAGCAAGCTTTGAAATGGTAGTGATGTAGAGACGATTTATCCCTCCCACATAATGGGAGCAAATATCCACGACCACTCGAGGGGTAATGCTTATGGAATGTCTGGCCAGACTAAGAAAGATATTGATGTTATATGTATAGATAAGCCTATTCCCAGGATTGAGAAACTATGGATTGGATATACGAGTGTGACAATTATGTCTCATGCCCAATCCAAATATGGAGACAAAGGGATTGATACAACACGGTAACATTTGGCACTTGGTTTGTTGGATCACTGATTCTTCTATTAGTTGGGTAGCATAGATGTGTTGCTACACACCGCTCTATGTTTGTAATAGTTACTGTCAACTAAGTAGAAACCTATAGGGTTACACACCGAATGGATTAAACTGGAATTGGAAATTAATTAGTTGAACTAATCGATTAAAAGGATCATAACGTAATCACGTGCAAAGTTAGTAGGACTAATTTACAAGGTGGACTAATTCGTGTATGGACATGATTAGTATTGGGGCAAATATGTAGTTAATAAGGAGTTATTAACTATATAAGGGCACTCTAGCTTATTATTTCTCTACAACAAGTCATTATTGAGAGAACATAACAAAGCAAGGGGAGAGACAGGGCAAGAGGCCGAAGTATCTTACCCGTCCGCCCCTAGTGCCGCCGGCCACCTTGTGGCGCGGTGCTTCGTGCTCCGTTTTGCGCGATCTTTTGCCTCCTTCTACCATTGCTAGCACTACACGTGGAGAAGGATTCCAGCTGCAATCCGGTGACCATAGAGACGAAGACACAATTCTTCGTAGTGATCACACAAACTAAGGTACACAATTCACTATCCCTAATCATGTTATGAATGCTTGCCTGCGATCTGTGGAGGGGTTGAGCAGGATTAAGTTTTTGTTATTCCGCTGCGTTACCTGCATCAAAATCCTACAAGCTCCACAATGGCCTTGTTCGCAGCATGTTCATGTTTTTGGGTCTTAATTTTTTTGCCCAAGCACCATGCCATTTTCTTCATTATTTTGGCAAAAATATTGAACTTTTTATCTTGGACCTTTATTTTCTTCCTCACCCACTGCTCATGCTCAGTCGCTCGATTCGTCCTGCCACACTGCGCGTGGCAGCCCGGCTAGACTGGCCTTCTGCCATGTCTTCAGGCCTCCTCCCTAGTAAACATGCTGGACATGTGGACTTGGCATGTCCTCGTCCATGTTCTCTGGTTCATCATCCCCCTTAGTACCGCCAATCGGAGCGACATGCTCTGCCTGTTCGGCTGCAGCAGCCACTGCATCAGGGGTCAATGCAGCAGTCTTTCGATAAAGCTTAACCCAAGGCAGTTTCATGTCTCAGAGTTTCACATGGATCACAACCATATTGTCCATGGCCATCTGGATCATTGACCCGCCCAGCCCTTTCTTGCTCACAACCCATTTCCGCTCTTGGAAATAACCACAAATCAAGGTTGGGATATCTATGGTCTCTCTTCTCATCAGGCAGTAAATTATTAGAAGTGCATCATAATCCAGCCGAGTTAGGTGTTTTATACCTATAATTCTATTGTGGACCCACTCGGTCCACTATTTTTCCTGCTTGGCCAGGTAAGCACTAGGTAGTTTCAAACCCGTCGGACCCCTGCCTAGCCTCCACCACTCTACTCCAGGCACTCCTTGATTACAAACAATTTACGTCCCCCCCCCCCCCCCCCCCCCCCCCCGGAATTTAAAAAATCTATCAATGTATGTATCTTTAGCTTGATTAATATATTTAATACCATAAATTTCACAAACAATAAAATTGTATGGCTGAACGCTATCAACCACTTGAGCGAACTAGGCAATCGGATAACGACTAGGCGATCGGGCGATCCTTAGGCGACCGCCTAATTGCTAAGGTTCAGACGCGTAATGTCTAGATGACTCACCTTACCTGAGGCGCCCAGGCAACCGCCTTTGACATAATGTGGTCTCATTCAGTAATCACTACCCTACCGCTTCACTTTTTCTCTTTAACATAACGGGGCTGTTTGGATTTAACGATTTTTGGGTTATGTTGAACCATAACCTGATGTCATTTGGATTTAATATTTGGGGTTTTAGGTTTAGTAGGTGGGGTAGAATTTTTCAAGTGACCAGTTTAGTTGGAGCCGGTCACCGGTTGTTTTTTTATTATTTTTTTATCACTAAAACTACAATTTTCGTCACCACATCATCCCCACACCCGGTCACCGGCCTACTTACCCGGTCACCGGTTAAAATTACCCGGCCACCGGTAATCACGTCCGGTGACCGGGTCTTTGCCATGGTTGGGGTTAGGTTGGGTTCAACCTAACCTCGAAATCCAAACAGCGCCAATAATAAACTAATCGACCAAGGACGTATCTATTCCAAGGACATAATCAACTTTAAAATAACTTTATATTTCTCAAATTGTTTAGTCAAACAACAGAAGGGAAAAAGAAAATGCTATCTTGTATACTATAACAATCCGTAAAACCACTGAACATCATATACATGCATTACAAACAGAAACTACTAACAAATTGGTCTAAAGCAGTCACCTCTTGGCTGTTGAACGCGCAGAATGAGATTGTCAGAATCCAGACCTCATAGCGCTACTTCAGACAGTTTATGACATTGAGGTCTTCAAAATATGAAACAGGCTTTTTCAGGACGCAAACTCGCCACTGAACTTCAAGCGAGTCTGGAAAAAAACTTGCTGAAAATGCAGATATCCAAACCAGCAGCAAGTGGACAGTACAACTCGGTGCTACTGTAAATAGTCCATAACTTCGTAAACAAGGTAGAGATATGATTGCGACCTGCAACCCTTCATCGCCTACCTTTAAGCAGAGACACTGCTCTATTAAGTTTACACTAATAGCCGCTTTTTGATTTAGAGGAAAAGAACCTGCTAAATCCACGTGAATGTTTCTCTGGCGTGAGACCAGAAGATAAAGAAGATGATCCAGACTTGGTAGATCGATGTTTCGGATGCTTGGAATTGATTGGTGACTTCAAGAGATTGCTCGCTTCAGTGTCTGAAGAAGTGAAAGGAGAGTTGTACAAATCCATCGGGGACTCGGCACCTTTCCTGTGCAAATTCATAGTGGTGTCACCATCCATCTCAGACTGATCATCAAAATCCTGCAAGTTCATGCCAGTGGTTGAAGGTTCTTCCGTGTGGCCATTTTCACCCTTATGGCTTCTATCTGTATAGGGTGATCCCATAAAATCTGTCTGAGGTCGCATAGCATTCAATTGCTTGCCTAGAAGAAAGATGGTCTCTTGGCACTCTGCTAGCTTCTCTGCTGCAGCAGCTACTTCTTTCTCCTGCAGTTCGAGAAAGTGCTTTTTTTAGAACGAAAGTGCTTTCAGATATCAACACTTCATCCATTTAAGCCATGGACTGAACTTTATAGATATATAAAAAAAGAAAAAATGTTAACAAGTTACATGGATAATCGATCAATTGCAAACTTTCATGTGCCAGCGAAAGTAGCATATAGGCAGAAGGCTCGAGTACCTAGATTATAAGTAGTTACTACTTTAACAAAATGAAGGCTGAAATTTGAAGACTTCTCTAGTTCATGCTTCACGCCATCTTTTATTGCATATTTTAGTTCATTGAACAGAAATGCATATATAAACTTAAATTTTTCATAAAGTCATCTTTAACTTTCAACATTTGTCAATGCTTCCAAACAGGGACGTCCTTTTGCCGCTAAATTCTGTTATCACCCTTTCAGTGAGGTTCCTCCTCTTTTTCATGTGCAGGTGTACCTTGGTAATACGTTCCCACAGTATTTCAATACATTGATGAAGTAATGTTAATTATTAAGTAACTGAAGTTTTCAAAACATTAACATACTCAAGCCGTCAGCACACCTACATCAATGTAGGCTGATTACAGGTATTAGTGGAGCTTTTGATGAAACCACAAATGTTGTGGAACTGGAGATACGCATACAGTAATCACAGGTATTATTATTGAAGCCCCAATTATCTCAAAATGTTTTTAACGATTGCAATTGTGCTATGGAGCTTTAAGGCTAGTCATGTGCAACTCCTTCACCGTCTTAGGATAGTACAAGTGACTGCTAGGTTTAGGAATAAAGATACATAGTAAAGAAAATTATTGAGATACATTGGCGAGCATTCGAAGAAACAAAAGAGATGTGGAATGCAACTGTATACAGAAAAACTTTTAAAGACCAAGAGCTCTTTTATGACCCTTTCAGTTCCAAAGAATGCATAGGGTATAGATCTAATCACGTAAAATATCTGAAGTCAATTATGACGGTCTTAAAAGAAAAATCAGGACCTGGTATGGGAGAGGATAAAAGTATAAGTTCATACGAGGATAAGACTGATTACATGATAGGAAGTAAAAGTATCTCACCTGATCAGTCTTGATGTGGAGCTCGCCCACTGCACACTTTTCATTTCTGTAATATAACAAAGAACGACCAAGGATAAGTAAAATCCGTATGAAGCATGAGGATACAAGATATATTGGATATATAGCAGCCAAGATAAAGCAACATGGCACAAGTACATACAAAAACCCTAAATCTCTTTTTTGGTGACTTGTTCTCAGCGTATAATAAAGTTAAACATGTTTACTTCTACAAATTATCTCTGAAGAGAAGTTGCGAACGGATGCTATGAGAAATGAAGGAGTAATCATAGAAACACTATTGTGTGAAGTTCTCCCCAGTCCCCAAAGGAAGGAAAGTAGAGGGCATGTGTGATTATGTGCTTAAGTTTAATGATATATAACATGCAGCTGCAGTAGAATGAACATATCTAAACCTTAGCCTAGGATTATATGTTTGACCATGCACCCACTATACCTACCACTTACTGCAGCCAGTTCCTACATAAGCAAGACAAAATTAAGTACTAACCTTTGCAATTGCTCTTGAAGATCCTTGCACCTAGCCAAAGCATCATCATGATTCCTCTTCTCTTCTTTAAGCTCGGAATCCAAACTTTCTGTTCTTGATTGTAGACGATTCACTTCATTCTGCAACTCCTCTGCTTTCCTTTCAAGAGACTTGTATGACTCGGCCATACACTTCAGTTGAGTCTCAGCCAAGCTGTTCAAATTTTGAGCAGATTCTAATTGCGATTTAATTTCACTCAGAAGCTGCTCTGTTTCCTGGAGTTGAGTTCTTGTGCTCCCCAAATCATCAGAACACCTAGCCAGATCCAAAACGATTTTCTCATTTTCTTCTTTGAGTTGTTCAAACTCCTCCTGAGAGCATTTCCAAGATTTAACATTTGAATCCGAAGTAGGTACTTCATTGGGAATGCCAGGATCAGAAACAGAATCAGAAAAGTGGGAACAACCCTTTTCATATGCCTCTCCCTCTGTGTCCTGAACCAACTTGTTTTCTGGTAATGCAACCTTGTCAATGCAATCAGAGCTACTGGTCAATGCTTCATTACTCTTGTAGCCCAGGACACTAAAGTGAAGTTCACTGGCTTTATTAAAAACATTTGAAAGATCGAGAACAAAATCGTCCACATGCTTTTGGTTTTGAATAACTTTTTCAAACGTATCAGAGAATTCTTGAATGTTTTGGCTCAAACCATCCCCGTCAGGAGATGAGCTTTTGAAAGACATAGCTTCTTTCTCCAGAACCAGAACAAAGTCATGAATCTGAGATATGGAAGCAATCAATTCTTCACTAATCATATGGGCAAGTTCGCCATCCTGGCTATTATCGTTGGACATACAAACTTCTTTCTCTGCAGTTGCCCCATGCCCCTCATTGCAAACCTGCCTATCGATTGAGGCATCTGAACAAAGATTTCCCTCCAAACCAGAGATAATGGAATGCGGCTGAAGATTGTCATGTGTTTCCTGCACTATAAGCCTGATGTCGTCTAAAACCTTTCTCACATCGGAGTCCTTGGACATCGATTCAACCAAAGCAACCACTGATTCGAACTTTCCCCTGGCCACTGATTCAACATCAGATTGCGGAGTTGGACCTGCAGATGAGAGCAAGTTAGGCTCATATTTTGAATGGAAATGCATATCACTTGTCACTGCTTCAGATTGGTTCGCCACCACAGCCCTATTCTTAATGTCCGAAACATCTGAACGAGCCACCGCCCCATTTGAGTCATTTGCTAATTTCTCCATCTCCAGGAAGTCGTCCATAAGCTCCAAGCGATTTGCACTCTCAGCCCTGCTTGCTTTCTGAACATTGTTTTCCTTCTTGGAATGGGAGAGTTCAGATATCATTGCTGTCGCCCAAGAACCAGCATAACTTGCTTGATCGTCGATTCCATCTTCAGAGACAGAGGTAAAGCTGGGTGGACTGCTAGCGCTATGAGTAAACAAGCCATCAGGGATAATTTGATCATTAGATACTGTTGGATTCCTATTCACATGCAACTGTGATTCTAAACTTTGAAGCTTGCTAACTGTCTTCGCACAAACATTCCTGGAAACTTGCAATTCACTGTTGCGCTTTGCCAATGCTTCTTTTAACATATTTGTTTCTTCTTCCATGGCCATTAGACGTTCCGCAAGGAAGTCATTCTCTTTCTGGAACTTCTGTACAATGTCAATGGAAAATTCAGACATCTGGGAAGAGCGAGGACTAGGAGGCTTTACAGGAGGAGATCGTCTTGTACGAGTTTCTCCACAATCCCTGCCTAAGCTGTCAACTTCCAACTTCATTTGGGCCCATGCGGCAGGACTAGGCAACTTTTTACGAACAAGACCACGCAACCTTTGGCACTCAGCTTCCAGCTTTGCTATTTTCTTTACTCCTTCCAGTTGCTGCTTGTTGGCTACCTCTGCAGCTCTTACACTCATATTCTTTTCCTCATTGCGGATATCTAGCTCTTTTGCAACTATACGGAGTTCGTATTTCAGTGAATTTATTTCTCTTTCACATGATTCAACGTTGCTTTTCAACATTTTAATCTCTGCCTCTGCTTGAGATTTTTCTTCGCTTATCCTAATGAGCATGTTAGAACGCTCTTGCAATGACCTCGAAAGTGCAGAATTGTCAGCAGCGGACCGACGAAGTTCTTGGTCCATACTAGCCAACTTTGCTTCAAATTCCTGCTTTAGTTTATCCCACTGATTTGTTTTAGTAAGAACAACGTCATGCAATCTTTGTTCATGTTCGTCCTTCAAATTTCGTATCTGTCTCATGCACTCTTTTAAGGCACCATCCAAATGTGATGCTCGATCTTCAGCAGTAAGCTTCAACAGTGTTACAGATTCCAAATGATTTTTCAAAGCCAACGCTTCTGCCTCGGCTTTTTCCCAACCTGTAGCAAACAAAAGATTTCATTTATAGAAGCTGCGGAATCCAAATCTAAAAGTGAGCAGTTCGGTTATTATGCCAGTGGGTGCTGAAACTCGAAGTGACAAACCGCGTCACTTTAAAGAAAAGAAAAGAAAAAATCATAAATATTATCAAACCTGATACAGCTTCTTCTGCAACTTTAGAATGTTGCCTCACAACGCCTTCTTTGTTGGTCAATTCTGTATGGGCTGCAGATAGCTTCTCATTTAAGTTCCCAACTTCATTCTCTAAAGTTTTCACTTGATCCTCATATGTCTTTACTTGGTCCGCCAACCCATTTAGATGTGAATATGTCTCAACAGAGATTTGAACATATCTTGGCTTTTTGCAATCATCCTGCTAGCAGAGAGGAGAAAAGAATAGACAAGCAAGGAAATAAAGGCCAATGAGAGACTAGTTCAATCAACTACCTGAAAAATGAAGACGAGTCTACAATGGCAATCAACCGTTTCATTGTATCTACTATACTCTTTTTCTATAGGTGTTAGCTACGTTCAACATTACAAACCAGCATGTGATACTGCAGAGATGGGAAGCAAAACAAAACATGATTGAGCTGATCAACTGGGCAAAGTTAACTGATGTTCCTCTTTGAGGGGGTAGTTTGAACCTTCGAACATCCCATGAGCATGCTCGTACAACGATTAGCTACATATGAGGTTCAGTAAGACTTATTAATTAATATCATCTGTTTCAGTGTCAACATTCTCTATCACACTGTATCACATATTTATAGTCATTATGCCAACTATTAACCAACTCTCTGCCCTGAAACATGACAAATCTTCACATTGTTAAGTTAGAAGCTTTCACATAACCATGACACTTGCCAAAGCTTTCTTAATCTATTTCTGGAGCAAAAAGAGAATAAATTTCAATTTATTTCTAGAAGACTCAAATTTCAGAACCACAAGATCTGTTTCAGCAAAAAATAATACTAATGAAAATATGGATCAGCGCGCAACAGGCTCGTAAACTATAGCTACGTAGGTTTAGGAATTGTGTAAAATCACTTAACTCAATCTACCCTCGTGTGACAGTCTGACAGAACAGAACTGCAAAATCATGTCAAAAGTGCTCGCCTAACAATGGCCAGATCTTGTTTCATGGTAAAGAGATGTCCTGGTCAGCCATTACTTTCTGCCAGACATAAAGGTTCATAAGACCCTCCGATATAGCGTCTCTTAAGAATCCACTAGGTCCATGGACCTGAGACAGCCTCTGCTTTACAACATTTAGGCCCTAGATAAGGAGCATGGCATTAGATTTCACCTCAATTTGGGACAAATGAGAGAATCATGGGGCCAAAGAGGTAGAGGAGTTTTAGTAGCCACTCGCCCTCACTCCCTGTGATTTTGTTCAGTCTTAAAGAGAGAAGATATCTGACGAGCGCCTGGTTTAGTAGATGCAAGAAATGATCTACACTATTGGCCCCTCAGATATAAAAGAGGCATTCACTCAGACCAAAACCATGGATGTCCTTTCGAACCATGCCAAGGTTCTACAATTCAATGATTTACTCCATGACCTCTGATAACCTCAATTGTGTCCTTGATGATGATCCACCGTTCAAATTGCAGATCAACAATTGACCCTAATGATCAAATGCTTACTAAACAAGCTCTCACAGTTCATGGGGATGTCTACAGGAAATCAAATGTATCCGAAACCAAATATTTCCAAGCAATTTTCACTGATCTTTTGCATCTCAAAGTAATCAACAGAGCAAGCTAGATAAAAATGGAAAATCATAATAGCCCGTGAATTTCAAACAGAGGTGAAGGATTGCTGATAGTGAGAGAACTCTCCGAAAGAGGATAGTTTCCTTGAAAAATACATAAAAAGGAAAGGACGCAGATGTATTCGAGCAGTCTTTCCTAACATAAGTTCAATAAGAAATCATTAGTGGTGCTAAAAGTTAATGTGCATACTTGATCACCATCAGCTGAATCAGCAGCAGACTCTGAACCAGGAACTGCTTTCTCATTACCAGCTTTGTCGGAGGATTTCTTCTTCCAGGGCCAACTCCGCTTGTCCATTTCAGACTGTGTTTGACGATGTAAAAGTTAGAAACATAATACGTACATATTATTCAACTAAATAATCCAAATTCTAAAATAATGTGCCAGTCCTAATATTTGCATTCGACCGCTTTGCATTTAAAGGTCTAAACTCTAAAATGTGTTTGCACAACATGAATTGCTCAAATCGGATCACAGGGTTTAATGACAGGCTCACATCAGATTCCACCCCATTACACAAAGGCTTTAGTAACTAACGTCAATCAAACCACCACATAAGCAAATCTGCTGCAGTGCCTCCTAGGGCAGCCACAGTACTTAGTTTGTTAAATAAACTTCTACGATAATTTGCAGGAGCTGTTCAGCGCGAACATACTTGTAAGAATGCCCTAGTAACACCGGTTGCCTTTTCAAAATGAATGTGTTATTCACATCGGTGTCTTAGGTATGAGATCTAACAATTGCACACATGGTTGCACCTAACATTCCTGTCCATTCCAGCATACATAATAGCTGGCGCACATGAATGCCAGGTACATACACTAACAAATTGACCGAAATGTGTTCAACAAAGGTAAGAAAAAATTAAGGTTAACCAAATGCTAATAAACATTAACTCTTCTAAGAAAACAATTCGTGCCGGTACAATCTCTTTGCTATTTGGAAGAAGAAAGCCCAAAAAAAGGAAAGGCCAATTGTTTCCAAATAAGAAATAAGTAGATCAAGGAAAAAGAAAATCCCACAAGGAACTAAAATCCAAGCGTGTTGAATTTGTGTTCGTCATTAATACCTTGTCCATTATCTAAATTTAGTCTAAGCGCTTTTGCAGTTATCTACCAGAATGAAGATAAAACACACATCTTATCAAATCATCATCATCATCAGAAGGAGAAGAAGAAAGCGAGAACAAACACTTGAACTAAAGTGAAGCATAAAATTGTGAGTAATCAGTGACAATACCTATAATTGCTATATTCAGATCAAGCAAGGCCAAAACATCGCGACAGTGCAGAATTGGAATTCACATTCGATGTCACAAAAAAATCAACCAATCAACGACAGACTTGCCAATTTAGGAAAGAGATAGTAACACGAAGCTGAAACTATTACCAAAAATAGAGCAGCTCAAATCGGATTCGGTTCTCCAAGTTCAAAATTCGAATCCGAAAACAGTTACGAAACGACACCGACACAAGACCAATCGGCAAAATCCAGTAAATAATCCAACTGACGTAAGCGATTCACCAAAAATGGAGTAGTGCGAATGAAGATTTGCGAGTGCTAGATATTGTATGTAACTTACCACTGTGAATGAATGCAGCTTCTAGAGAAAGAGAGAGAAAGTGAGTGGAATCAGATGGCTTGAGAATTGAGATTGCAGAAATAAAGATCCAATTGCTGTTGGAAGAGAAACTTTACAGTGTTCTAGAGGGAGAGAAACAGAATGTGCAGTTCTGTGGAGAGAGAGAGAAAGAGAGTGGCGATGGTGGTGGTGGTGGTGTGGTGGGAGGGTAAAAAGATTCGGCGTTCGGTGTCAAATTTATAAATTTATACTAGAATTCTGAGAAGGAGAGTGGAAAAAATAGGACGCAGTAGAAGAGAGCGTGTTGAGGGAACAAGGAATGACGGGTTTAGCCCTGGGTGGCGGAGATAATAACGTGGAAGGGCAGAAACCACGCTCTCTCTGGCAGAAGAAAGAAGTGAAAGAAGGAAGAAAAAGGAGGGAAGGGAATGAGCTGTATGCGGGAAACAAGCATATGATGCATTTACGACTTTTTGGGCCCCAGCGTCACTGGGTTGTCACTACCTCTTACAGCTCATTTCTCCATTACCATACCATAAGCCATACAACTTCGGATGTTGATTCTCCTTCTAGCACCAACTTGTTTTTTCATTTTTTCCTAAGAACTGGACCGGTGATCGAACCAGTGAGGCTCCGGTTTATGGTATAACCGATTGGACCGGTGATATAACCGGTTAAACCGTGCGTTTTATTTTAGTTTTATAATAAATAATATTTTTTTAATATAAATATGTAATATATTTTATTAACATATAGCATAAATACATAAATGTGACAAACATATATAATATATCGGATTACATAATGAGAACATTTGTTTTAGAAAACACAACGAAAGGTTAACATAGTTATTTGGACATAATTTAATGATTTTCAAATTAAGTTTGACCAAAAAAGCGATTTTCTTCATAAAATTAAAATTTTGTAAAACAATGATCGTGGACGCATTATTTAGTATGTGTTTAAATTTGAAGCTTTTTTTTCAGACACAACTTTTTTGAAGCTTTTTAGCATTGGAATTGCACATAGTAGTTATGTAAAAAAATGAATAAACAAAAAGGAAAATTTAAAAAGTACATTCAACAGCATTCAATTTTGAGGTTATATAGTAAACTGTTTAGAGAAAGTAACAACAATCTAGTTTTCCAAGCAGTAAATCCCCTTGCCTGCGAAGGAGAGGTCAGGTGTTCGATTCTCAGAATTGCAATTTTTAGGAATAACCAAAGATCGGCCGGTTTTTTCAACCCACCCGGTTCGCCGGTTGGACCGTAAACCGGCCGGTTCTTGACCGGTTCCGTGCATGAGCGGTCCGAGCCTTGAACCAGACCGGTCACATGCCAATTCGCCGGTCCGACTGGTCGAACCGGCCGGTCCGGTCCGGTCCGATTTTAAGACTATGCAGTATACCACTCTGGCTCCGTTTGGTTGGTGGTAAAACATTCTCCTGTAAAATGTTTTCCCTTGTTTTGGTATTTTGGTGCTGGTTGGTTGGAAGTAAAATGTTTTCCTGTAAAATGTTTTCCCTCAAATGATATTATTCTTTAATGCTCCTTTACTGCAACTGTGTCATTTTGTTTTGGTTTGCTAAATGTGAGTGAGTTAGCTGAACTTGTTTCCTATTTGTGGATTCAAATCATCGATCCAATGGTCTAGGTATTAAAGACCGGCACGGTTTTCTTATTCCTCACTTACTGTTTTGGAATGAAATGATTTCCTTCTCTCTCGGTATTTCTCTCTCTTCTTATGCTAGTTCCCAATTCTAGGGTTTCATTTTCACCATCTCAATACGGTATCAGATCTTGGCTGCGGCTGCTGAGTGATTTCAGGTGTTGGAGTGTATTTCCAGGTGACTCTCTATGTGTTGAATCGGCTCGTTTAAGTGGTGATTTGAGGCTCACATCTGTTTTCTGAGATTTTGTGAGAGATGTCGCTTCTGCCTGATTCAGTTGTATCTGGTACTTCTGCAATGGTGACTAATTCACATTCTCCATATTTCCTGCATCATGGTGATAGTTAAGGTAATGTTCTAGTTACTCGGTTGCTCACTGGTGATAATTTCTATTCATGGCATATGTCTATGATTTTTGCTTTGTAAGCAAAGAATAAATTAGAATTCGGGGATGTAAATATCACAGCTCCGTCCGTTTTGGATCCGAAATGTATCATTTTCGGAGAAGATGTGACACAATGATCATGTCTTGGTTACTTTATTCTACTTCAAAAGATATAGCATGCAGTGTTGTCGGTAGAGCTAATGCTGGAGTAGTATGGCTGGATCTACTTGAACATTCTCCCAGGGTTATTTAACTAGACTGTTTCAAATCACTATGGCTATAGCTAATTTGAATCAGTCTTATTTGATTGTGACTGCTTATTTTACCAAATTGAAAACACTTTGGAATGAACTGAGTAAGTACAAGCCTTTGCCTACTTGTACTTGCAATGGTTGTCTATGTAATATGGGGAGAAGGTTGAAGCATGTTCAAGAAGAAGAAAGAGTAATGCAGTGTCACATGGGGTTGAATGAACAGTTCATACCAGTGAGCGATCAGTTGGTGTTGACAGAACACTCGCCTCCTTTCAATGTGGTAGTTGCTAAAATGATATAGCAAGAGAGACCGACTAAGTTAAAGAGTGAATTTGCATCTTTCATGACACATAATATGGCTATGAATGTTTATAATGGATCTGTTTCATCTGAAAATCACAATGGTGGTAAGTAGCTATAAGAATGTCGTACCAATAGAAGAAAACTCAAGTGGTGTTACTCTAAGTTTTGGACGGAGGGGACCAAATGGGAAACTAGTGTTTCACCATTGTGGTCATGAAGGATATATAAAAGCAAATTCATACAAACAACATGGATTTGCTCCAAATATAAAATTCAACCAGGCTAGAGGAAACAATGCCACAGTTACTGGGTGTGTTTGGACGAGATTTTATCAAATGAAATTATATCATCTTTTTTAAATGATTGGTTTAGGTGAGGAGAGAGATTGTATATCTTCTAACCTTAACCACTCATTCTAATAAGCTGATATAATTTCATCTGGCTTATGCTCATCCAAACAGGGCCACTCCCCACAAAGTTACAGTTTCATCCACACTAGCTCTAAAGGTGGCAGCAATGTTAGTAAGACTATTACACTCACAGACAACCTGTGCGAGCAACTGTATCATTATTGAGTACTCATTTGAACATAAAATCCAATTCTGGTCTCAGTGATTCAGGTTCTGTATCTCCATAATCTATGAACTCAATTGAATCACATATGTACTCAAGTCAATCAAGTGTTGGATTTGATCATGGTCCTACTCATGGGAGGGGTTATAAGATCATATTATTTTCATTATTTTGTCTCAACTGAGAAGATACTGCCTCACTCTTATATCATGGATAGTGGTGCTAAAAACGATAACATATGTATGCTTAGCAATGCCAGAGTGGTTCACAAAACTGTTGTGCGTATACCAAATGGTAACGTTGTGGAAGTCACTCACATTGGGAATGTCAAATTGACAGAAAAGCTTGAGTTGAAAAATGTTCTATGTGTTCCCATTTTTCAATGTAATCTAATTTATATTCAACAGCTCACAAGTAGCCATGGATGTGGTTGTGTATGTGAAAGTGATGGATGTGCAATCAAGAAGAATGAAGAGATTGTGGACACAAGTGTCAATGTTGGAGGACTATATCTTTTGGATCTAAAAAAGCCAAGTGATTTTTCAATGGTTTCAGCAGTAGATAGACAAGATAATGCCGTAGTTTTCCATAGAATATTGGGTAACCCTTCCATGCTCAAAGGACATCAACTAGGGGTGTCAGGGGGCAACAAGTTTCATTGTGAAATTTTTCCTTTAGCTAAACAGAGAAAATTGTCATTTGATATCATTTGACACATGACTTCTATGCCTTTTTCTTTGATTCACTGTGACACATGGAGACCTTACAAAACCCCAACACATTCAGGTCATATATTCTTTCTTACAATAGTGAACGCTGCTACTAGAATGACTTTGATTCATCTTATGAAGATAAAATCACATGTTGATCAAGTAATTCATGTTTTCTACAATATGATACTCACACAATTTGATGCTGCAAGATCTGATAATGCTCCTTGCACTTACAATCTTTCTATGGTTTCAAAGATATTGTACACGAGCTCAATCATGTTGAGACACCTGAGCATAATTTAGTAGTGGAGAGGAAGCACCAGTATTTACTGAATGTGGCCAGAGCATTGAGGTTTTAGTCTTGTGTTCCTATCATATTTTGGGATGAGTGTGTTATGCTGCTTTCTCAATCAAAATATTACCATGAACTAAGACAGTAGGTAAGTCTCCATCAGAGCTTTTGGACAAAACATCTCCTAATTATAGTGTTTTCAAGGTCTTTGGGTGCTTGTGTTAATTTTCCAACTTAACTCATGGTAGAACATAATTTGATTGTAGATCTTTGAATGGGGTTTTCTGGGATATGTTTTTGGAGTCAAAGGTTACAGAGTGTATGATCCATCATCTCACACCTTCATTGTGTCAAGGAATGTAGTTTTCCAGGAATATATATTCGCTTTTTCTGGGGATGTACAAGATGTTCATGAAACTTTTGAGGGTTTTTTCTTACTATCACTAGTACTAGACACTGTGGATCTGGCATCAAGATCTTCTCCATTTTCTACTACTACAATCGTTTGAAATATCAGTGTTAATTCTCCCAGATCTTATAGAGAAGTTTTATTGCACCCAGTTCCTATGAGGCATATTTCTAAAGTATTGCGAATGCCCAGACATTTGGAAGATTATGTTGCCCATTCAACAAGATGTAAGTCCAATTCAGTGGTATTTGTGTTTGTGATGTCCAAAGTTAATCATTTTTATGCTCTACTAGAACCATCAACAGCGGCGGAGCCATGATTTGGGTAAAGGGGTTACAAATTTAAAAAATGAAATTCACATACGAACGTCAAAAATATATTACATGGCTTCTTTCTAAAAAGATACTTGTATTTTCGTACAAATACTCCAGTCTTTTGTTATTAAACAGGGGCACTTTTTACTGTAAAAAAAAGGTCCAAAAAAGATTTTACCAAGCATCAAACCTGGCTTAGTGGATTCAGAATACAATGTCTTAACTGTCAGACCATAAAATCACTTGTGTCTAAAATATGGGGCACTTGTTTTTATTAATAGGGGCACAATTGGAAAAAAAATGCATAAAAATGGGGGTATCCTAGTGTGTCTGGGAAAGTTAAGGGGGCACATGACCCCCCGTGCCCGTTCTAAGCTCCGCCCCTGACCATCAACTTACACTCAAGCTTCTCAACATCAGAAGACAGTATGTAGGAACACAATACATGATCAATACTCTAGAAGGGGGGGGGGGGGTTGAATAGAGTATAGTAGTTTTTGCTAAAATGTGGAGTTTTAAAACACACTGAGAAAGCAAAGTATATTTCAAGGCCTTGAAATAAAGTTTCAAGCCCTTGGAATCATCTTAGATTAAGAAAAGATTTTCTGAACTTTTTCAAGGCCTTGAAAAGCCTTTCAAACCCTTGACCTGAAAACCTGTTTTGAAGCTTTGAACAAGACAAGTACAGAACACAAGTAAAGTGCTAATGACACAAGAGATTTATAGAGTTCAGTCATCAAGGACCTACGTCTCTATCTCAGGGATCTAATCTCTGCAGGATTTTCAACTCAATTCTTATTAATCAAAAGCTAAGTCCTCGATCTCTAATCTTACTCTGTTACGGTTTGTTCTCACTAACCTATCTAGTACCTGCTCTAGCTAACTGATCTAATTCTAATACGAATCTCTTGTTGTTCCTCTGAAAAAAACCCACGAGAATAAATGATTATAAGTATAACAGAAAAGATGTACAAGTGAAGAACAGTAAAAGAACACTGTAGAACAGTTTAAGCGGTGCAGCTTGAAGTGTTCTTCTGGATGATGGATTGAGTGAACTGATCTCCTTCAGTGATGCTTCTCAATCCTTGAGAGTGTTTGAAGGTCTCTGTAAAATTTGTGAACGAATTCTCTCAATCAATCTGCTTGTGTGTTGCTTTGTTTGAAATGCAGATTTATAGAATCTTCTTCAAACATAATTTCCTAAAATCAAGCAGCACATCTTTGACTCTCTAACAGCTCTTCCCCAACGGCTAGTTACTCAGTATATTCAATGATACTGACTTGATCTTTTATCTGAGGAGGTTAGGAAGGTCCAGACATGATTCCACAAGTGCAGGATTCCTCTGCTAGCTATATTTCTTTCCTGCATATAGACACTTTAGGAAGGAGTTCCTGCAAAATAGGTAGCTAATTGATCCTCTAAGAAACTCGGTCAAACAGTGATATTAAGTTCAGATCAAGCATCTAGTTAATTTGTCTTTCATCATCAAATAGAGCATATTCAATCAAAGGAGGATAGAGATCAGAACACAAGGAAAACTCCCCCTGATTTTATGTAGTATAGTGCAGTGCTGTTTCAAAGGCTTTAAAAGTTGTTTCAAGGCCTTGAAGCAGTCTGTGAACTTATAATCTCCCTCTTGATGAAAGAAAAAACCACTAATCTGGTTGGTTCTAAGATTCTGCAAAAGAAATTCATTAGTAGCATGGTAGAACAGTTATATGGAGTCAAAAATAAACATAGTAACTTCATAACAGAAACAAAAATAATTAAGTAACTCCAAAAGCATACTGAAACAGTTTAAGTATCCAAATAACCTACTGATCTTCACAAGATCTTATTATCCTGAGAAAAAACACCTAAATTTCTCCCCATTATTGACTTTCATCAAAAAACCAAGAGAAAATGTTGGATCAAAAGTTTTTGCAAATACTGGAAAGCCTGGAAAAATAATTGAAAAAGGAAAAAAAATTCATGTAACACCCCCACCTCTCAGAGCTGGGAAATCTACCAGAAGACCCCAGACACATGGGAGTGTCCTCCGCTAAGGCACGGGAATGCCTCAGTAAGGAGTCAAACCCTAACGGTTCGGTTACTAGACAGAATTAAAGAAACTGAAACTTAAATCAAATTTAATATTATACTTTATGGACTTCTAAGTGATTGACTTATTCCCAGATTCCCACGTAATCACCGAGTTACCGGCGGGCTCTGCACCTTTCGGCAGCTCCAAGCCCAGAAACCGACTGGTCCAAAAATCGACAACATGGTACTTCTAATTGGTGCTTCGAAGTTCCGAACTCGTAAATTGCTCGATTGAAAAATTGATTTAGGGTTATTGATCACCATAACCCAGAGAGTATCCAGCAGAAGCAGAATTTGAGTTTGATGGGTGGTGAAGGTGGTTGCTGTGGTGGTATTGTTTTTGTTGTTAAGGGGGAAAATAAGAGCTTATGAATGATCTTAAATCTATTGCTACATCCGAATAGGTTCAGTTTAAGTAGCCTATTATGGGGATTTAGGGAGTTGACACCTCACAAGATGAGGTGTCCTTCTTGATGTAATAGGTAGGTGACACATCAACGGGGAGAAATTGTAAATTTCACAAAGTTTAGGGTAGAAAGCATGATTTACAAGTTTTATTTAATTTATGAAAAGCTTCAAATCTATCAACTATTTTGAGATATCCAATGTACACTTTGATGTGAATTCGTAGTTCAATACCTATATTCAGATGCTTGAAAAAAAATCAATTACATAATAGCTACATTTTTTTTTATAAATATAAGATTTTAAACCCGTAGAAATTTCTAGGGTGTCACAATTCAAGGCTTTGAAAATAGGGTAGAAAGAAAGGCTAGAATCAAGGCTTTGAGTCTGCATCTTTTTTGTCTCCAGCATCCTCTC
Source organism: Linanthus parryae (assembly GCA_023055425.1). Lineage (NCBI taxonomy): Eukaryota > Viridiplantae > Streptophyta > Magnoliopsida > Ericales > Polemoniaceae > Linanthus > Linanthus parryae. The sequence continues at coordinate 89,578,770 of JALGPY010000006.1, read as the reverse complement.
CTTGATCATTTTTTTCCACTTCCTCATCTTCAGAATCATCACCCTGATCAGCTTCACCTCCAGGTTCATCAGCAGCCACAATTTCAAATAGTTCAGAAGAATTCATAGGTTCCTTTCCTTTCCTTTCCTTTCTTCTTCTTCTTCTTCTTCTTCTTCTTCTTCTTCTTCTGCAATGACTCTTTGAGTAGCTACCAAGTGTCAATGCTTTCTTCATCAATCAAATCCTTATCTTCAGCAATCTGCTTCCCATTTTCATCTTTGCCAGCTTGTTTTCCAGTACCCTGATCTCCTGCAGCTTCATCCTCAGTAGTGTTATCATCAAACAAATAAGCTGTAGAGCCTGCCTTTTATGATCCCTTTGGAATTTGTGAGACTTCTTCCTCAACATGGATCAACTTTATACTTTTGAAGACAATTTAAAACATATATTTCATATGTTTGAATTCAACACCTAGCTCAAACTGTCCCTACTTCAATTCATCCAATTCATTATCAATGAAGTCTAGCCTTTGAAGCACCAGGGATTGGTCTTGAGATGGAGGAGGTAGGGTTGAAGGAGAGGATAGGGACTTAGGTTTAGAAACTTCTTGGACCGCAACTGCTTAGAAGACAATTTAGATTAATGTTTCCAAACTCCCTCACTGACTTTAACAATTCCAATCCTTCGAAAATCCTTTTCATCTAGCATTCAAAAGCCAGTTGTGATTGTCTCTTCCCTGCCTACAAGTATGTCCAAGTGATCAAGGAACAAGGTGAGGAGATTGGAATAAGACAGAGGGTGCTTCCTTTGCTTGGTACAAGAATAAAGCATGTGTTCCATCACAATAGTTGGCAAATCTATCTCATAGCCATGCATGATCAAGTACATCGAGTATAAAACTCTGTAAGAAAGCAACTCCTTGGAATTCTCCTTAGGATCTACACACCTCATCAAAATAGTAAACATAATTTTAGCTTCAGCAGTCAACAAAGAGTGTGTCAGCTGTTTTGAGGAGGTAGCTGCATTGGACAGAAAGAAATCTTCCCCAGCAAATTTCAAAGCTTCAGCTCTACTAGGATGATTGTCAGTGTTGTACCTCTTTGGACACCCCAGAACATTATCAAACTCACTGTGATCTAAATCCATCTTTACTCCAGCAACTTTAGAAGAGATAGTTAGATTCAAGGTCTTGATTTGCTTCATGTTTAGATGGAACATTACAGTAAGTCTAGGGTATGCAATTCCTGAACGATTAATAATCTTCTATAAATAACTTAGTTTCAGCCTCCTAATGCATTCTAGATTCATACCACTCAACATGTTATTGCTCATCATACGACACTATGCAATAGGAAAATAGGCAAAACCATCCAACCATCCTATTTAGGAATGACTAACAAACCATTTACTCGAAAGAACTTTCTTACCAGGATATGTTTGTTTTTTAGAAAAGATCTGAATTTCCTTGCATGTGTCCTTCTGTGATACCTCAATATTTTTTCAAGTGACCTTCTCTTTTCATTTGTCAGGCTTATGAGGCTTCGTCTTTGTTGAATTAGGGCTTCCAATCTAAATCCCTTTATTTTTCTCAGAATCCCCTGATGGATCTGACTTCTTCTTCTTGCTTAAGACAGCAGCTTGTTCTTCCTTGTCCTTCTTGCTCTTCTTCTTTGGTGGAGGAGAGGAGGGTTTAGGTAGACTAGGAGTTCTGGAAGTAGATTCATCACTGCTGGTTTGCACTTCCTATTCTGCAGTCTTCTTCTTCTTCTTCTTCCCTGAACTCATCTTGGATCCTCCTGCCATCTTGATTTTGTCTGAGGTTATTTGAGAGTCCATAAAGGTTTTGGGGTATTTTAGAAGAGAGAGCCAGGAGTGATAGATACGTGAGAGAGGTGAGGAAATAAATAACAAAGAGTTTGAGTTTTAATAGGAAACATAGTATTCCCATATCTTTGAAATAGAGAGTTTGCCAGAAATACAAAATCATTAAGGAAATAAAATAATTAGCTCCGACTTTATAAAAGGATTTGATTTTCAATTTCAAAAAAACAATGTTAGGAAATTATCTACAGAGATAACACCCAACATTGATGATCCCTTTATTGACTATGTACAATGCAGTTTCAAGGCTTTGAAAACAGTTTCAAGACCTTGAAATACTGAAGTCGAGAAACAAGTAATTCAAGGCTTTGGAATGTTTTTCAAGGCTTTGAAAAACTTTTCAAAACTTTGAAAATACATATACCTGATACTCCCCCTAAACCAATGATTCCTTATTTAGCATGCCCAATTCCTATCTTAGGGCAAATAATTTTTCTACTGGCAATGGAAGATACTGCAAATGGCATGTTAGTAGGCACAAATTTAAGAGAGATATCACATATCTCTGCATGATCTCTGATGAAACGGTGTCTTGCATTTATGTGTTTGGTTCTTGAGTGCTGGACAAGATTCTTTGAAATAGAGATTGCACTAGTGTTGTCACATTTAATAGGAATATCTCTGAATTCAAATCACAAGTCTCTCATATATTGTGCTATCCATAGAACTTGAGAACAACAAGCCCCAACTGAATTCTTAGAGAATTTAGTGATTCGGATACACTCAAGTGACTCCAAATGTGAAGAAGAACATGCCAACCTATGCTTCATGGCCAGACATGATGAAAGTTCTGAAAAGAACATTGAAGTAATGGTAAACTGTTTGATTTCAAAACCAAAAGAAGCTCTCTCATATTATCTTAGAACAATGATTTTAAATGAAGAGGACTATCAAAAAGAGATTAGAGTTTTGAAAGAAAAATTTCATGAGCAAGCAAAAGAGAATTTACAACTTGTTTGTCTGAATCAGAATCTTGAAATCCCTTAGAAGAAAACTGACAGTGATTTCAAGGCCTTGAAAACCAGTTTCAAAGCCTAGAAAACACAAGTCAAGGAAGTAGTCACTGAGAACTCTCTATTGAGTGATAGTCTTGTTAATCTGAGACATCAAGTTGATTAATTAGATAAACAAAATACTACTCTTTCTGAGAAACTTCAAGAATCTGAATTAGTCAAAGTTAAGCTTGCAGGCTCAAACCACAAGTTGAACTTGATTCTTGGAGAAAGTTCTAAGTCTGTTCACAAAACTGGTATTGGATACAATCCAAATTTTCCAAGAAAGAACAATACATGATTTGTGAAAGCTGGAAACAAAACTTCTCCTAAGTGTCATTTTTGCAACAAAATTGGTCATGTTAAGATGACTTGTTCTTTCAGAAGATGAGACCCTCACATAATGAGGAACACTTTCCCATTTCAACTCAAGGGACAAGTCAGACAGATTTGGGTTCCTAAAGGGGCCAGACCACCCAACATGGTTGATCCTGAGTATGAGTCCAAATTCCACACTTGGTCTAACAGCTGGGTAAGACAGTGATTGGTGTTTGCATGTTGTCACCAATGTCAAAGAACATAAGTGGTTTATGGACAGTGGTTGCTCAAGCAACATGAGTGGAAAGAGATCTCTATTCTCAGAATTGAAAGAGCAATCTGAAGGTTCAATTACACTTGTTGATAAAGACAAATGCAACATTCTTGGTATTGGTAAAGTTGGTACAGATTCTGAAAATTCAATTCTGATGTTTATCTAGTTGATGGCTTGAAATTTAACTTGCTTAGTGTATCTCAGCTTTGTGACAATGGCAATAAGGTTATCTTTGATAAAGAGAAGTGTGTGGTGCAAAATGAGAAATCAGGAAATTGCATTCTCACAGCCTCTAGATCAAATAATGTTTACACTTTTCAGACTAACAAAGTTGCAGGTAAAAGCTTGAAGTGTCTCAAGGCCTTGAAAGAGGATTCAAAGCTTTGGCACAGAAAGCTTGCTCACATTAGCTTGCATACCTTGAACAAGTTGATCTCCAAAGATCGGGTAAGAGGATTACCATCTATCAAGTTCAAAGATGATGAAGTATGCAAAGCTTGTGCTCAGGGTAAGCTGACCAGAAGCTCATTCAAGCTAAAGAAATTTGTAAGTACTACTAGACCTATTGAATTACTTTATATGGATCTTTGTGGCCCTAGGAGGACTCCAACTCCAAAAGGTAAGAGGTATATTCTAGTGATTGTAGATAATTTTTCTAGATTTACTTGTGTTATGTTTCTAAAAGAAAAATATGAAGCCCTCTCTGAATTTTCAAAGCTTTGCAGAGAACTTCAAACCCTGAAATACCTACCTATTGCTTCAACCAGAAGTGATCATGGTAGAGAATTTGATTAATTATAATTTCATTTGTTTTGTGTTAAGCATGGTATTTCTCACAATTTCTCTGCTCCTAGAACTCCTCAACAGAATGGAGTTGTTGAAAGAAAGAGCAGGACTCTTGAAGATATGTCAAGAACAATGCTTCTAGAATACAAGCTGCCAAAGAACTATTGGGCAGAAGCCTTGAATACAACAAATTACATTTTGAACAGGTGCTTGATCAGACCTATCTTGAAGAAGACCCCCTATGAACTCTTCAAAAGGAGAAAACCAAACATTTCATACTTCAGACCCTTTGGTTGCACATGTTTTGTCCACAACAATGGTAAGGACAACTTGGGTAAGTTTGATGCAAGAAGTGATGAAGGTATCTTTTTTGGTTACTCTCTTACTAGTAAAGCTTATAGAGTTTATAATAAAAAAAACCAAGCTGGTTGAAGAAATTATTCATGTTATCTTTTTATGAAAGCTATGATGGTTCTTTGAGTGAAAGTTTTGCAGACTTGAATCTCAACAAGCATGAATCAGAAGAAGAAGCTGAGAACTCACTTGTTTTCAAGAAAAGTTCAGAAGGAAACATAAGCCATTTTCAAGACCTTGAAAACAGGTCTCAAGGCCTTGAAAATAGAGATCAATGCCTTGACAAGTATGATCATAAAGATATAAGTTATCAAGCTACTACTTCAAGACCAGATAAGTAATATGGAGAGCCTGAAACTTGGTCTCAAAGAAAGAGATTCAAATATCTTTCATCTCATCCAGCTGACAACATCATCTCTGATCCAACCACTGGTACACAAACAAGATCACAGTTGAAGAATCTTTGTGCTTTTAATGCTTTTATTTCTCTTATAGAACCCAAAACTGTGAATGAAGCATTACAAGAAGCAGACTGAATTATAGCTATGCAAAGTGAACTCAATGAGTTTGAAAGAAATAATGTGTGGAAACTAGTTCCCCACCAACAAACCAGTCTGTCATTTGTACCAGATGGGTGTTCAGAAACAAACTAGATGAGAATGGAAAAGTGATCTGAAATAAAGAAAGGTTAGTTTCTCAAGGTTACAACCAAGAGGAAGGTATTGATTATGAGGAAAATTTTGCTCATGTGGCCAGGTTAGAATCAATTAGAATTTTACTTGCTTTTGCATCTTACAAGAACATGAAACTATTTCAAATGGATGTGAAGTGTGCATTTTTGAATGGTTACTTGCAAGAGGAAGTTTATGTTGCACAACCTCATGGCTTTGAAAGTGATAAGTTTCCATATCATGTTTACAAACTTGACAAAGCTCTTTATGGTTTGAAACAAGCTCCAAGAGCTTGGTATGAAAGATTGTCAAACCTTTTGCTTGAAAATGATTTCAAAAGAGGATTGGTAGACAAGAGCCTTTTCATAAAGACTCATGAGAAAGATTTAATTGTAGTTCAGATTTATGTTGATGATATTCTATTTGGAGCTACTAATGATATTTTATGCAAAGAATTCTCAAGTCTTAAGATCAGGGAATTTGAAATGAGCATGATGGGAGAGTTGAACTTCTTCCTTGGACTTCAAATACATCAGTTGAAGAAGGGCATCTTTCTGCATCAAAGCAAGGGACTTGTTGAACAACAACATGTCTCAATCCAAAGAAATCAAGACCCCTATGAGTTCTACACTGTCCTTAGATAAGGATGAATCTGGTAAGAGTGTCAATGTGAAAGAGTATAGAGGTATGATTGGATCATTACTATACCTTACTGCTAGTAGACCAGATATCATGTTCATTTTATGTATGTGAAAGTGTGAGTGTGCAGGTGGTAATGCAGCTATGATACTCTAGAGTGGGGAGGGGTGAATAGAGTATGCCAACTTTTTGTAAAACTTGCTAAGATAATAAGATCTTGTGAAAGCTAGTGAAGTTCAAGGCCTTGAAAACAAGTTCAGGCCTTTGAAATGAAATACAGTTTGGAATAGATCAGTCAAATCTTTTTCAAGGCCTTGAAAAGAGTTTCAAACCCTTGAAAAACAGACAAATTTGAATGATGTAAAAACTGAGTAATTAAAGAAACTATAAATGCAAAAGACAAGTGATTTATAGAGTTCAGTCCACTTGGACCTAATCTCTACCTCAGGGATCTGATCCCTACTGGATTTTCAACACAATTCTTATTAATCAAAAGCTAAGCCCAAGATCTTCAAGCACAGAGAGATGCCTTACTCTGTTATAGCTTGTGGTTCTCCCTAACCTATCTAGTACCTGCTCCAGCTAACTGATTAACTAAGAATTCTCTATTGTTTAATTTGAACAATTCTCGAGAATAAAGATAGAAATATTACAGAAATGATCTACCAATAAAGCACAATACAGAAGAACACTAGAGTGTAGAAACTGCAGTGGAGTATGCAGTGAACTTCTGTGAAATGGATTGTGAGATTGATGAACTTCTTTGATGCTTGTCAATCCAGACTTGTCTCTCTCTCTTTTTGCCCGTTGAGTGTTGTGTGTGTTGCTTCAGAAATGAGCTCTATTTAAACTTGAAACAGCTCTGCAAATCTTCCCAGATTTTCAGCAACAAATCTCCTATTTTGTAGGCAACAGAATTTGACTCTTTGACAATCTTCTCCAATGGTTAAGTTATCACAATCTCCAGAGATAATGTTGTGATCTTGCATTTGAATAGATTGAGAAGTTGTCATACCAGTCAGATTAAACACACAACCATCTTCTCAATTATTTCCTTCCCTGAACAAGTCAGATTAGGAAATAATCCCTCCAAAGTAGGAAATAAAATTCCCTGCAAAAACATAGTCAAACAGATGATATTTTTATGTTCAAACATGTTAGAATAATTTGTCTTTCATCATCAAATAAAGGTAAATCAATCATATGAATGAGAGATATGAAATCAACTTAGAAGAGTTTACAGAGAACTCCCCTTGAGAATGTTCATGTAGGTTAAACAGTTTCAAGGCTTTGATTCCAGTTTCAAGGCCTATGCTATTTTCAAGCCGATGATAACTGATTCAAGGCTTTGAAAGCTGATTCAAGGCCTTGAAATAGTTAAGCTATTTCAAGCCTTGCACAACATGTGATCTTACAATCTCCCCCTTGATGAAAGACAAAACCAAATTCTGTTTAATCCTTAGTCTCTGCAAAAAATACTAATTAGTTCACAATTCATAATAACACAGTAATTCCAAAAAGATCCAACTTATTCAATTCAGCAACAGAAAATAAAAAGGTTCAACAAATATTTCCTAAGAATAAAAAACCTAGAATTTCTCCCCCTTTTTGACTTTCATAAAAAAGATAGAGAGGATGTTGGATCAAGAGTCTGGAAAATTTTGAAAAGAAAACTTAAAAAACTAAATGGGGAAGAAAGAGTAGGCAAGATTAAGGGTTTGGGTCTTCATCTCCATCTTGATCTCCCTCTTCTTCATCACTGTCTTCAACATCATTGGCTTGAACTTCTTGTGAAACCACATCGAGTTCCTTAATGAAAGAACTGATCTTCTCAATAACACTGTTGAACAGGAATGTGAGTCCTTCCAAATCTTTTCTCCCATGCTTCAGTTTCTTCTTTACATCCATCCTTTTCTGCTGAGCAGATGATATTTTGTGATCCTTCTTTCCTGTTTTTGATGCAACTACAGACTGGGACGGAACCTTCTCATGTATCCCCTTGTTGGACACAGAGTACACTCCATAGGATCCTGAAGTAGTGTCAGAGTCTGAGTCTTGAATGAGGATATCTTTACCTTTTCCTTTGACCTCTGTGACTGTCTTTTTCTTGTCTCTTCTAGGACTTCCAATAAGGATACCCTTCTGCTTTTCTTGTGAAGAAATTGCAGTCTATTTCTTCTGGTCAGTAGCTAAAGTCTGGTACTTTTTAGTCATCTTCTTAGGTGGTGAAGACTCCTGTTCTTCATCAGAACTAGGGTTTGATCTTCCAGCCATCTTGATTCTGTTTGAAGCTCTCCTTGTGCTCATTAGAGTTTTGGAGAAGAATATAGAGAGGTAGGATTGATACGGAGAGAAGAGAAGAAGATAAATACTAAAAGTGTTTAACTTTCAAAAGGAAACTACAATATCTCTCTGATATGAAAAGATCTGTAATAATCAGAGAAGATTCAAATCATTAGGTCGTTGGAAAGAAATAATTTAATACTACATTTAGCTAAAAAGAGTTTTTTGAAAAAAGGTAGGGGCTATATTGAGCAAATATCTACAGAGATATCACCCAATACAGAATGATCCAAGTTTATTGACTACTAGTATAGCAGAGTCATTTTCAAGGTTTTGAAAAGGTTTTCAAGGTCTTGAAACGTTATAACACTGCGACAGATAAAAATCAAATATTTGAAATGATTTTCAAGGCTTTGAAATCAGTTCAAACCTTTGAAAGCACATACAACTTACCTTTCGTACCTGATGCTCCCCCTAAACCAATGCATCTTTATTTACAAATCCCAATTCCAATCTTAGAGCTGAGAATCTCTCATCTGCTAATGGTTTAGTGAAGATATCTGCAATTTGCATGTTAGTAGCAACAAATTCAAGAACAATATCACCTTTCTCAGCATGATCTCTGATGAAATGGTGTCTTGCATCAATGTTCTTGGTTCTTGAATGTTGAACTGGATTCTTTGTAATTGAAATTTCACTGGTGTAATCACATTTGATAGGTATGCTTCTGAAATCAAATCCATGGTCTCTTAGCTGTTGAGAAATCCATAGTACTTGTGAAAAACATGCTCCTACAGCTATATATTCAGCTTTAGCTATTGATATAGCAACTGAATTCTGTTTCTTGGAATGCCAACTGATCAAGGATGATCCAATAAATTGGCTAGTTCCGGAAGTTCTTTTCCTATCAACTTTGTAACCTGCAAAGTCAGCATCTGAAAACCATACAAAGAAAAATTAGAATGTCTTGGATACCAAAGCCCTAAGTCTTTGGTTCCATTGAGATATCTCAAGATTCTTTTCACAGCACTTAAGTGTGACTCCTTTGGACCAGCTTGAAATCTAGCACACATGCATACACTAAAAATGATATCTGGTTTCAAAGCTTTGAATCAGGTTTCACAGGCTTGAGCTATTTCAAGGCCTTGAAACAGGATTCAAAGCCTTGAAACTGTCTGACCTGTATGCATATACTTAGGGGGAGTTTTTCTGAACTCTTCTGATCTGATTCTACCTCTCTCACCCCTATGTTTGATCTGTTATTATTTGATGATGAAAGAAAAACTATTTTGATATTTTTAACACTATCTAATTCCATCTGTTTGACTGAGTTTTACAGGGAAATATTATGTCCAAGTTTGGAGGATTGGTTTCCTAATCTGGATTTTGCAGGAAAGGAAATATTGGAGATAATGTGATTCTGTGATCAATCAGACACTCTTGAAAGCTTCCCAATCTTTTTAAAGGCAAGATTAGAACAATATCTCGGAAGATTATGTCCAAATATCCGTTTGAGAAGGCTGTTAAAAGAGTCAAAGTTGTTGCCTACAAAACATGAAGGTTGTTGCTGAAAATCAGGGAAGATTTGCAGAGCTTTGAGCTGTATAAATAGAGCTCATTTTGAAGCAACACAACACTCAACGGGCAAAAAAGAGAAAGACACATTCCAGGATTGACAAGCATCAAAGAAGCACATCATTCTCACAATCCATTTCACAGAAGATCACTGCATTCTTCACTGCAGTTTTTACACTTCCAGTGTTCTTCTGAATTGTACTTTATTTGTAGATCATTCTTATACTGCTTCTAGCTCTCATTCTCAAGGATTGTTCAAAGTGAACACTAGAGAATTCTTAGTTAATCAGTTAGCTAGAGCAGATACTAGATAGGTTAGAGAGAACCACAAGCTGTAACAGAGTAAGGCATATCTTTGTGCTTGAGATCTATGGCTTAGCTTTTGATTAATAAGAATTGTGTTGAAAATCCTACAGGGAGAAGATCCCTGAGGTAGAGATGTAGGTCCAAGTGTACTGAATTCTATAAATTTTGTGTCTCTTGAATTTACAGTTTTATTTGCATACTTAGCTTTTACAGCATTCAAACCAGTGTGTTTTCAAGGGTTTGAAAATCTTTTTAAGGCTTTGAAAAAAGACTTGTCTGTTTTCTTTCAAACTGTATTTCAATTCAAAGGCTTGAAACTGTTTTCAAGGACTGAACTTCATTGCTCTTCACAGAAAATCTTCTCCTTTACAAGTTTTTCAAAAAGTTGGCATACTCTATTCAACCCCCCCCCCTTTTAGAGTATATGTGCTGCATTTCTACCTGCATACTCCCCTTTCAATCATCTTCCTCCTTTTCAAGACTTTGGAATGACTCAATCTCTTTAGCCTTCAGTGCTAGGTTCTTCACAGTTTCTGGTAGTTCTCCATCAACTTCATTCATCGAGATTTCATGAGTGAGTAGCTTTTCTTGAAAGTAATCTAGTTGAAGACATGATAAATCTCGAGCTTCTTCAATAGAAGTGGTCTTTGGTTCCCATTTGGCTTTTGGAAGGCTCCTCAAGATCTTTCTGACTTTCTGTTCATTTGTAAAGGACTTTCCCAAGGAATCCAGATTATTGACAATATCTGTGAATCTGTTTAACATATCCTTGATAGAATCATCTCCATTCATTTTAAACAGTTCGTACTGCCTAAGAAATATGTTGATCTTTGTTTGCTTCACTTGGCTGGTTCCTTCATAGGTCATCACCAGCTTGTCACATATTTTCTTTGCAGTTTGCAGCCTGATATCCAATTGAATTCATCTGCACTGAAATCACAATATAAGAGATTCATAGCTCTGTACTTCTTAGAAAACTGTTCTAATTCAGAAGTAGAAAGTGAATCTTCAGTTTTGGGAGTTCGAATCCCATTCTTTTCTATGTAGAATGTATGAGGACCATTCTGGATGTTGGACCACAACTCAACATCCTGATCAATGATGAACATTTTCATCAAGACTTTCCAGTGCACAAAGTTGTCTCCACATAATAAGGGAGGTCTGTTAGCAGCTCTTCCCTCCAAGAAACTACCATCATCTACATTACTCATGATCACAAGATTGTTAGATCTGTACAGTGATACAAGCTCTGATACCAATTGAAATACAGTATGTAGGCACACAATATAGGATCAATACTCTAGAAGCGGGGGGGGGGGGGGGGGGGGATTGAATAGAGTATGGAAGTTTTTGCTAAAAGGTGGAGTTTTAAAACACACTGAGAAATCTAAGTGTATTTTAAGGCCTTGAAATAAAGTTTCAAGCCTTTGGAATCAACTTAGACTAAGAACATATTTTCTGAACTATTTCAAGGCCTTGAAAAGCCTTTGAAGCCCTTGAGCTGAAAACCACTTTTGACGCTTTGAACAAGACAAGTACAGAGCAGAAAGTAAAGTGCTAGAGACACAAGAGATTTATAGAGTTCCGTCCTCAAGGACCTACGTCTCTACCTTAGAGATCTAATCCCTGCAAGATTTTCAACTCAATTCTTATTAATCAAAAGCTAAGCTCTAGATCTAATTACTGAAATTCTCCCCACCTAAGATTTCTCCCCCAATTACTCGGAGCACATTAGAGACTCAAACTCTATGGAAAATAGTGTACTCATTATGTTATATATTTAACTTTAGTGGGCAATAGACAATAAACCTATATGCAAAATGCATTTCGGGACACAAATTCCTGTACTTTCAATTTCACACTACGAACCCCTACAATATACATTCGTGGGACTCATAACCACAAATTGACAACAGTAGTTAAATTTCTAACGGAAATTGACCACGTGCTAATCACATGATGGTCCTTGAAGTTGCTTTTTCTTCATCTATAGAGCTAACACGTGATGAATTTTCGTTAAAAATTTAATCCTTGTTATCAACTTGAGTTCTGTGTCCCGCGGATGTATGTTGCAGTGGGTTGTAGTGTGAAATAAAAAAAAATGTAGGAACTTTTGTGTCCCAAAATCCGTTTGCAGGTAGTTTTAGTGTCAATTACCTAATTTTAGCAATAATCTATACTATACTATATGAAGACACTCAAAATTTTTGATGAAACATTTGTACTTTTCAAAAATACCCTTGCTTGCCTAAATATAAATAGGAAAGTACAGTATGGAATTTAGAACCCCACTCTCCCACGTTTTTTTTTTTCTTATTATTTCAGTTAAAAGTATACCCATTATCTATTTTACAGTTTTTTCTTTTACATCATAATCTCCTGGCATTGCGTGGACATGAATACTTTTTTTTTTGAGAAATCCGATCGCGTAAAATAAGGCATGAAAAAAGAACACGTACAAAAAAAACAAGAAAAAAGAACCAAACCATGACTAAAACTCTGCAGGTTTATATATATATATATATATATATGTGTGTGTGTGTGTGTGTGTGTGTGTGTGTGTGTATATATATGTATATATTTGTGTATATATATGTATATATGTGTGTATATATATATGTGTATATAAATGTATATATGTATATATATGTGTATATATATATATGTATATGTGTATATGTATATATATACATATATATATATGTATATATATATATATATGTATATATATATATATATACACATATATATATATATATGAGGACATCAGAAAATGAAAAACAAAAGCTGGAGCACTCCGCTTATTACTCCTAGTACTAGTAGTACTTGTTATAAAATAATGTCGGACTAAAATTAAGCTTATCTCTTCTTTTTTCCTTGATACGCCCAAATTAAACTTTAATCATCCATCACCAAACCAGAATAATGTCTTTAAAATGACACAAGAACAAACCTAATCCCATCATGTAGCTGCATTACTCGACCAATTCAATCTTCCACCATCAAATTAAAAACCATCATATCGTAATCCATCACAATCAATCAATTGTTATCAAATTAATTGAATGATTAAATAAATAAATAAAATATAATGGTATATATTTGTAGTTACATGCAATAGAAGAGACCAAAGACGACGCACTCGCAACAGCTGCAAATTATTATTGTCCTATTCAAACTTCAAAGTATGGGGGTGTGCATTGGAATGTCATCATCGCCAACCACTTAATTAGCTAAATACTGCAGCTGTACTATCATAATAATAAATCATAATAACAATTAATCATTAATTGTAGCAACTAGACAGAGACAGTTCAATTGATCTTGACGTTCGTGATTTCTTTATATGAGGTGTTGTTGGTTAAAAGACACTTGTGCCCCCACTAGTTTGATTGAAGGGCAATTTCACCCTTTTCAATTTGGAAAAGGACACTCTTACCCCTTCAGTGTGTTGAACATTAAAAAACATACACGATACACCTTACATTTTGACACCGTTAGTCTGGGGTTGGCGTATGTAGCTATAAGTAGCTTTTTGGACAAACTTGACCCCCCATATTTTGCAAAATGTAGAGATTATTCAAGTGTATAGCATGACCGCCCGTACACCAGCCTACCAGTCTCTCAAGCACAAGGTGTAAGTTTTGTGAAGTTGGCACATTGAAGGAGTGAAAGTCTCATTTTCTAAACTGAAAGGGGGTGAAATTGTCTTTTAGTCAAACTAGAGGGGTTGAAAGTGTTTTTTTACCCATGTATGTTTTATTCAAGGGTAAAAGACAAAAAGCACCCTCGAGTATGGGTTATATACAAAAAAACCCATCGTGTTTGGGGATATACAAAAACCACCCCTGTTACTAACGGGACACTAACGAAGGGGTAAGAAGACATTAATACCCTCATTTTAGCAAAAAATGCCACATTATAAATACTCTTTATTCTTCTTTCTTCCTCACTTTGTAACCTAGCTGCCTCCTTCTCCTTCCCCTTTCCCACCTCTCTCTCTGCCCTCCACCCACCATCGACAGAGATTTGTCTCTCTCTCAGCCTTCCACCACCATCAAATCCACCATCAAACCCACCATCATGTTGTTTTCTCTCTCTCTCTCTCTCTCTCTCTCTCTCTCTCTCTCTAGATCCGGCGACCAAGCACTTGGATGTTCCTGGGTCGGTTGGGCGTAATTGGTTGGCACGGAGGCGGCGGCGTAAATCGACAAGTAGGCGCGACTATTTCCTTTCTGGGTTTGGTTTGGAGCATCGTTGTCTTCACTCGACGAGTAAAGTTCCTCCAAGAACTCGAATTTGTGATGTGGGTGTGAATCCTTTGACTTCTTCTTCCTTCCCTCTTGGTCGCTACTGCAGTTGTGGGTAGGAGTGGAAGTTGGGGGATTGATTCTGAAATCGATGTGACTATTTGCAGAGGAAGAAGAATAGGGTGGGAACCTAGGTTTAGGTCTCTTGTTGTTGAATAGGTGAAGATGGTGAGAAGAAGAGAGGCGATTAGGGAACGGGTGATATTCATACATTCTTCACCGATCCAGCCGCCTCCTCAAAGACCCACCACCAACGGATCTCTCTCAGAACAATCGCATCCCTCTCCGCATTGAAACCCACCAAATCCAATCTCAATTCGACGCTTCTCTGCCGGTTCTACACCGCCCAACCCAAGGAAAACAAACCCAACTTCTCCACCATTCTCGTCTTCTTCGTTTTCCTCGGAGGATGACGATAACGGTGATTCTGTCTTCAATAGCAAACATTACGAGTTACCTAACATGGGTTCTGGGGTTGAAGCAGTAAAACATCGGACTTGGTATGAATACAGAGATAAGGCGAAAAGGGCTATTTTTGGGGAAGAGACCTAAACGAGGAATCGAGGATTCAGATGAAGGAGGATAAGCGGAGGAAGAGAGCTGCCATGCTTGCGAAAGCTTTGCTTGAAGCTTCTTTTGAGAAGCCTCTTCTATCGGTTTTCTTCGATGGGTTTTTTTGTGAAAGCAAGCTGTGTTGGTGGGGATTTGGTACTGGTGAGTACTTTGATGTTGGGTTCAATTCACCATATTTGTGATTTAGTTAGTGTTGTATTTGATTTTCGTTGGTGTGTCTGATGGTGTGTGGTGATTGATTTGGGTACATTGATGTTGGCGGTGGTAGTTATGGTTGTGCTGGAATAGAGCAGTGGAAGGGCACTGGTGGTGGTGCTGTGGTGGATGCGGAGGTGGAGGTGGATAATATCAAGAACATTAACAATATAAACAAAAATATAAAAATATGGGCAAAATGGTCATAAAAAAGTCAGATTGCACCCCTCTCTTAACTGACATTAATAGAAGGGTGGTATTTGCCTAACGTCCGTTAGTGACAGGAGTGGTTTTTGTATATCCCCAAACACGAGGGGTGTTTTTGTATATAACCCACACTCGAGGGGTGGTTTTTGTCTTTTACCCTTTATTCAAAGCCTGTAATTTATTTATTTTACCTCTAAGCCAATTAAATTAATTACAAAGACCATTCATTCAGTTGGTCTACGTGTGCATGTTATCTTGCGCGCACCTCTACTAAATTTATATAAATTCAAGATTATTTGTCGTCGTGAAATTTGAACATGAGATCTCAAGGAGACATAATGATAAGTCTCAAAGCTCACCCACTAGGCCAATCCCACCTAAGACCTCAAGGGGAACAAAAAAATAAGTCTCAAGGCTCACTCACTAGGCCAATCCCACCTGAGACCTCAAGGGGAACAAAAAGATAAGTCTCAAGGCTCACCCACTAGGCCAATCACTTAGGTTATAAGTGACCGAAGTTCGGTTATGGTGAGAATAACTAGTTTACAATGTCGGTAATTCCAACTAAGCTAGTCATCAAACTCAATTACGTTTTGTAAAATTTCCTAGAAGACAATGTTTTCTAAAAGTTGAATATGTTCACTATGGTTGTTCAATTTAAATAGGTTTTTTAGAATTACATCAAATTTTACATTTAGTCGGGTTCGAACAGGCCACATCACGCGTGTGCTTCAGATGCTCCATCACTGAACAAACACTCATTTGCTATAATTTTGACTTTATACCAGTATGTTATATAAAAGATGTATTGCTCTTTCAAATATCTTCTCCTAAGCATCCTTCTCAGTCAGGCTCTAAATTACACACTAACAAATTCAAATCGGTAAGTAGCTTGTGCATGAGGTCATGTGTTCGGCTTACAGTAGGAGTGAATTATCACTGTATATGAGGAAGGTTCCTCAATGTGCGATTCAGCCCCAAAATTACATGAAAAAATCGCTCGAACCACTACACCACAAATGCGTGGAAGTCTACAACCCACAATTCATATTAAGAAAGTGAAAGAATAACGAGAAGAAGAAGAATAAAGACGCAGAGATGGAGAAAATCTCCTGATTCATTTCTAAGATTCAAACTTGCAGAGTGCTTTTGGTTATATTCTCACACACAAGAATTAACCAATAGTTCAGAGACTGAAAATGTAAATAACAGAAGAGGAACAACTCATTGGTCCGGAATCAACCAATCAGATAGTGCCACGCCGTCTAATTAGAGTGACCCAGCTGTTGAGATTCACAAACTAACAACAAATATTAAATAATACAAAAACGACAACATACTACTGAAAGGTTTAAAACTCAACGCTAATATTGATCCAACGGTGATGATAAAAGGCTTCAAGATACATCGAACGACTACTGCTATCTTCATGTTTTACTGTTCATTTGGTCAATTGCTTACCAAATGAATAGTAACTTGTTCATCTTCAAAATCCTGCAGATGCTTATGTTCTTTATTACCCCCTCTCTAGTTGGAGTGTGGATAAGCTTCACACCCAAGTTGGATAACAGATCCCACAAACTGCAGAATGGAGTGCTTTAGTAAGGGGATCGGCCAACTGATGAGTTGTAGAGATATCCCTCAAAGAAATGTTCTTCTTTTCCACCAAATCCCTGATATGATGACAATCCACGTCCACATGCATTGTTTTGTCATGAAAAACTGGGTTGGCAGCCAATTGAAGAGCTGAATTGCTATCGCAATAAACCATTGGAGTATGATGGAGAGTGATCCCAAAATCATGAAGAAGATATATGAACCATTGTATCTCACAAGATATTTCTGCCAAGCTTCTATTCTTAGACTCTATGGAACTTCTTGAAATCACTGTCTGCTTCTTGGATCTCCAGAACACAAGAGAATCACCCACATAAACCAAATACTCTGAAGTGGACTTTCTTGTATCTAAACATCCAACCCAATCAACATCTGAATATCCTATAAGCTCAAGAGAGGAATGAACTGAAAAGAACAGTCGTTGAGCTGGAGCATTACTCAGATATCTAAGTACAAGATGAGCTGCTTTGAGGTATAATGATGTAGGCTTAGAAATGAATTGAGATAGCTTGTGCAGAGCAAAACAGATGTCCGGTCTTGAATTATAGAGATACAAAAGCTTCCCAATCAGTTTCCTGTACTTAACAACATCCTCATTAGATAACAAATCTCCAGATGTAGCAGTAAGCTTCACAGAGGAATCCATAGCTACTGAAGCAGCTTTACAAGATCCATACCAATTTTCATGTATTATATATAAGGAAAACTTCCTCTGACATAAAGTAATGCCATGATCATTTCTTGCTATCTCAAAGCTAAGAAAGTACCTTAGAAAACCCAAATCCTTTAACTGAAACTGAGTGTTCAACACATCTTTCCAACTAGTGAGTTCACTCAAAAGATTTCCTCCTAATATAATGTCATCAACATAGACTAAAATGAATACAAAAGATGATGCTGGAGTCTTCACAAAAAGAGTATAATCAGTCTTACACTGAGTAAAACCAAAACTAAGGAGAGTAGTTGAAAACTTACTATACCATTGTCTGGATGCTCTCTTCAAACCATAGAGAGGTTTCTTCAAGTGACATACCACTTTATCCTTTGAAGAGAATTGAGAGAGCACTTGATTGGGAACCTTATACCCTGGAGTAAATTCCATATAGACCTATTCATCCAGCTCCCCATGCAGAAATGCATTGTTGACATCTAACTGTAAGAGATGCCAACCTTTTAGTGCTGCCAATGCTAGTAAACACTTAAGAGTAGGTAATTTCGCCAGGAGCGAAGGTCTCTCTGTAGTCAATCCC
Source organism: Linanthus parryae (assembly GCA_023055425.1). Classification (NCBI taxonomy): domain Eukaryota; kingdom Viridiplantae; phylum Streptophyta; class Magnoliopsida; order Ericales; family Polemoniaceae; genus Linanthus; species Linanthus parryae. The sequence goes on along the minus strand of JALGPY010000006.1, from coordinate 89,560,559 downwards.
TTCTGTTTGTGTGTAGCCCTTTTCCACCAGCCTTGCCTTGTACCTTTCAACCTCTCAATTAGACTTCAACTTAATCTTGTATACCCATCTAAATCCCACAGGGTCATGTCTAGATGGGAGAGCAGTAATGTTCCATGTTTTGTTTAACTCTAAAGCCTATAACTCTTTATCCATAGCTTTTATCCAATAAGAGGACTTACAAGCCTCTTGATTTCTATGAGGCTCTGAAATTGTATCTATAGTGGTCAAACACTTAGAATAAGTTGAAAGAACCGGTGCAGTATCAAATATCACTGGTGCTAAAGATGCTGACACCATTCTAGGTCCACCAACTACATAATATTTCAAATAGCTTGGTGCTTAGAGCTCCATAATACTTCTTCTTACATGAATCATAGAAGGAGCTGGAGTTGGAGTTTGTGTTGGGGACTTTCTTGGATCATCAATAGCTAGAGAACTGAAATCTTCATCAAGAGAAGACAGTACAAGAACATTACCATAGTTCAAAGTGGTTTATGATAGAATTGGTGCTGGTAAGACCACATCATCACTACAATGTGGCCAAGAGGATGATGGTATAGCAAAAGGAAACACACTCTCATGAAAAACAATATTTCCAGAGATTATAAAAGTACACTCTCTCAAATTATACAGCTTGTATCCCTTCATAGGAAAACATACCCCAAGAAGACACAAGGCTCAGCTCTAGCATCAAACTTAGTTCTCCCTTGCTGCAATGTAGAAGCATAGCACAAGCACCCAAAAACTCTCAAAGAGCTATAATATGGTATCTCTTCGCACATACACTCATAGGGTGATTTATGCTGCAACACAGGAGAAGTAACTCTATTGATAATATATGTGGCTTTTAAGACACTATCACCCCAAAACTTGCTAGGCAAAGAGGACTGGAACTTAAGAGATGTTGCCACATTCAGCAAGTGTTGATGAATACTGAATTTTTTTGATGAGATTCCACACAAATTAATGGTGAACTATTCCTTTCTACAACATAAAATCAACCAAAGCTAATTCTTTAGCATTGTCACTTCTGATCTTCTTGATTTTCAAATCAAATTGTGTCTCAGCCATAGTATAGAATTGAGGAAGAAGAACTTGAGCTTCTGACTTATGCACCATTAGATAGACCCATGTCATCCTAGTAGCATCATCCACCAAGGTCAGAAAATATCTATGGCCTGCATAAGTATGCACTCTATATGGTCCCCAGATTTCACAATGGATAAGTGCAAAAGGTGCCAATTCCATCTTCCCAATACTTGAAAATGGTAGCTTCTTTTGTTTAGCTTGTGGACACACCTCACATTGATAATTATCTGCACACTTCAAAGTTCTGATCATACATTTAAGCTTCACATATGAAAAATGGCCTAATCTTTGATGCCGTGTTTGATTAGAGAAGAGAACATCATGTTTGGCTTAGAAAGTGTTGCATTACACAAATTAGCACCAAAAATAGCTATCTTCAAAATATAAAGACCATTGGAATTATGTCCCTCCCTAAGAAGAACCTTGGTATCTTCTTGCAGAATTTTGCAACTATCTGCATTGCACACAAAATGCACCTCTTCACCTTGGCCAATTGAGTCATAGAAATCAGATTAAACTGAAATTCAGAACTCCCACAATCTGAAGAGTTGAAGTTAAATTAACATTCCCCGTATGAGAGACTTTAACTCTCTTACCATTAGCAAGTAGAAAAACACATTAGAAACCTCCACAGCTTCACTGAGAGTACCAAGATCATGACACATATGATCAGTTGCTCCACTATCAACTATCCAAGTGTCACCAGTAGAATCATTCACAATTAAAGAACTATGAAAGCCATAAGAACCAAACACACCTCCCATAAAGTGTTGACCATAAGGAGATTCATTACCTTTAGCATGCTGATGAACATGGATCTCCATGTGACAAGATTTATTACTGTGAGATGGAGAATCGGGAGTGGAATCACTTACCCCATCATGAATGGACTGCTGCATCTGTGTGTTAATGTACTGCATCATTTGATTGCACTGACTCTGAGTATAAGGAAAAGAACTCTTATCTACAGCTGAAATATCAGTAGAAACTCTATCTCTAGCCACAATGTGTGCTTGAGTCTTAGTCTTGTTCTTAAAATTAGCAGGATAACCATGCAATTTCCAACACTTGGCTTTGATGTGCCCAATACCACCACAGTGGTGACAAGTCAATTTTGACTCAAAAGTCCCTTGTGCATAAGTACCATGCTGTACATCCATTGTATTAGAAGCAAAGGAACCATGAGAAGGACCTCTATATGTCTGTCCATGATGAAATGGAGAAGAATACATAGCCATGGTTGGCATTTGAGTACCCATACCAGTAATGGTTCCTTGCATCTTTTGTTGAACCACCTTAGCAAACACCCTATTTAAACAGGGAAGAGGAGCCATAAGAAACACCTGATCTCTAACAGATGAATAGCAAGTATTAAGTCCCATAAGAAGCTGCATGATATGTTCTTGTTGAAGCTTGTTATGTATCATACCCATGACATTACAAGTACAAGAATGCATAACATCAAAAGTGAACATCAGCATTTCAGTGTAATTCTCCAGTTCATCCCAAAAATATTTTAGGTTAGTGTGTAAAAGGAAATCCTCAAGAGAGATCCAAGTGTACACCTCAAGTAGGGGATTAGAATAGAACACCGAGAAGTGCAGGGGTGAGTAATAGGGAGAGAGTAAGCAAAGGCAACTGCTCATGAAAGTGAGACAGTAGACTAGCAAAAGATCTGAGAGAGATTAGGGTGTCCAAGAGCTTGCAAAAGAGGGCTAACGATCCTATATATAGTGGGGAAGTGAGCATTGTAAGGGGGGTTAATGCACCATAAATGGCGGCTTAATGATAGCCCCGGTAACGGCACGTTCGACCGTATATATAGGGAACGTTATGCACCAGCCCGTATATATCGGAGACCGTTATGAGATCGTCCGCATTTATGGGATACGTGAGCCTTAAACCTCTCAGTCAGTTACCAGAGGTCGCGCGAGAGCTTGGTTGTCGCTCTCGCGCGACGGGCCTTACTCTAGCCTCCAAACTTCAAGTCTCTACAAGTCCCGTGTAGTTGATACACGAGGGCTCTGTCTCGCAGCCCCCAAGTGGATAAGCATGGGTAGTTATCCGGTATGTATGGAGCATAGCTAGGTGTGCTGGATGGCTGCCACGTGGCTATGATCTGTCTATCTAGAATGCACTATCTACATAAGCCCCCTTTTGCGCGAATGTCACGCGCGCGTTTGTTGTGTAGTCGTGCAAAATCAGCCGTGCGTGGACCCTATGCGGATCCTCGTATCATTTTGAATTATATTCGACAACCCTAGCCCCCAAAAGCCGCCATCATCGCCTAGGGATACGTAACGTTGTATAGCCTTTAATAGAGCGTGGCATGACGCGTTTTGCAAACGACCTCCACAAGAGGCGAAACGAATCATCAAGAGCAGAAGAGATGTCTTGATCAGTGGGCTAGCAATTCTATAAAATTTAGCAGCTCAAGAATCGATTTTCAAGAATTTGTTGGAGGAAGACCAATAGTTTAGCCTCGTAATTCTCGCATATAGTAACTTGAATATTTTGAATCAGTCTGATTTTGATGTATGAATTTTGAATCATTTTATCGCTATGTGGCTTTCACAGTTTCAACTTTTGTGAGGCTGTAAGCGAAATTATGCATATTTGGATTTTGCTTATGGAAAAGCGCTTCTTCTTTTTCTTCGCGGATGTTGAGCGTAATTTTGCCATCTTAATTAGATAGACTTGTAGTATTAAAGTTATGGCTAACCATCTTGCTATTGACGAAATAGATAGGCTTTCAATTGCATAGTGCTGCTATCTAAGCAGGTAAGCTTTTGTTCGAGCATGATTGCTATCTGAACATATAGACTTGTAATGAATTTTGCTGCTATCTAAACAGATAGGTTTATAAAAAATGGCTGCTATCTAGGCAGATAGGCCTAATCAAGAATGGGTGCTATCTAGACAGATAGGCTTAAGGCAAGAAATAAAGTTATCTAAGCAGATAGGCTTCCGATCTCGTAACATTTCCATAAAAGTAATCTCTATCTAAACAGATGGGTTTAAGCTCACATTTCATACCATCTTAGGCAAGTGCTGCTGTCTAAATAGGTAGACTTAAGCTCGCGCATTGGTTCTGTCTGGGCAGATAAGCTTTGGATTGAGCACATTTGCTATCTAAACAGATAAGCTTTTACTCGCGTATTGATGCTATCTAAACAGATCAACTTAAATATCGCTGCTATCTACATAGGCTTAGTGTTGCTATCTTAGACAGATAGGCTTGTATCAAGTTATGTTGCTGTCTAGACAGATAGGCTTGAGTTCGGATATTAGTACTATCTAAACAGATAGGCTTAAGTTTTGCGGCTATCTAAACAGATAGGCTTGAGTTCGCGTATTGCTGCTATCTAGATAGATAGGCGTATCTTGATTTTGACTGCTATCTAGATAGATAGGCTTCTTCGCATTTGTTGCTATCTAAACAAATAGGCTTTGTTCGCACTTCCTGCTATCTATACACATAGGCTTAATCAAGAATTGCTGCTATCTAAACAGATAGGCTTTGTTCGCGTATCGGTGCTATCTAAGAAGATAGGCTTTCGGTCAAGCGTGATTGCTATCTAGACAGATAGGCTTATATCAAGTAATTTTACTGCTATCTAGACAGATAGCTTAATTCTCGCATATTGGTGTATCTAGACAGATAGGCTTGAATTGATTTTTGCTGCTATCTAGAAAGATAGGCTTATCGAGCGTGGCTGCTATCTAGGCAGATAGGCTTTATTGAGAATTTTGTTGCTATCTAAACAGATTGGCTTAAGTTTGCTGCTATCTAGACAGATAGGCTTAAGTTTGCTGCTATCTGAACAAATAGGCTTAAATATCGCTGCTATCTAAACAGATAGGCTTATGTTTGCGGCTATCTAAACAGATAGGCTTATGCTTGCTGCTATTTACACAAATAGGCTTATGTTTGCTGCTATCTAAACAGATGGGCTTAAGTATCGCTGCTATCTAAACACATATGCTTATGTTTGCTGCTATCTAAACAAATAGGCTTATGTTTGCTGCTATCTAAACAGATAGGCTTATGCTTGCTGCTATCTAAACATATAGGCTTATGTTTGCTGCTATCTAAACATACAGGCTTATGCTTGCTGCTATCTAAACATATAGGCTTATGTTTGCTGCTATCTAAAGAGATAGGCTTAAGTTTGTTGCTATCTAAACATATAGCTTAAGTTTGCTGCTATCTAAACATATAGGCTATGTTTTATGAATCAAGCGATTGATTGCAAATCATAAGGGAAAATGAAGCGAGTGACACAAGTAAAACTATCGTTAATGTAGTCCTCATATGGGAAAAAAGCACTAGAGTGCAAGTTTTGGGCAAGAAAAGTTCTAGGGATAGTATTTCTTCATACCATGTTAATATGCGATTTCTTTCCATTTGGCTCCTTTTCAGAGTGAGACGACAAAGGATTGCTGCTCACGTCTTCAGTTGGATCGGAACCCCCCGATCCTCGATCATTCGAGTATCTCTTCGTTTGCTTCTCCGCGATGGGCTCGATGTTCCTAGTACAATCAATTAATTTGGAGAAAATAGGCATCTGGAAATTAATTAACTTACCTTTGTATTCGTCTCGCATGCCTTGGAGACAGATTTCAACGAGACGGTTCTCGACCACCTCATCCACGCATTCCATCGACTTAGTTTTGAACTTCTTTATGAATGCGACGCCTTCTTCGTCATGTTTCTGGTGCATGCGCGACAGGTGTATCGTCGTAACCTTCTCCTCAACCTGGAAGGACTTGGTGTAAAACATCCTGACCATGTCTTCCCAGGTTCTGATGGAGCCTGCCTCTAGAGTTTTGTACCATTTGTACGCGACATTCCCCAATGATTTAGGGAACTTGCGCATAAGCAGCCTAGTATCGACCCCGTGCGGGCCCATCAAGTCAACGAATCTCATCATGTGCTCGTGCGCGTTCCCGCTGACCTCGTCGAACTTTTCCCATTTGGGTGCCTTGTCCCCGGCAGGATTGGGCATTAGATATATGTCCCGCGGGATAGGAGGCGCACTATCAACTTTTGGGATGACAGTATCTGCAAAGCTCTGATTTGCGATGATGCTGTCTTAGCGTTGTTCCACGGCCGCGACGTTGGCAGGCATACTTCCTCCAGATGTTGCCGATGGTGCTGCCGCGAAACCCGAAATATAGGGCATGTTTGGATCATAGGGAGGTGGAGGTGGGAGTTCGTAACTACCTTGGGCTCCGTTCGCGTGTGAAGGCAACACGGGGTATGGAGAGGTATTCCCAGCAGATATCAGGGACGAGCTTGATTGGAGCCTCGGTGCCTGGGGTGCAGGACCATTGGAGAGAGAAGATTGCGGATTCGGTAGGATGGGAGTGTGCACAATAGAGGTGGTGGTTACCCATGGTGGAGGCAACTGAGCTGCTAGTGGTGGGGCTGAAGCCCCCTGAGCAGTGTTCGGAACAAATCCCCCCAGGATCGCCATAATCTGGGCCATCTGGACGGACTGAGCTTGCACAGCCTTAGCCTGGCTTTGGATTGTCATAGTGTTGGTGTTGGGAGTCTCGTCTCTCTGGGTTTCTTCTCCCAAAGGAGATTGTTCACCATCACGAAGGTTACCCTCAAGAGACATGGCTGCTAAATTGATTGACTCGTGCATTGAAGGTGGACGGATTCACGTTGGGTTCACCAAATTGTGTACAAGGAAATCCTCAAGAGAGATCCAAGTGTACACCTTAATAAGGGGCTTAGAATAGAACACAGAGAAGTGCAGGGGTGAGTAGGGAGAGAGTAAGCAAAGGCAACTGCTCTTGAAAGTGAGACAGTAGACTAGCAAAAGATCTGAGAGATATTAGGGTGTCCAAGAGCTTGCAATAGAGGGCTAACGATCCTATATATAGTGGGGAAGTGACCGTTGTAAGGGGGGTTAATGCACCATAAATGGCGGCTTATTGATAGCCCCTGTAACGGCACGTTCGACCGTATATATAGGGAACGTTACGCACCTGCCCGCATATATCGAAGACCATTATGAGATCGTCCGCATTTATGGGATACGTGAGCCTTAAACCTCTCAGTTAGTTACCAGAGGACGCGCGCGAGCCTGGTGTTCACTCTCGCGCGACGGGCCTTACTCTAGCCTCCAAACCACAAGTTTCTACAAGTCCCGTGTAGTTGGTACGCGAGGGCCCTGTCTCGCAGCCCCCAAGTGGATAAGCATGGGTAGTTATCCGGAGTGTATGGAGCACAGCTAGGCGTGCTGGATGGCTGCCACGTGGCTATGATATGTCTATCTGGAATGCACTGTCTGCACTTAGTAAAATAAGCAGTAACACTCAGAACCCCTTGTTTGAAATGCACAATGGCACTACTAAGTTGAAACACTGTAGGTAAATTCTTCTGAGAAAATCTCTCATCCAAATCAAACCAGATTTCCTTAGTTGTTGTATAATAAACAACACTAGATGCAATTTCCTTACTCATAGAATTGATTAACCAAGAGATAACCATTCTATCACAATGTTTCCACAAGGAATACAGATCAGAAGTCTTCTTTGGCTCAGAAATCACTCCAGTCACAAAATCCAATTTGTTCTTAGCCTCTAAGGCAACAATCATAGATCTGTACCAAAGATTAAAGTTATCACCAGTGAGTACCTCTGAAATCAATCATTCCTGGAGAATCAGAGTTGTGCAAAAAATGCGGCGAAGATCCATCCATCTGAGGTCGAGATCCCGAATCGCCAGAAACCCTAGACGTATCTTGTGGAAACACCATTATGATTAATACTAGATCGGTTGAAACAGAACAACCCTAGCAACTTCAGACACTTAATCGAGAAGAAAATGATTCGAAAGCCTATGGCTCTGATACCATATTAAAAAAGTGAAAGACGCAAAGCTGGAGAAAATCTCCAGATTCATTTCTAAGATTCAAAATTGCAGAGTGCTTTTGGTTATATTCTCACACACGAGAATTAACCAATAGATCAAGAACTAAAAATGTAAATAACAAAAGAGGAACAAATCATTGGTCCAGAATCAACCAATCAGATGGTGTCACAGCATCTAATTAGAGTGACTCAACCGTTGAGATTAACGAACTAACAACAGCTATTAAATGAAACCAAAACGACAATGTGCCACTAGAAGGTTTAAACTCAACGTTTAATATTGATCCAACGGTGATGATAAAAGGTTTCCAGATGCATCGAACGGCTACTGCTATCTTCATGTGTTACTGTTCATTTGGTCAATTGCTTACCAAATGAACAATAACTTGTTCATCTTCAAAAGCCTGCAGATGCTTATGTACTTCAATAATTCACAAAACTATGTCCGGGAAAGTAAGACAATAGGTATATAACAAATCATTTAATACGTTCGGTAAAATACAACAACTTATATTTGGCATGTACATTCGATTTCAACAGGGTTTTGTAAGTTTTGTGGTTTAACAGGTTTCTAGTACATAGGTCGAATCATTTGCTAAATGCAGTAATTTAGGTGGAGGGTTAGTTAAACCCGGAGCACCATATCAATTTTTTTCTTGAGGACCACTAGACTTTGGACAACAGTGCATATGATTCATGAAGAGATGTATACTGGTTTGGAGCAGAGTACAAATTACAATATTGTTGTAATTTGGTGTGAAACATACAAAGACATTAAGGTTAGAGTAAGACGTGTTGTTTCTTCTGCTACTTCTACTTATATATTGTCTTTAGCAACAACCACCTAAAAGACAAAAGCAATTTCATTACCAATGCCAGCTAGAATAATTAAATATCATGCTTCTCCAAAATAAAAACAAAGGGCATGAACTCTATGATGGATCATATATAAATGAGAATGTGCATGAGCATCTATGTTTGGCATCATTTGAAAGTTTGAAAAACGCAAGGAAAATATTTGGGTGATAATTTACGCTGGATCTGAAAATCAAAATATGTTTTGTATAAGATTAAATAGTAGATTATTAATTTAGTTAAATTAATCTATATATATATATATATATATAAGCAAGGGAATAGGCTTCCCCTTGCGCCACATGGAGTCTGAGAAGCAGTCTTTACTTGCCATTTGTCAAGTTATTCTTCCAAGTGGCATACATGTGGCATGTTAACACCAATAAAAACTTGCCATGTCATATTTGTTACATGCATTCATCCTAATTATTACTGTCTTGATAATGTAAATTTGAATCTAACTTTTTAGTTTCTATTAATTCAGAATTCACTTTCTGGACCATTGTATGCAACTAATTCAATGTATCCATTGAAGGTTGAACTTTAGAGTCTTATCGTTATCCAATAAAATATTCATGCCTACAGATTCTTCTGAATAACTTTTAAGAGCAAATGGTGTTATGAGCAAAAAATCTGTTGCAGGTTCTCATGTCTGGGTCTCGGACCCTGCACTAGCTTGGATTGACGGTCAAGTACTGAAAATCAATGGGGCAGAAGCTGAGATAGACTAGCAATGGAAAGAAGGTAGCCCACTATTAGAGAAAACATATGGTGTTATTTATTTGTATCGAAGTTTTTATTTTATAATCTTCCTCTTTGTTCACCAATCACAAGCCATAAGCTATTCATTTCGGAGTGGATTGTCTGTTCGGATTAGAAATTTGAGTAATTCAAGTGCATAAGTTTTCCTAAAAAGTGTCGAAACTCGCAGGTAATGAAGAATTATGTTGAGGGAAAAGTTGATAGACTTCTAATTTACCTAGCAGTTGATGTTAAGGAAGAATTCACTTCTTAGATACACAATATTGTACTCATGTCCTTCGATTTATATGACGTTTTTGTAGATTAAAGCTCCGGCAGATCTCGCTGTAGTGCAATCAAGTTTTTGACAGTGAAGACTCCCCGAATCCAAGTACTGGAATATGAGTCAGTACACTTTATTCTCAAGACGTAAGGTGTGTAATTGAAAGAACTTCCAATGCCCCATTTCTTCATTTGGTTGCTAATAGAGGTATGATACAATAACAACACCATGTTCTCCTCCATCTCTTAATATTTTTGTAGTTTATACAAAAAAATGTTAGTTAGGACGAAGAATTAAGAAATATCTCATTTTTTGAACGAATATTTCATTTATATGTTACATGCCGTCTCTTTTATCTCGAAAATCCTATGGATGATTTCCTCTAAACTATCACAGTTGATTTCATTTAGGAGGTCTTGGTGGAATATCTTAGTACTTAGGGGTGCTTTCTTCAGTGCCACCATAAAATAGAAATGCGTAAATTTTATCGAATTCTTAAGTAATCCTTCATGATTTTGCATTGTGAAACTAAGCCTGGAAAATTATTTTTACGAAAGAAATTTAGGACTCATGAAGAAATTTCAAATGTATGTTTGTAAGCAAACTGAGAATGAACAATGCTAATTTTTACCAGAAGGAATCAGTTGCAATTGTGATAAACATTACAATGCGCGCGTAAGTAGCAGAATAAAGTCAATAAACATAAATTCCGCAAGTCAATTCCAATGTTTCTCAACGGGACTGTCAACGGTTGAGTGACTTGATTTTGTTTATGATAATGCCTTAATTGGTAATTATTTTTCAAAGTCACCTAAATTGGTAATGTTGGAAATGAATCTAAAAGATATCCTAAAAAAATGTGACACTATATTCTCAAATAAAAAAGTACGTAAAACACATCTTCTACTATCCTCTATATTTCAAAAAGACTCTGTATATTTTATTTTTTTTAGAGCAATGGAAACGATATTTTTTTTTTGTCTTTTAGGATGTAAAATAGATATCTCGAAAAACACAATAATTCCTTAAACAATAATTAGAGGTTCCCGCGCATTAGCGCGGGCTAACGACTAGTATGAATAAATTTGAGGAGTCTGAGAATCAACTACTACAATACACTGACCTATACTACTCCTTAATGATCTCTTGCCATATTAATATAAAAAGCACATCAAAGTTATTTCTTTATAATTTTGATAAATTTCTGAATAGGAGTTATAATCTGGATGATATTGGGTTGTTTCCCGCCGGCCGTCCATATGTTCTTAGACCGTTTTTGCCATTTATGATATGCAAATGTGATTATTTGATACGGAGGGGTACATTTTACTTATATAAATTCATGTACATTTGGATATGATCGCGAAAGTTGATCGTGTTGTCTTCGGCAGGAACAGGTTCAGGTGATTCTCTGAATGGTGGAATTGCTCATATAAAGCATGAGAAGATTTGACCGAGGCTGGAACAGAAAAGAGGACTGGGAGCTTGCTCCCTGCGTTCAAAAGCAATTGTGGATGTGTTTAGACGCATCCAGATAGTAGAGGAAGGAAATGTTGCTGAAAATGACTAAGTAAAAAACTTTGTTCTCATTGTATGCGTCCAGACGCAAAGACTGCAGCGCCAAGACGCATCAAGGGAGCAGCGATATGAATGACTTCAGAACAATGTCGAATTGTCTGAGGCGATACGCGCTGCTGTATGTATCCAGATGCAGAGGGCTCTGCGCACCCGAAGAGATAGGAGAAAAAAATTCCAAAAAATTGGCTAAATATGGAGAGCTTCACTCACTGTAAGCGTTCACACGCATTCTTGTCTACATTCTGACGCAACCAAAGGAGAAAAATCTGGGTTAAAATGTAATTGTGAGACTTTTACATGGAAATTCGTGTTCGGACATTACAATACAAACTAGCAGTCACCAAAAATAGCATCATTCACGTTGGGATCATTCTTGAAGCATTGCAGCAAGGGTATCAACCCCGAAACATCAAGACGCAATAATTTCATCATTCATGACTTTGTAATGTGTACATTCACCAAAAATCCGGACGAGTGACAATGACATAAATCAGATTACCAACAATCTGTCCATATCGAGTAGGATCGATAGAGGTTCAACTATTTGTAGGTTGTTTCCGGTTCACATGTATGTCACCCGCGTCACCCATTATATGGTCTAAAACAAGACCCTAGGTCTTGGTTTGATAAATTTCGTTCCACAATGCTCAAGTTTAGATTCTCTTCTAGTGCATTTGATTCAGTTCTCTTCATTCGTCATACGAATCGGGGTATTATTCTTCCACTGATCTATGTAGATGATATGATACTTACTAGGGATGATCAAGTCAGACCTCGAATCACCAATTTGAGATGAAAGACTTGAAACTACATAGTTATTTCTTGGGTCTTGAGGTCACTTCTAATGCTGATGGCTACTCTCTCTCATATCCTAATTAAGTATATCTCTGATGTTATTGCTCGTGCAGAACTGATTGATCAAAATGTTGCCTCCACCTCGTTGGAGCCCAACTTGAAGCTTACTCCCTGGTAGGGTGAACCTCTATCTGATCCTACTCGATATCGACAAATTGTTGGTAGTTTGGTTAATAGACATAGCTTATGCAGTTCATCAGTTTAGTCAGTTCCTGTCTGCTCCTCACTCTACACATTATGCTAATGTTCTCCGGATTCTACGTATGTGAAAGGTACTCAGTTTCGTGGTCTCCATTTTTCTGCTCAATCTACACCCAAGTTATATGGGTTCTCAGATGCAGACTGAGCTGGTGATCTGACTGATAGAAGCTCAACAGCTTGATACATTTTCTTCTTGGGCGACTCACTTATCTCTTGGTGCAGCAAGAAGAAAACTGTTGTTGCTCGGTCCAGCACAGAAGCTGAATATCGTACATTGGTTGATGCCACACAAGAGCTTGTTTGGCTTCGATAGTTACCAGCTGATATGGGAGTGTCGTAGTCTTCTGCTACTACAATATTTTGTGAAAGTCGCAGTGCCATCCAGATTGCTCACAATGATATGTTACATGCGAGGACGAAGCACATTGAGGTAGGTTGTCACTTCACTTGTCATCACCTTCGTGATGACACCATTCATCCGGAGTCTGTAACTTTGGCCGATCAAACTGCATACATTCACACGAAGTCTCTTCCGCCTGGACGCTTTGGTGAATTGGTCTCCAAACGTTCGCTTATCAGGAAAGCTATAATTTGATGGGGGCTGTTATGATATACATAGTATATTGGTCGTATATCTATTATGTATAAAATTAAGAGTCTACTCGTAACTATAATAATGTGTACAGACTATATGGGACCTCTGTACGTATTTTCTTTTGAGACTTACATGTTTTTGTCGTCTACAGCGTTCGAACCTATGACCATATGCAGTGGCTTTTAAATGCTCTACCCATTTGCTACCTATGTACATATTCTAAAGTCAAGTTCAATACCAATTATTCTACTTCTCTAACTTTCATATCATTTCAGACTTTCTGTAATTAGAAATATAGTTACTTATAGTGAGTGAATAAATTCACAATTACATGCCGGTGTAAGATATACATGACATTAATTAATCAACATCTAATGTAATCGTGATCACTGCTTTTCAACACATCTACGCTTTCGGTTTTTGTTTTTAAAAATATTTTTCCATCATAATTTTATAGCTTCTTCTTTTTTTTTTCTGTTTTTAAATGCTTACCAAACAAGCTCAGGGTCAATTCACCAAAAGAAAGGCCCATGGACCAAGTCAAAGGAGAAGAGAGTAGGTCGTTTGAGACATTGAGTACTCCAGCTGGAGCCATTATTCTAATGCGGGCTTCTATTTGCCTAATGGAGACAGTAATATAAATCCAAGAAAACTTTACCAAATTGAGTAATTTTCAAGTTAAGAATAGTACTATCCCACTTTGAAATAAATAATGGATGGAAAAAGTGTAACCTAACCTAAGTCCCTCATTATTGTTGTTTGCGATTCATTGTAATTACATTCAAGAAATTCTAACTATGAACTAACTAAAGAGATTTGATCAAATGGCTCAAACTGCTCTACCTTTGAACTAAAGATCCCAAGTCCTTATTTGCAATTTTTTTGTAACAAATATATGAGGCTGATTAGTTTATGTTGAAATTCTCAATGATTTGATGAAAAAATACTTGACAAATAAATACAACAATTATCATAATTATTATTGTTTGGATGTGCTGAAAGATACGAATGTGATGCAAATATATTCAGCGGCACTTTTACAATCATTATTATGATAAATGTAATTCATTGAATTTATGATACATCTAAAATGTCATTTGTTTGGACAAACTCATAATTCATATATAAAAAATATGTTTACTATAATATTTTAACAAGTCGGATTCAAGTAAGCTGAGAAAATAGAGATTGTAGAATCTCTAAACTATTAGTCAAACTATACTAAAATATGAATGCAAAAATACACAAGACAAGTGAAATTTAAATTATTTAATTATAATTTAATTTTAGTTGATTTTAGTCTCATGTCAGACATTGATACGGGTAGCGTATCATTATTATCTATTTCTATTTAGTTATTTATTTAGTTATTGGGTAGTTAATAAATTAATTATTTAATTATGTTATTTGGTTATTTAATAATTTGAGCTTGGCCCGTTAGGTTAGGGTTATGTCAGTACTATCTATTTAAGCAGTGTAATCTTGCATTATTAATCAATCAATAAAGAAATTATTCTCTCGTCTCTGTCTCCCTTTATTCAATATCTTATTCTCGTCTTTTCTAAATTCTCCTCTAAATCTGTCTTTTTCATCTATCTTCGATACGAATGACGTATCATTGGTGCTTTCATTGAGAGAACCTTATGTTAGGGTTATGTCAGTACTATCTATTTAAGCAGTGTAATCTTGCATTATTAATCAATCAATAAAGAAATTATTTTCTCGTCTCTGTCTCCCTTTATTCAATATCTTAATCTCGTCTCTGCCTTCTCTTCTCTAAAGAGAGAAAGTTTGAGAGAGTAAGTACTCCTTCGTGAGTTTTATCGAACTTGCTCCGGCAAGTTTCTTGAACTGTTTCCTCTTCATCCCTCTCTTCTACAGCTCCTTCAATTCCAATCTCTGAAGGTTACCGCTGGAAATGCCGCCGGGCTCGCCGCCGTCGCTCCTCCTGACGGCGGCGATTCCTTCCCCCCACCCCTTTTTCTTATTCTTCAGTTTGTTGTCTCTCCTTTTCAGATCTGGGCGCATAGCTTTGAGCGAAGGTTTTCTTCGAAGGTTCGTGTTGTTTCTCAGACAATTGTGGTGTTGGAGATTGTGTTTTGTGCCGATCTTCTGAAGAGCCACCATAAACCTTCGACTTATTCTCCGATACGTCTCTGCCCCTTCAACATTTTCTCAGGCCAGATCTATTTTGCGATGTTTGGATCTGATCTTTTCAGGGACGAATTTTTCAAGGGTTATCACTGAAGTTTCAACAAGAAATCTTTTTTTCGAGGCATTTGATGTTTGCAGCCAGAGGCTATTTTTGCAGGTTTATGTTATTGATGTTTTGAAGTTTTTTCTTGTCTTCCTGCACTGAGTTTCCGGTGGTGTTCCGAGCGGCCGGAGGTGCAACCAGTGAATCCGGTTGTTTCCCCTTCTCTATTTTGGAAAAATCAAAAGTCAGCATGCGGAATAGTTATGGTATCCTATTTTCAAGATGTATTGGAAATGTTCGCTATATCTTTTTCTTTTTTTTTTATTTTGCTCTTTTCTAGAGCATAGCATTGTCTTCAGAGTTAGTGGGTTGTACCACTCTGATTATGTTACTAGATATTTTCTGGTCTTGTATTGGCTGTGATAGCCTATCGTTTTAATGGAAGCTACAGTTTTCGGCAAAAAAAAAAAAAAAAAAAACGAATAACGTATCAAACATGCACTAAGTCAACTGAAGATTGGTGTTTACATACGCACAGCTCAACTGTGGTGTATGCTAACTAGCTTTTGGCCGAGTAAGAAACAATCCTTAAAAGAAGCAGATAAAACGGGTGAGTATGTTTGAAGCAACATCCACATTTAGCAAGTTGATAAAAAAGATACTAATATGCATGGATCAACAACTCTGTATGCCCATATTTGACAATGTGACTTGACCAACAAATAGAGTAGTAAAAGGATATAGTGGAATGAAAAATGATTGCTACCAATGGAGTCATGGGTGGGTGACTCCATTATTGGCTTGATTTATGGAGTACTGCCCAAGCTGCCATTGGCATCATACTTCTGAGCATCACACAAGTTTCTAATAACTGTTAATTTGATTCTAATACAAAAATTAAAATATAAACAATGTCAGCGCTATTGATGTTCTATGTTTTTTGTCAAAATAAAATGATACTACTTATTTGGTGGTTTTGATTTTAGAACTTTTGACAGAAAATTCTCTTGCAGTTTTGCCTCGCAAACGCTTAGCCACATGTAGTATTAGTTTTGCTACTTATCATCTCTGCAGTTTGTAAAATTACGACACTTAGGTCAAATTGTTTAATGACGTTATCTTTTTCGTTAGATAAGTGATTGGAATTTTAGTATTTTTTAAAGACACAATTTTAGTATCTTAATACTCCAAAAAGAGCAATGTGATATTTTCCTCTTTGTTTTTCTTTTTTTTCTTTTTCCGTAGATCTCTCTTCCAAGTTTATTTGTATTTTTTATTCTTTTTTTTTTTTTGCTTTTTATATAACAGAAGTTAACGACGTCAATCAATCTGACCTAAGTGTCGTAATTTTACAAATTGCGGAGACTATAAGTGGTAAAATCAATAATGCATGTAGCTAGATGTCAGCGAAGTAAAACTGCGAAGGAATTTTCTGTCAAAATAATTTTATATTAACAAGGTGACAAATTTGATTAGTGATCATAAAATAAAATTTGTTAGGGCATCTCTCACCGTCTCCACTCTCCAACCTGAGAACAGGGAGAAGTGGAGGGGGGGTTATGGCAAGTATTTCGGTATTGATTACTTGATAATAAAAAATGTTTACATTTATCAAAAATAATCAACATACCCTTTTTTGATAGTTTGTTTTACTATATAACTAGACGTAATCCCGCTGTTGAGTTGGTGCCTTGAATTGGTCAAATGCGGCCAAATTCTTTGTTTCCAACTTTGATTAGGAAACATTGGAAGTCAAAGGCGGTGGATGATTAGTTAGGAAACAAGTTTGTTTTCAAATCAGATTTGGAAACTTTAGGGATTTCCTAGCACTATATAAAGAACCTAGTAGTCACATTATTAGGTATGCAAAACATTGTAATTGTTCCTCTTAAGTGAATAAAGAGTGTTTTTCCGCCGTGGAGGTAGTTGGTAAATATTTTGCTAGCGAACCACGTAAAATACTCGTGTTCTTCTTTTATTCGTTCTTCGTTCGTGAGGTGGTTTGACATAACAAACTGGTATCAGAGCTCTGAAACAGGAGTTCTGTTACAACAAACTGGTATCAGAGCCAAGGTTGACGGTGTTTCAAGATCAAGATCAAGGCGGAGCAAAGCTAGGGTTTCACTGCTTGGTGAAATCAAAGCTAGGGTTTTGCGATCTAGGTGGAGCACGCGACTAGGGTTCAAAGATCCACCAAGAACGATGTCCGGATCGATGTTGAAGATCGACAGGTTCATAGGAGGGAACAGCTTCAGTCTGTGGAAGATAAAGATGGAGGCTTTGCTCAAATCGCAAGGCTTGTGGGCACCTTTGACCGCGGACAAGGGAGGCATGAATGTTGCATCACCGGAGTTCAAGGCGATGGAGGAGAAGGCACACGCAACGATTATGATGTGCTTATAAGATGACGTGATCATCGAGATTGCAGATCAGAAGGAAGCAGCGAAGCTCTGGCTCAAGTTGGAGAGTCTCTACATGACGAAGAGTCTCACTAGCAAGTTGATGCTAAAGCAAAGGCTCTTCACCCTCCAGATGCTCGAAGGTACGGCTCTCAAGGACCATCTTGATCAATTGAACACAATTCTATTAGATTTGCGTAATATTGGCGAGAAGGTGGAGGATGAGGATGCTGCACTTCTGTTATTGATCTCGTTACCCCCATCATATGAGAACTTCGTGCAGTCGTTCATTGTGAACAAGGAAGACTTATCCCTAGAGGAGGTGAGATCGGCGCTCCATGCTAGAGAACTACGCCATAAGGGTGCAGGCACAGGTATAGAGGACCATGCTTCCGGACTGATGGCAACGGGGGGAAGCAAGAAGGGTAAGAAGAGCAAGAAGAAGCAGTTCTCAGGTTCTAAGTTACCCAAGGATGTTTGTGCCTTTTGCAAGGAAAAGGGGCACTGGAAGAGAGATTGCCCGAAACGTGGTCAACAGGGGCAGAATGGATCTGCAGCCATAGCAGAACAAGGTAACTCGTCCGAGGATGATTACGTTCTAATGGCGGATGTTGTCACGCACTCTCAAGATGCGTGGGTCCTTGATTCCGGAGCTTCCTATCATATTTTCTCTAACAGGGAGCTATTCTCGACGTACGACCAAACGGATGGAGGGTCTGTCTACATGGCAAACGGAGCCATCTGTAAGGTGATTGGGAGCGGCTTAGTTAGATTGAAGACAAATGAAGGGAAGTTATGTACCTTGGAGTAGGTCAGACATGTACCACTTATTAAGAAGAATCTGATCTCCTTAAGTCTACTCGACAGCAAGGGATACAGTTTCAAAGGTGAAGGTGGAGATCTACAAGTCTGCAAGGGTTCTAAGGTGATTCTCAGGGGAGTCAAGAATGGGACTTTGTACATGTTGCAAGGTTCGACGATCACAGGTTCTGCTGGAGTTGTCTCAGCCGAGATTAAGGAAGCTGGTCTAACCAAGCTGTGGCATATGAGGCTCGGTCATATGAGTGAACGTGGAATGCAGGAACTTCACAAGAAGGGGTATCTCACCGGGCATGCGCCCAAGAGCCCAGGGTTTTGTGAGCACTGCGTGTATGAGAAGCTATGTAATAACCGACATTTCTAAGTCATGTTAGCACGTTAATAATATGTGATTATACGTTTATATGTCATTTAAATTTTGACTTTTAACTCATGCAAAATAATGAGTAGCATGTTATGTGTAAATAAACTAGAGTTGAATGCATTGTTTTATTATTCAAATTTCATCTTGTAAAATATGTGATAAATAATTATGTGCCTAGTTAGATTAAATGACTAGTTTCGGTGAAAGTTAACTGTTGGAGGTTAAGTTGCTAATTACTAGTGCCTTTAGTGTAAATTGTAAACCAAAAATAAATTTGAATAGTTCATGAGAAGAATTGAAAATTGAATGCAATGTTTTATGTATACAAGTACTACGTGGTAGGTTTCCTATATGTATCACATACGTAGCCATAATCGTGTATGCGTCGAATTTATAATCGCATCAAACACAAGAGTGGTAGAATTGTTGCACCAAATAACTCCCAAATACCCAACTTGCATGCTAGACACTTGGCCACACTCACTTACCACTTGTCATCCCTCCATACAAGTGTCAATTTGCCCTCCTTACACATGTCACTCTCCCTAGTTTCTTATGGGCATATAAAAGCCACCTAGTACATCTTTTACATCATTTTTTTCATATTTTCTCTCTCTAAAATTGTTTCAAGCTCTCATTTCTCTCCTCATCACCACAATCCCGATTTTATACTAGACCCTCCAAAAACATGGTCCAAACATGAGATTTTTGAGGTTTTAAGTGAAGAAAATCCATCTTGGGTGTTAGTTTATCAAGTGGGTAGCAAGTTTTGAGCATTTTCATCAAGTGCGAAGCCCCTAGGAAGCCATTATACACCACTTCTTCATAAGCCTTCTCAAGAACTTTATGAAATTAAGGAGTAAGTTCTATTTCTTTGCATCTACATCATAATCTTAGTTCTTCACACCTCATTCTTGTAATTTCATGGCAAATCTCTACTTGCATGTTAAGAATTCATCATCCTCAAGACAAGAATTGATCATGTATCATCTCATTTGTATGATAGCATAGTATATTTATGGGTGCATGTTCTTGATTCATCACAATCTTCATGATTTACATACATGCATGTCAAAAGCTAAGTTTTGATAGTAGCTACTTCTTAATTTGATGAAATAAATCTCAATTCTTCTTCTCTTAGACATGATTTTATTCCTTGAAAGATCATTATGTGTTTCTATGGTGAATTTATAGTTGCATGTTTTTGATTCATCACCATTTTCATGATCTAAACACATGCATGGAAGAAATTAGAAAGCAAGATCACCTAGTAGTGCAAATCATGTTTTACAACTTATATTCATGTTATGTGTTGAATTATCTTGCATATATGTCTTAGGGGTTTTAATTGGGGCTAGAGGCATGATTTTATTTGAAAGAGTTTGAAGAAAATGAAACAAGAAACATGAATTTTCGGACAGAAAAATCTGCTCTCGGGTAAAAGTTTTGACCCAACTTTAGAGGGTCATAACTCACTCATATGAACTCGGTTTTTGGTGTTTTTGGTATCGTTTCAAAGCTATATGTGTCTACTATCATTTCCAGTTAGTTTTATGCCAAAAGAATCTCTAGATTTTCTGTAATATTGAAGATACTAAAGTGTGTCAAATCTGAATTTTGCTAGTTGCTTGACATATTCTATGCCATGTTTGGTAATTAATTTCTTGTACCTCCCATCCATGAAATGGTATGAAAATAAGCATGCATGTGATTTAATATGTCTATTTTATGGTATTATAATTTATAAGTTCATAAGTTAGAAGATCACATGAAAATAAGCAATTCTTTCAAGCTAGTTTATGTAAGTTTCATGTTTTAGCTCATAATATGTGATCTTGCATTTATGTGTTGCATTAAACATCTAATTTGCATCAAATAAAGAGTATAAGGTCCATGAGTATGTGAATATAAGAAAAGTTATTCCATGTGCATCTTAGAGATGTAGGCATGTGCTATGCTTTGATTGAATTAATGCTAAGTGATTATATGTGTGATTTGTAGCATTCTTTGCTAGTTATGTGACGGCGGAGTAGATGATCACGTGCATTAAGTTGATTGAAATTGGACTAAGGAATGTTAAGTAAATGGCTTAAGCTCGCAAGGTGAGTTACCCTACCTCCCGAAGTTTGTACCGAGCCTCAAGTTTCTTAAAAGCTTATGTATGTTCATGTTGTCCCTATTATTATGTATGTATGTTTTCCTACTCAAATGAAATGTTTGTGCCCATGGATGCTAATAAATAAAATAAATGAACGTTTCATAAGATAAAACACGCTTTCAGAAAGGCCACGGTTACCGTAGTGAAACCCCCTGTCGGGTATAGGCAGGCTACGGCCCTTTTGCCGGGGCAATATAAAACGGCACGCGTCGCCTCACGAGCCGTCGCGATTGACATGTCCCTACGTTATGTTATGTTAAGTCACGAAGGTTACACGGGCCATAAGATAAGAAACTAAGAAAGAATGTTCAAGTACGTTATGGTCTCCACGAGTGACAAAGCAAGGTTCCTATTTGGAACAATATGATTTCCCACGACTCAATTATGCTTTACGTTATTCTTTCTTAATGTTACAAGTTATGTTTTATGAATGTCACGATCTTTCAAGTTAAACAAGTATATGTATGTATGACTATGCCTTATGTTCATGACGCTCCATGGGTAAGTTAGCCATTTTCGTTTTCCAAACCTACGGAGGGGCGTAGATGTAACTCACTGAGCTAGTTGAGCTCACCCTTTTACGTTACCCTTTTTTTTCAGGTTTTAAGAACACGTAAGAAGCAAGAAGTAGCAAGGATTTAAGTTCATATGTGGATGCATTCTTGTTGATGCTTATGTGCCTTAGATGTTCTATGCAAGTCGGCTTGGAGCTAGATGTATATTGTAAAATACATGTCCATTATTTGTTTAAGTATGTTAGAGTTGAATAATTATGTATTAAAGACTTTATTTGAGCCCTTGTATGATACCTAGAACCTTTTCCGAGTTATGCTCTGCTTACGATACGAGTCGAGATGGCTAAATAATATTAATTTTTATGTTCCAACTTTCTTTTCTTTACAAGTCGAATTGTTTATCATGACGACCCCAAGTAATTTTTATTTACGCTTCCGCAAAGCTTTTCGATTTTAGAAACTTTTATCACGACTTTTATAAATTACTCGTTTAGCCTCTCGACGAGTCAAGGCCGCACCGGCATGTCGCGCCCTCCTCCCGTTAACGCAAAGTTTTAGTAATCGAATAATCGGGGTCGGCGGGAGGGGGATGTGACAAGCTACACCGTAGCAAGTTCCCTAAGGCCGTTCATAGAACGAAAGGCACTCTTGATTATATCCATTCGGATTGCTGGGGTCCATCTTGAGTCGAGGCGATTGGCGGGTATAGGTATTTTCTTAGCATCATAGACGATTACTCCAGGATGACTTGGATATTCGTGATGAAGCACAAGAGTGAAGCCTTCGCAAGATTCAAGGAGTGGAAGACACTAGTAGAGAATCAGGTGGGAAAGAAGGTGAAGAGGCTGCGCACGGACAACGGCTTAGAGTTTTGTTCATCAGAGTTTGATGAATTCTGCAAGGATCAGGGAATAGCACGCCATCGCACCGTTCGGCACACACCGCAGCAGAACGGTGTAGCCGAGAGAATGAATCAGACACTTTTAGCGAAAGCAAGGTGCATGCTTTCGAATGCAGGTCTTTCTAGAGGTCTCTGGGGAGAGGCAGTTTCCATGGCATGCTATCTCATAAATCGGAGCCCGCACACAAGTATATGATGCAAGATTCCTGTGGAAGTCTGGACCGGTAATGCAGTGGATTACTCGGATTTGAGAGTATTTGGTTGTGTTGCCTATTATCACGTTGATGATGGCAAACTAGAACCAAGATCTAAGAAGGGAGTATTCATGGGTTTCAGAACAGGTGTGAAGGGATACAAGATATGGGCAGACAACAAGATTATACTTAGCAGAAGTGTAGTCTTTAATGAGTCTCATATGTTGAAAAACTCCGTGGAGGTGGAGCTTGGGGATGCAAAGAATAAGGTGGAGGGAGATTCGGATTCTATTGATCCTAAGGATTCCGAAATCCTTACACCGCCGCCGGAAGCCGAAGAGGAAGAAGCAGAAGAGTCTGATAGTGAGGATGCGTCTACACCAGAGGAACCGGTTCATCAAAGTATTGCTGAAGGAAGACCAAGGAGAGTCATAAAGCCTCCAGCGAGATACAGAGATGACGGTATGGTGGGATATGCATTACAGGTAGCGGAAGAGGTAGAGGACGAGCCATCCTCCTACAAGGCCGCTATATCTAGTTCTGAGTTAGCACAATGGATTGCCGCGATGGGAGAAGAGATGGAGTCTCTTAGAAAGAACTCGACTTGGGAGCTTGTTAAATTGCTAGCGGGAAGGAAGATAGTCAGTTGCAAGTGGGTTTTCAGGAGAAAGGAAGGAACTGCATCTGGAGAGGGCGTCAAGTATAAGGCAAGGCTAGTTGCAAGAGGGTTCAGTCAGAAAGAGGGAGTTGACTACAACGGGATCTTCTCACCGGTGGTCAGACATACTTCTATCCGGGTGTTACTAGCTTTAGTGGCACACCACGACCTAGAGCTTGAGCAATTGGATGTCAAGACAACTTTCCTACACAGAGAGTTGGAGGAGGAAATACACACGAGCCAACCGGAGGGGTTCCAAGTTCCCGGAAGAGAGAACCACGTGTGCAAGCTGAAGAGATCTCTCTACGGACTTAAGCAGTCGCCGAGGCAAATGTACAAGAGGTTTGACAGCTTCATGTTGAAGATTGGTTACCACAAGTGCGAGTATGATTGCTGCGTGTACCACAAAGAGTTGCATGGTGAATCACGTATTTACCTAGTTATGTATGTGGATGATATTCTGATTGCAACTCGGGATATCAAGGACATCAGAGAACTGAAGAGGTCTCTTAGCGCGGAATTTGAGATGAAGGATCTGGGAGCTGCTCGGAATATATTGGGAGTTGAGATCTATAGAGATAGGAAGAAGAAGAAGCTTTTCTTATCACAGCAGGGATACATCAAGAAGATCTTGGCAAGATTCGGGATGTTATCAGCTAAAGCTATAGATACTCCTATGGCAACTTACAGCAAGCTAGGAATGTACACTGTTCAGACTGAGGAGGAGAAGGAGTACATGTCCAAGGTTCCATATGCTAGAGCAGTTGGAAGTTTCATGTATGCTATGGTCTGCACTCGACCGAACATAGCATTCGCTGTTAGTGTGGTTAGTCATTTTATGGCTCGTCCGGGTAGGGACCATTGGCAGGCGGTGAAGTGCATATTCAGGTACCTTAAGGGTACGTCAGACATTGGCCTATGTTATGGGGCTAGTGAAGACATCTTGGTTGCTCGTTTCTCGGATGCGGACTATGCAGGGGATATTGATAGTAGAAGATAAATGACAGGCTATGTATTTGCTCTGGGAGCATCTGTTGTGAGTTGGAAGGCTACGCTACAGCCGACGGTGACTTTGTCCACCACGGAGGCGGAGTATATGGCTCTAACGGAAGCAGGAAAGGAGGCAATTTGGCTTAAGGGAATGGTCAATGATCTAGGGCTACATCAAGATCAGGCGATAGTCTACTGTGACAGCTTGAGTGCGATTTGCTTGACTAAGGACCAGGTTCATCATGAAAGGACCAAGCACATTGACGTCAGGTATCATTTTCTGAGAAATGAAAGCAAGATCAAGGTGATGAAGGTGAGGACTGCTGACAACCCCGCAGATATGTTCACCAAGCCGGTTCCGGAGAGCAAGTTCCAACATTGTCTGGAATTGCTCAACATCTTGAGCCAGTGAGGCCCTTAGGGGCATGTCGGACCCGGTGGTGGTTCAGTGAGTCTCTGTGACGAGAGACATAGGGTGCGGAGAAGACGTAGCTTTATTTACGAGAAGAGGAGCAGCTGCTGTTGACGAGACAATTCAAGTCAATGTGTAGATTTGTTGAGTTGGTGCCTTGAATTGGTCAAAGGCGGCCAAAATCTTTGTTTCCAACTTTGATTAGGAAACATTGGAAGTCAAAGGCGGTGGAGGATTAGTTAGGAAACAAGTTTGTTTCCAAATCGGATTTGGAAACTTTAGGGATTTCCTATCACTATATAAAGAACCTAGTAGTCACATTATTAGGTATGCAATGTAATTGTTCCTCTTAAGTGAATAAAGAGTGCTTTTCCGCCGTGGAGGTAGTTGGCAAATATTTTGCTAGCGAACCACGTAAAATACTCGTGTTCTTCTTTTATTCGTTCTTCGTTCGTGAGGTGGTTTGACATAACAAACTGGTATCAGAGCTCTGAAACAGGAGTTCTGTTACAACACCCGCATCATTGGCGCGGGAACAACTGCGTCAAATATTTTTTTTTTGCTGATTTGTAGTCTTAAATTTGTAATCCTGTCGTTTATGTTCCTTTTGAGTGGCCTGAGGGCTAGTTTAGGAATGCTGTGGCGGTGGTAGAAAGCTGCTGTGAATTCTTGATAAAATGTTGTTTGGTAAATATTACGTGGAAGCTGCTGTGAAATATAGATATAATAATTTTGTGTTTGGTAAAATCAACTGTGAAGTTGTTGTGAGAGGGTAAAATGACAAAAATATATGACACGTGTCATTTCCAGAAAGATAACTATTGATATTTTAAAAAATTATAAGGTCAAAATCGATTGTAGATAAATTAATCAAAAGCACTTTCTGGAAAATCATCTCCACCCTTGCTTCCTGAAAACTGTTGCCGGACAGCAGAAACTGTCCGAAAAAACAGAAATTTCATTTTTACCAAACACACTAAAACTGCTTCTGCTGTCGGAAAGCAGATGTGCTGGCAGCAGAAGCATTCCCAAACTCACCCTGAGTGTCTTCCGAGTCATGATGTATTGGCTTTTCAGCATATTTCCAGTTGGTTAATACAAATTCCAGTTAAAAAATATCTTCTCGTTGTTGGGGAGTTTTGTTCTCTATTAACATTAATAAATGAGAAAAAAAATCAACAAACACTTGAATATTTCTCTTTAGGTGTATAAAGTTGAAATCACAATTGTTTTATTTTTGTGAACAAAGTATTTCATTCCAACTATGAACTTTAAATAGCATTTTTTGTTGGAGTTACTATTATTGCCCTCTCACGTTCAACTCCGAAAAAAAATAACATCATCTAAGAAATATTACCTGCCACGGAGAGAATGTTAAAGGTGAAAATTACAAAGACTCTCGCGACAATGAGAAATTTCCCACTGCGGTGAGGGATTTTGAAGAAGTAAACGAGATGGTAGGAACATCTTAACTGTCTCACTTTTACAAATTCAAACTGGTGTTGTTTTCACCACTGTTTTTTAATAGCCGTTAGTCGTGAGCACTTTCGAGCGTTAATGATACACTAGACGTAACCCCGCGCCATTGGCGTGGGTACAACTGTGTTAATTTTTTTTCATTTGAAGTCTTAAATTTGTAATCTTGTCGTTTATGTTCTTTTTGGGAGGCCTGAGTGGCTTTCGAGTAATGATGTATTGGCTTTTCAGCATATTTCCAGTTGATTAATACAAATTCCACTTCAAAAAAAATCTTCTCATTGTTGGGGAGTTTTGTTCTCTATTAACATTAAGAAATGATAAAAAAAAAAATCAACAAACACTTGAATATTTCTCTTTAGGTGTATAAAGTTGAAATCACAATTGTTATATTTATTGTGAACAAAGTATTTCATTCCAATATGAACTTTAGATAAGATTGATTGTTGGAGTTACTATTATTGCCCTCTCACGTTCAATTCCGAAAAAAATTACATCTTTCAAGAAATAAGAAATTTATAACAAACCAACAAAATATAGATAGCATGTAATTGTCAAGTTTCGAGATGTTTTTTTTCTATTAACTTGTAGTGGTTTCTAAATGATCTTCTCCTATTTGTCATATAATTAACCAATTATGATTTTATTTTATAAATGCCATATTTTATGAACCAATGATGACTTTTATAATTAAAAGTCGTGACTCAAGAGTTACAAATCATAGTTTTGTTAAATCAATAAGAAATTGTGACCAATAAAACTGGTAGTTTAGAAGTTATTCCAAAGCTACAAAGCATTTTTTAAAATAAAAAATTGCAAAGCATAATTAGTTTAAATTTAAATTTCTATTTATTGTCATGTAAATTTTTGAATATTAGCATCCATATGAGAACTTAAGATATTGGTGTATCGTTTTTTTTAGGAATTAGTACTTTTATTAACATATATTTTTTTATTTATATTAATAAGAGTGCTAAGAAATGTGACATATGTCTGTAAGAATACAAATCTATATAGATTTTTTGTAGATGTTTAGTTTGAATATGAGTTTATGACTCATATGATTAAAGGTGAAGATGATATAATATATTCTAAATTTAAAATATATAAATATATATAATTTCATAATATATAAAGAGAAGAATCTATTGGAAAATTTACATCTTTATTAACAATGAGAATAACACATCAAAATTTTTTGTATCCATGTTATTTATTGAGCTTATTTTTATACAATAATATATAATATATAGTAATATTTTTTTAACTAATTATATCATTGACATGAAATTGTGATAACTTTTCTTATTGATATTAAAATTATTTCAGAAAATTAAGAATAAACATTTATGCCATATTGACTATCACAAAATATTAAAATGAATTATAATTGCTCATGAGTTACATATATAAAGAGTATCATTAAAGTCATATGACAAAGTAATATGTGTGTATATGTCGACTTCTTATTGGTTGATTTTTGAAAATAGACATGTAAGATGACAAGTGTCATATTTATAACAATTGTTAAAAGACAAATGACAAAGTGTGATTTTACCTCAGGACTTTTCTGCTTAGTATTTATTGTCACGTAACTTTTTGAATGTTAGCATCCATATGAAAATTGAAGATATCGGCGTATTATTTTTTAAAGAATTAGTACTTTTATTTACATACATTTTTATATTAATAAGAGTGCTAATGAGATGTGACATATGTCTGTAAGAATATAGATCTAATATAATTTTTTTGTGGATGTTTAGTTTGAATATGAGATTATGACTCATATGATTAAAAGTGGAGATAATATAATATATTCTAAATTTAAAAAATATAGATAATATTTTATAATATTAAAAGAGAAGAATCTATTGGAAAATTTACAACTTTATTAACAATAAGAAGAATACATCAAAAATTCATGTATCCATGTTATTTATTGCGCTTATTTTATATAATAATATATAATATATAATAATATTTTTTAACAAATTATATCATTGACATGAAATTGTGATAAGTTTTCTTATTGATAGTAACATTATATCCAAAAAATAAGAATAAACATTTGTGCAAAATTGATATCACTGAATATTAAAATGAATCATATTTGCTCATGAGTTACATATATAAAGAGTATCAATAAAGTCACATGGCGAAGCAATATGTGTGTATATGTCGACTTCTTATTGGTTGATTTTTGTAAATAGACAGGTAAGATGAAAAATGTTATATTTATAAAAATTGTTAAAAGACAAATGACAACGTGTGGTTTCACCTCGGGACTTTTCTGCTTTTATATGTTACATAAGATAAGATGTTATATCAATTAGTTTCGCGTAAGTGTAAAACTTTTCATTTCTTATGGACTAGGGGATTTCCCGTGTCTGAGGGCACTACCCGAAAAATACGTTTCCTAATCGATTTTGCTGGAGGAGAAGGTGAAAATTGGCGTCCCTGGTAATTTTATATGATATCCATCAAGTCATTTTCTTACACACTTTTGATAATTACTTAAATTAATTCGTGAGAAAGGGTATATTTTCAAGTAGTGGGTAGTTAAGTGAGTAGTTAAGTAGTGGGTAGTTTAGTGGGTGGTAGGTGAGATCTAAGGGCTGGGGGCTGATTTATTTATAGAATAGATGACTCAACTGCAGACACACGATCTAATTGGACATTTTCTTAAACCCTTGAAATTTCATTAATGAAAGGGATTAACCACCAACTCTATTACATCAACGTAGTCAGCCCATGGGAGAATTGCAACAACCCCCTTTATCCGGCTCGGGACGAGACCGGGAGGGCAATGCTTAATAGAAGTGACGGAACTCAAAAGCAATACAATTCTCCAACGTAAGCTTATATTATTAAACATTAAACTTAGAATCTTATACAAGAAGTGCTTACTATTACATAAAAACTTAACAATACTAGATGCTACTTGTGACGTTATCAGTCTAGGTGAGTTATGCGCCCTTCTATGCCATAGCCACCTCCTAGACCTGCGGTGGGAAGGAAAACACGAACCGCAGTTTCGAAAATCAGCAAAAATATTGAGCGAGATACATCTAAGCATGTAAAAACAGGAACTAAAAGATATGTTGTTTAATCACAAGTTATATTAAATAACAGTAACATAGTATAAGTAAAACAATATAAGAGTTTGCAGCGGCGATAACCAATTATGAATGTCGCAAGAGTAAAACCACTTATTTAAATTCCAACCCGTCTTACTTTTCCAACATTGGGGCAAAGAAGTTCAATGTGTCGCGCTGTAACCCGGGTAGACCAAAACAAAGTAAAATATGGTACTGGTATAGGGGGTTGAAGAACCCAAACCTCTCTACTAAGCGTTGTGGATGGCATTCCGCGTCCCGCTAGCCATCATGACCACATCAGACATTCTATACCTTAAGTGTTGCAACACCCTCCTAAGAGCGTCAATCAAAGGAGTGATATATAGAAGTAGTACTCGAGCCTACGACGAAAGGAGTTGGGGGAAAACAGAGTCCCGCATTTTAGGGTTTAAAACCCAAGGGATCAAAATCCGTGATAAGTAACATAACTGGTTCCAGTACAGGCGAATTCTTCCACTTCACGTTAACGATTTATTATTCTTCGTGTGACAGTTTCAAAAAAACCATTCCGAAACGTAAACAAACTCAAGTAAAACATGCAAATCACAAACACATTTTTAGACAAGTTATAAAATCAAATTTCGAAACGAAAGAAGCTAGGAACACGAGGCTAAGCATGTAATCTCACATTAAGTCGAGATAGCAATTAGGTCGTAGTATTCCTTACGGGTTACCGATGTAGCCTTCACCTACGAATCCATCGCCTACAACTTACAAGTCTCTAGTCACAATGATCCTACTTCCAAGTAAAAGAATGCATGGATGTTTGTCTAGGTCGGGCACTGAGTCCATCACAAATTATCCCATTAAAACCGGTTTCAAGTGGTATAATCACGTGTCGAATACAAGCTCTACATGAATATCATTGTAAAAGTCACTAATGCACATATAATAATGCTCACATATCAAAAAATAGGTCCAACAAAGCATTTAGAAATTAAAAAAATTCAAATTTTCTAAAACATGTGAAACTACAATTCTGGACAGAATTGTAGCTCTGACTTTAGAGCTAAATTTACCATACCAAAGCGTATCCTAAAATCATGAAATTAATTTATGATCAACCTACATGTGTCTACTTTCAGAAACATCAAGAAAATAATGCATAGCTATTATAAAACTCAAGTTACAAAAATAACAAACACGGATGTGCAGAGAAGTGTTTGGAAGAAACTTTGAACTTTGAAAGGCAATTACTACAGCTTGGAGAATAGCATTGATGCTCATATTCAGCAGAATTAACCCCCAATGTGTCTAGTTAAAACACAAGAAAGATGAGGTTCCCGAATGTTCTGAAAAGTGGGTTTTTAGAAAAAATGGAAAAAACAGATCCAAAAACAGAGTTTAAGAAAATATGCAACTTTGAAAGAGCTTATCTTCCTAACCACAAAGGCTCTGCAGTTGATTTTTTTCTTAAAATGACATACTCTGAGTCTAGTTTTTAAATATTCGAGATTTAAAAATTTAACATAATCTACGTTTTTAAAAAACTATTCAGATTGTAACAACATGCAATTTTACCTAGAACAGTCAAAACATGATCAATCCACTTCCATGATACATGCAACTTGAGAAACATGTTATTATACTCAAATACAACCAATTAGAAATCCAAAAAGAGATCAAACAAGAAATTTGGGGAATCATGTGAAGAATTTGAAAGAAAACAACTTTAAAGTCGTCAATTCATGTTCTAGACACCCAAGCATCACAATCCAAGAATCACCAACAAGGCATGATGTTAAACCAAACATGCACAAGCTATAAAAGAGATATAGGGTAAATAGAATTTACAATACCAGATTCAAGAAGGAATAGAAGGTTTTGGAGGTCTTGGAGAGCTTGGGCCTTGAAGGGCTTAAGAGGCTTCCATTGAGGATATGAAGAAAGAGAGGAAAATGAATGAAGAAGATGAAGAAGATGATGATAGCGCTGAATTGATTGGGTTGTTTCATCCCCAAATAGAGAGAGAGATGTATTGGAGAGTGATGAAGAGAATCAAGTGAGGGTAGGGTGTGATGTATGCAACTTATAGTCATAGGATGATTAGCAGGATTATTATTTTAATTGAGTTGACTTGGTAGTGGTGGGGAGGGGCTTATGAGAAATTAAAATTCTCCCAACAAACTAGTTGGGGGTAGAAATTGAAGTAATCAAAAATTGAGGGTTTATATGCAAATATTGAAAATTGATGATAAGTACCAGTCTGTCCCGTCTCTTTGTTCCAAATTTTATTTTTTTCACTATTCACTTGGTCACTTTGACCCGGTGATTTGAATAGCAAATCGGTGTAATTTTTTATAATAATTTTTTCATGGTGTTGTAGAGTAGAAGTTGTTCTATAATATGGTGAAACAATTATCAAAAAATCATATTATTTTGCTATCCATATCACCCGGTCAAAGTGACCCAGATACGAGTCAAAAAAGTCAAATGGGAACAAAGAGACGGGACAGACTGGTACAAGATTACCCATACAAGAGGGGTATTTTCGAAATGCGATACTAACTAATGAAAATTAACATAAAAGTATCTTATTTTCACTTTCGATAATAAAAATAGCAAGTACTCAGAGATATCCAAACTTTTTTAAATTACAAAATAGCCCCAAAACGGAATACTAGATAATCATAAATGCCACATAATACCCTTATACTTTAGAAACTAAAATTAAGTCAAGAATAAGTTTGAAATATTAATTTCTTGGAATCGTCAAATATTTTTACGAAATAACCAAATAACCCCTAATTAAAATACAGGATATTACAAGAATGATTCTCATCCAAACTTTTGGGTGTGCTAAATCGTATCCAACTGTTGCTCATCGATGTTCAGTTACATCTATCTTTCTAGAACACCAACTAATATGTGCTACTTAGAAATGACGAAGAAATATTCAACAATCCTCAACCAAAATGCCATAAGTCGAGCGATCTGTGGAGGATACACTATTATGTTGCAACTCGGGAACCAATTATCGTAAATCGGATCCGATACACAACTTTCGAATACCCAAGGGTCTTGCCAAGAGAATTCCTTCACGTAAAGCAAATACCTCAGCCATTCTAGCCGACAAAATACATATAAGTAGTCCTGCCATGGCGGCAGCCCATTCCCCATTTACGCCTTGTAGAACAGCCCCGAAGGCCCCAACCAGGGTATTTCTTCTCCAGCCCCCATCCGAACTCAGCTTCTAGAAGGTCGCTGGTGTCGGTGTCCACGCGGCCGACTATGTCCCCGTTTGTCTTGTAAACGCAGCAGTATTAACTATCTCTTCATTCCGGTGAGACATTCCCAACAAGTGGTAGTTTATCCATTCGACAACAATGAACTCATCTTGACTTATTCCTTCAAAAATTCACAAGTTTTTGCTGCGCCAAATGGTCCGAATCGTGTGGCTCTATTTTCTCTTGACAACGTACTGAGTGATGCATCTATCTAATCTTCAAAATTTTGGAAATCAAGATGTAGTAAATCCGAGCTCAACACCATATCTCAAATCTGAGTTGTCCGTTTACATCTCAATAACATATGCGCCTCGGACTCTTCTTCCCTGGAACACCGTAGGGAACAAGTTTGAATATCAAAACTTCTCTTGGCGAGATTCACTACAATGGGAACTGAATAATTATAACCTCGCCAAAATTTAAACATGGCCCTTATCGGTACCTCCAAACTCGATAGTGACACTAGCTTGCTTTCCTTGCAATTGATGGTTATCCCTTTTGATGTCCCATACTCAGTCTTGCCTTCCTCAAGTCCTGGGCCACCATATAGTTGGTGTTATACTTCTCACGATCACTCATGCCTCACGAACGATAACGAGATATGCAATCAAACAAGATTTACGTGGTCCTCTAGCCCAAATTGATCTAACTACATCCACGGGGAAGAAAGACCTTTATTTAATGGGTAGGAACGACCAAAGATGTTTACATACGTTCATAGGACCCTAAATGATCCTTTTATACCCCCAAAACCTCCCACAATACAAAAAGAAACAACCCAACCCTTATTTTCCGCCTTCAGATTGTCTTCGTGCGAAGACACAAGAAGACATTTTTGTCTTCGTACGAAGATCTTCCTACTTTGAGACAGAGGCCTATTTCGGAAGATTCTTGAATTTCGGCTATCTCTGGGATGTCTTCGTGCGAATACTTCTTGTCTTCGCACGATGACCCTGTGCTTCACTTCTTCATTTCTTCATTGAGTGTCTTCTAAGCTTCAAGGCATTATTCCAACATCTGGTTTTCACAGTATACTCCCCATGTTGATAAAAAAACGAATCCCAAGTATCTCCTTGTTCGATTACCGGTAAAAAAATGGCATGTATAGCTTGCTCATCCGCCACATTCAACAAGCTTCGGATGCGTTTTATATCCCATTGTTTGGAAATAGGCGACATGAGAGAACTCACCTGAATTGGATCACTAGAAAGTCTTGCAGAAACCACCTTGTAGCTATATGGCCTTGGGATCCATCGGTCTTCAAACACATCGAGAGTTGTTCCATCACCAATTCGCACATACATATCTTGCGCCAATAATATATACCCGCGATAATTCTCCTCCATGTCTGAGATGGGTTCTTACCAAGATCCAAATCAAGGAAAATTGAGTTCGCAAAATACTTATCCTTCAACATTTTTGCCCGCAGAGACTCGGGATTAGAAAGAATACGCCAACTTGAGTGGCCGATAAATTAAGGTTAAAGGAATTAAATTCCCTAAACCCCAGGCCACCCTCACCCTTCGATATTTTGATCTTATCCCATGCCATCCACGAAACACCTCTGAAGTTTGCATTTTTCCTTCACCAAAATTGTCAAATCAGACTTTAAATTCTATCACAGAGTGACCAAGGAAGTTAAAAGCATGACATAATGTAATCTGAGATAGCTTGGACTACTGCCTTTACCAACACCTCTTTTCCCTTTGCTTAGAGATACTTCTCGTTCCACCCATGTGCGCACACTAACACTCTCCAGGATACTTGAGAATGCTTGTGTTTTTTACCGCTCAATTATAGTTGGCATACCTGTAGGGTTTTGATTCATGGATGCGCAACGGAAACACAAACAATCATAAAACCATGCAAAACCCTCCAAGGATCACAAGTCAAGAGACATAACGATGGTAAGGGAAGAAATCAATTAACACACCTTAGGGTTATCCTTTGATGACTTCAAACGCGAATTGTGTCACGTCTCTACGGTTGATCCACGCCTAGAGTGAGATCTAGATCCTCCAAATCCATGTGCTAGCTAGGAAGAATGGAAGAGGAAGAAGGAATCAAGCAACAATGGAGTGCCAAGAGGTGGGGCGGCTCCCTTTGGCCGACTGGTAGGGGGCGGTCCCATAAAGGGGGTTCGGCCCTCTTTTTGGGACTTGCTCTCTCCTTGCCTTTTCTCTCCTTACTTCTATCATATAGATGTGTATTGTGTGTAGAGAGAAAAATAATCTAGGAGTATTCCTTTATATAGTCCAACAACTCCTTGTCCTACTACATAAAGAACCTCTCATAATCCTACTCAAGTTCGGATTAGTCCCTTTTGTAAAATAGTCCTTATCATGTCAATACATGGATTAGTTTTATTTGCAAATTAATCCTAATCATGTCTCTACATGAATTAGGCCACCTTGGAAAATCCTAATCATGTCTATACATGGATTAGTCCAACTTGCATATTATTCCTACTAAGTTAGCAAGTTGTTGCGATTTGATCCTTCTAATTAATTAATCATATTAATTAATTATTTCCCATGTCTAGTTCACCCCTATATGGCGTGTTACCCCATAGGTTCTATTTAGTTGGTAGTAACAATTTACTAATATGGAGCGGCCTCTAGCAAGACATCCATTCTAGCCAACAAATAGAATAGTCATCATGACAAACCTTGTGCAAGTAATTGTCTCATCCCTTTGTCCCAATATCCGGATTGGACACGAGACATACAAGTCACACTCGTATATCCAATCCATAGTTTCTCGATCCATGGGAATAGCCTTATTCGTGCAAATAACATCAATATCCCATATTGATTTATTT
This sequence comes from Linanthus parryae, assembly GCA_023055425.1. Taxonomy (NCBI): domain Eukaryota; kingdom Viridiplantae; phylum Streptophyta; class Magnoliopsida; order Ericales; family Polemoniaceae; genus Linanthus; species Linanthus parryae. Next base: position 89,525,185 of record JALGPY010000006.1, on the reverse strand, counting down.
GAGTCTGGCCAGACATTTTATAAGCACTATCCCTCGAGTGGCCTAGGATATTTGCTCCCGTTATGTGGGAGGGACAAATTCTATCTACGTCCACTACGATCTCTAAGCTTGCTTCTTATTGTATCCAGTACACGCCTTTATAACCACCCAGTTATGGTGTAGCGTTTGACGCTACCAAAATCACAATAATCCACAACTAGAATATCTAGTGATTTCAAGTCTAAGGATGACAATACCGTTGCACCGCGAGAAGCGCTTGTGACTTAACATAACATGTATGTAGCCTTCTCGGAGATGGGTCAATCCAGTATGCCATTACTCCTAATGCATACCCATGTGTTGGATCATGATATCTCCATATCAATCCAACCCCATACTAGCCTATAGATGATTGTCCTATTAATCATTATAATTGACTAGGGATATTTAAGAATATAACACTTATATTCTAAGGACTTCATTCATGTTAACATATCTCTATATCGATAACATAATGAATCGTAAATCCATAAATGTCACAATTAATTGATTGCCTCTAGGGCACAATTCCAACAGTCTCCCACTTGCACTAGAGTCAGTCTCCTGCATCACATGCCTATTGATCTAGCGCGGCCCTCCACGCTTCCGCTGCGTAGGGGCGAGACATCTGCTGGTACCTTGCAAATATTCACATCTCCTCTATCAACAATTTGATTGAGATTGAATATTACGAGTAAATGCATCTTATGCCTTAATTTACTCAGTCCTTTATGTTAGAATCAGTGACTGAATCTTGCCTGGAACCTTTCCAGCTCACAGTCGCTCCCACTAAGGCAAAACTCAAAACTTGACTTATAATCTGAGATCTTCTTTGTCAGTTTTGAAGTTCGCATCACTGTAACCCCTTACAGTAAACTCTTCATATTATCTATTTATCAATAATTCATCCTTAGTGCTTCTCAAGTACTAAAGGATAATCTTGATATTTTATCCAGTGACTCTCACCCGGATATGACTGGTATCTTTGTGTCATGCTTTATGACACGTCTGGCCTAGTACATCTCATGGCGTATCTCGTGAATCTAATTCATACGGTCCATTCACAATCTAATTGGTAAGACAATTAGCCTTCCAAAGACTAATTCCATGTGACATGGGTAAGAATCAATATTCTTTTCACGTTGAACCATTTCAACACCTTTGTCAATTTGTGTACTATGACCTAAGCTATACAACCATCTTGATCTACCTCAATAGATCTTCACAAGTTGCTTCGCTTAAGTCTACCATTAGAAAGTCAACTCCCTAGTCAATCTACGTAAGACTGCCAAGTAGGGGCAACATTCCCAATGATTAAGTATGTCTCCACATACACGACCAGAAACATAATTGTGCTCCCACTAACCTTCTTATAGACACAAGTCTCATCTTCAATTTTGATGAAACCAAACTCCTTTGATTACATCATCCATTTGAAGAGTCCAACTCCTAGAAGCTTGATCCAATCTATAAATAGATTGCTACAAGCAAGATGCGAATGGATTTAAGCATCACAATTGGGGAAAGATTTTGTCATAGTCTATACTATGAGCTCGCATGAAATCCCTTTCTTACCAATTTTCCCTTAAAGGTAATAATATTACCATCCATGTTGGTTTCCTCATAACCCACTTGCACCTTTTAGGTGGTTCCACCAAAGTCCATACTTTGTTGGTATACATGGATTCCATATCGTATCTCATGGCTCCAAGCCATTTCTGAGAGTATGGCCCACACGTGGCCATCTCATAGGTTGTAGGCTCATCTTGATGAGAAATATATCAGGGGTTATGAGAAATCCTTATTTCTCTAGTCCCTCGATATATCCTACCTTACCTACGAGGTTCTTGTGTTATCTGAGTAGGTTACTCCACAACACCTTGTGATCCTGCTCATGTTTCATCAAACGGATCAATGTTCTATTATGGTTCTTGAACTTTTAAAGTTCTACTGTCCTCCCACTGTTTCTTTTATAGACAATCTCTACCTAGAAACACTGTGGTTCGAGAAACAAACAGTTTGTTCTCGATTGGGTTGTAGAAATAATATCCTTTTCAGGATATCCCACAAAACATTTATCCGACTTGGGTTCAAGTTTATTTTGTAAACTCTTTTAAATAAACTTCATAACCCCCAAATCTTTATGAATGACATACTAGGACACTTCCTAGTCCATATCTCATATGGCGTTATTCATATTTCGTTTTTGATGGAACAAGGTTAAGGGCGAAATTTGCTGTAATTAGAACATAGCCCCAAAAGTAAACTGGAAGTTCTGTTTGACTATCATGGACCGAACCGTGTCCTACAAGGTTCAAAATCTCCTCTTAGACACGCCAAGCCCATGTGGCGTGCTAGGTGGAGCGAGTTTTTGGATCATATCCAACACTCCCATAGATTCTTGTCAAACTCTTGGCTCAAGTGCTTTCCTCTATGATCCAATCGTAGAGTCTAAATACTTTTGCCAATCTGGTTCTCTACTTCATTCCTGAATACTTTGAACAATTCAAAGGACTCTGATTTGTTTCTTCATAAGATATACAAATCCATATTTACCTGATCCTATCAGTAAATATGATGAAGTATTGAAAACCCATCTTTAGCATCTATGCTTAGCAGCCTGCATACATCAATATGTATGATTCCCAAAAGATCATATCTTTGCCTAATAAGTCTTACATGTCTCATATGATTCAATAATCAAATGAGTTCCAGAAATCCATCATTATGGGGTTCTAGATATGTATCTCTTATTTATGGGGCCTAAACGATAATGATAAAGATAAGTGAAGTTCATATCATTATATGCAAACCTCTAGGTATTAATGTTATAGATGAAATTATTATGATCATGGGTATAGAATCCACTTAGACAAAATTGCATTACAATAATGCATACCATAATAAATGGAACAACATTTGTCCCTTTATTATGATAAGGGGCTTTCTTGTCCAAACAAGAAACTATGATAATGGTCCTACTCATAGTAGGGACATTATCGCTTTTGTCTAATTCATGAACAATTTCTTGAAGGTAGAAATAATTCCCTACGGCTTTTCAGCAACCCTTTGCTTCATAGCCCCACGTGTAGGATTATTTCTTCCTTATCCAATTGTCTTCGTCTCTTGAGATCCTCCACATTTCTATAAATGTGAGATCCTCATCTAGTATCATATACTTATGATGATGAGATAGACACATTAATTTCTATAACAAAATACCCAAATCGGAATTCATAATTCCTTTATTATTTACTTCCAGGTACTTTGGGTAGTTTCTCTTCCTCTACACCACCTTTGGGACTTCTAGGCAACTTGGTTTTAGCAACAAGCTTGCTTTATACACATGGGGTCGGCGCAAACCATTTGCCTTTACCCATGTTGTTATCCATTAACAACTTTGCCCATGCCCATTATTAGTGTTTCGTTTAGTGATTTTTCAATCATATTGAGTAAATCAACTTTAAAACAAAGCTATAACTGCATCCAATGAGATTCTTGGTCCACTTGGGTGAATAACCTTTTATTCTTTATCTATCTCATAGATAATGCATATTCTCTAATGTTTCAATCATATTGAATTAGTATATTTGCATAACCCAAAGTAGAGCAACACTTCAAACCTTTCATGTCTAGCTCCCTCTTTTGAAAGAGCTTCTTTCAATGTATGATCATATCATACTTCTCCATGTCGCTCTTCTTGCCTCTAGAGCTCAGAGTTCATGGCAGCTAACATGAGGCAAGTCACATCCAAAGAACCATTCTTTGATGTCCCTTCCATTAGGTTTTAGTGTGTTTTGGTAGTTGGTAGGAAGAGATCTTTATGTTTAACGATGTACAACAATTTCTCTTTTATTTGAGAAAAATTCTCAATTTTATACCAGTCTAGGAAATAGATAGAGTCGCGTTTTTATTTGTTTAATGCCATGGGTTTTTCAACATAATAGGATTATGCAAAGTTTGTGACGTATAAGTATATTCAACAAGGATTTAAATTGTCAAATATAGCTCCCACTATTTTACTACGGATTAATAACCCTCAAGATATTAATGCGGAAAATATCCTTATATTTTCTAGTGGGCCAAGATCCATGTTTCATCTCCTTATGAGCTTGCTTTGGAAAGTCACCCATAATTTGACTACTTTAGGTAGGAACAATTCCAATTGCATCCCATATGCAACTCTTGGTTCAATTGGGCAAATAACTCCTTATTTATCCATCCATATGGATAATCCCAATTGATTGCCTCTAGGTTTCTTAATCATATTAATAGCCCAGTTGTGTTCAACCTCTTATCTAAACAATTGCACATTGTTACGTGCCATCGCATTCCATCATGATGAACCAAGTCGCCATGTTTTGGCACGCACGAACTTGATAAATAATGATGATAATGAGTGTTTAAATAACGAGAAGGCAAGAACACAATATTTAAATTTTGAGGGATTTTTAAATTCAATTTTAATTATTTTGTTGATCAATATCAACTAATCTATCTATTTGAGTTTGGGCACAACTCCAAATAATAGATCTGGGTTGTCTAATTATCTTATTATCCTAATTGCATGCATCAACCATACACCAACCACAAAATAATAAGACAATAAAGTAAACAACCACAAAACAAAAAATTAAACGTGATGTGGATATGGCATTTTCTAGACTAAGATAATTCCAAGCCAATGGAATTATCTATGAACCCTAAAGCAAACACATCTCCATGCGTCTTGATCTTTTGGTCCATCCTTCATAGTCTTGTGGAATGCTCCATGCTCCATGCTCCATCTTTTGTGGCTCCTTTTTGGCTTTGGGCTTCTTTTATTCAATCTTGGCTAACAATCTACTTTATCTAGCACTAGCTAACTTTTATACTAAATAAAATAAATCTCACAAGTTGAGAAAAAAAAAATGGCACGCAGGCCATAAAACCCTAATTAATTACAATTAATTGATCAGCTCGCAGACCGTAAACCAAACCACAAAAATTTAACATCCACATCAAACCACATCCTAAGGCCATATCCAATCACCATGCGATTTGCACATAAACAGTTAAAATCCAATTTTAACGCGCTTGGTCAATTTTAATTGATTTTAGGATTTCTAGGGTTAAAACGGTCCATGGGCCCAACAATCAAATTGCCCGGGCCCAATAAAGTGAACCACAAGGCCCTAGGGCCGGCCCGGCCCCTAGCCCACGCGGCTAGGCCGCGGGCTAGGGCCGCCCGGCCCCTAGGGCGGCCAAAGCTTGGGCGGCAAGCAAGAGGGGTGGTCCCCTAAGGGGCCGAACCTCTATAGGGAGTTGTTTCCAAAACAACTCCCTTGCTTGGTGCCCAAGTTTGGTTGTTTCCTTGTTTTGGAAGAACTCCTTCTTCCCCAAGGATGCCCAAACCCTAGATCTAAGATCCTAAAATTTCTCAAACTCACCAATTCATGCATCCAATGCAAAAATTGGATCTTGTTATGATTAATTATTGAAAAATTGCATCCCATGCTTGATTTGTCTTGTTTTACGCGATAAACAATCAATTTAAGGTGTAAAACAACTAAAATGTAACACATAAACCACGTTTATGCTCTACGACCTGTGGCTCTGATACCACTGTTGGGTTTTGATTCATGGATGCACAACGGGAACACAAACAATCATAAAATCATGCAAAACCCTCCAAGTATCACAAGTCAAGAGACATAACGATGGTAAGGGAAGAAATCAATTAACACACCTTAGGGTTCTCCTTTGATGACTTCAAACGCGAATAGTGTCACGTCTCTACGGTTGATCCACGCCTAGAGTGAGATCTAGATCCTCCAAATCCATGTGCTAGCTAGGAAGAATGGAAGAGGAAAAAGGAATCAAGCAACAATGGAGTGCCAAGAGGTGGGGCGGCTCCCTTTGGCCGACTGGTAGGGGGGCGGTCCCATAAAGGGGGTTCGGCCCTCTTTTTGGGACTTGCTCTCTCCTTGCCTTTTCTCTCCTTACTTCTATCATATAGATGTGTATTGTGTGTAGAGAGAAAAATAAGCTAGGAGTATTCCTTTATATAGTCCAACAACTCCTTGTCCTACTACATAAAGAACCCCTCATAATCCTACTCAAGTTCGGATTAGTCCCTTTTGTAAAATAGTACTTATCATGTCAATACATGGATTAGTTTTATTTGCAAATTAATCCTAATCATGTCTCTACATGAATTAGGCCACCTTGGAAAATCCTAATCATGTCTATACATGGATTAGTCCAACTTGCATATTATTCCTACTAAGTTAGCAAGTTGTTGCGATTTGATCCTTCTAATTAATTAATCATATTAATTAATTATTTCCCATGTCTAGTTCACCCCTATATGGCGTGTTACCCCATAGGTTCTATTTAGTTGGTAGTAACAATTTACTAATATGGAGCGGCCTCTAGCAAGACATCCATTCTAGCCAACAAATAGAATAGTCATCATGACAAACCTTGTGCAAGTAATTGTCTCATCCCTTTGTCCCAATATCCGGATTGGACACGAGACATACAAGTCACACTTGTATATCCAATCCATAGTTTCTCGATCCATGGGAATAGCCTTATTCGTGCAAATAACATCAATATCCCATATTGATTTATTTGAGTCTGGCCAGACATTTTATAAGCACTATCCCTCGAGTGGCCTAGGATATTTGCTCCCGTTATGTGGGAGGGACAAATTCTATCTACGTCCACTACGATCTCTAAGCTTGCTTCTTATTGTATCCAGTACACGCCTTTATAACCACCCAGTTATGGTGTAGCGTTTGACGCTACCAAAATCACAATAATCCACAACTAGAATATCTAGTGATTTCAAGTCTAAGGATGACAATACCGTTGCACCGCGAGAAGCGCTTGTGACTTAACATAACATGTATGTAGCCTTCTCGGAGATGGGTCAATCCAGTATGCCATTACTCCTAATGCATACCCATGTGTTGGATCATGATATCTCCATATCAATCCAACCCCATACTAGTCTATAGATGATTGTCCTATTAATTGACTAGGGATATTTAAGAATATAACACTTATATTCTAAGGACTTCATTCATGTTAACATATCTCTATATCGATAACATAATGAATCGTAAATCCATAAATGTCACAATTAATTGATTGCCTCTAGGGCACAATTCCAACAATACCAAGATACTTTTCAAAAGATGGCATAGATTGAACCCCTAGCAAGGCTCAAAGACTCTCCTGACAATTATGTGACACATTTGAAGAGAATATTGCCGCCGACTTCTCGAGGTTAATCTTTTGACATGATGCGAGCTCGTAATCCTGCAAACAATAAATAAGAATCGATATTTCTTAGGCGTACACCGTGAAGAAAATACAACCATCTGTAAAATTAAAGTATGAAACTAGTGGACCGCCTCCGGATGCCTTGATTGGAGTAATCCTTTTGTCGTCTTCTGCTTTTATAAGCGAACGAGAAAGACCTTCTATAAAGAATAGAAATAGATACGGCGATACCAGACAACCTTGGCGTAAGCCATGTTGTGGGATGACATATCGACCACCTCCCCATTATAAACAAACAAAAAAACTGACCGTCTTCACACATCCCATGATAAGATCCACAAATTGAGTACCCAGACCGAACTGTAACATGATATAGTTAGTAAATAATCCCACCTACCCTATCCTATGCTTTGCTCATATCCGCCTTAAGAGCCATATGACTCTTTCTCCCCTTCGTCCGAATATACATAGTATATATCATCTATTTCGCCAAAGTGAAGTTATTTGATATCAAACGACCTAGAACGAAGGCACTTTGATACAGAGATATGAGCTTATCCAAAACAGTTTTCAATCTGTTAGCTATAACTTTGGATATGGAGATGATCTTAAAAATTACTGTGCACAGACTTATCAACCTGAAGTCAGTCGGCCTCCGCGGTTGATTCACCATTGGAATAAGAACTAGGAGTGTATTTTTTAACTTACTAATGTCGTCCCATCATTCAGCACCCATCCAAGCCTCCGTCACATTCTCTCCGATAATAGGCCAAAATTGCTGAAAACAAAACCAAGCCTCCTTCACATTCTCTCCGATAGTAGGCCAAAATCGCTGAAAAAGTTATGGCGGCAGACCATCCACACTTGATCCTTATACGGTGCCATTTGTTGTAGCGCATCTCAGAAATCTGAGGGCGAAAAAATCCTCCTCTAGCTTCAAACGCAGCTGCTCATCAATTGATGATGGTACAACTACCACAATTTTAGCGATCTCCTGATGTGAAAGGGATTGGGAGGTTAAATGCATTTGAAAATATCTTTGCAGGACCTCTGATACACCCTTCATGTCCTCCGTCCTGTGCCCGTCCTCGTCTTTAATACCAAAAATATAGTGTCTCCTTCGGCGGGGCGAGGATTTTTTGGTGAAAGTATAGGGTATTTGTATCCATGAATTTCAGTTAGTTTACCCGATAATGTTGGTACCATCGGGTCTCCCCTTCCGGTAAAATAGCGTCACATTTGGTCCATAGCGTACTTATCTTCTCTTTAACTGCTTGGGTACGCTGATAACCTAGAAGATGTTGAAGCTTTGGTCGTATTTCTCTAGAACGCTTGGTAACATCCCCATAAGCTGCCCTGCTCCAGATCCAGAGCTTTCTGCCATGTGATGCGGTAAAATCTCAATATTTTGGGACGCCGAGTCCAAGCAACTAACGACTACCGATTCAATATACTCATGATAAATCCAAGTTGCTTCAAAAATAAACCTGCGGTTGATGGGTCTGATTTTCCTCTGTAGCCGTGGGTCAAGCATCAATCAAAATGGGAAGTGATCCGAATTTAATGCTACCATATGAAAAACTCTAGCCCCCACAAAATGCTCCATGCACTCGGTGTTGCGAGAACCCCATCTAAGCGTTAAGGAATTGAGTTTCCGTTTCTTTGATTATTTATCAACGTGACCTAGGGCCCAGGAAACGTAGGTCACGTAAATCATTCCGATGTAGAGCTTGAATAAACTGAAAGATTTGAAAATATGACAAGAAGTGAACCCCTTAATTTTCCTCATTCGACATAATAGCGTTGAAATCTCACATGGTACACCATGGTCGAATTTCCGGTCGACAAAGGAAATCAATAAGTGTCGAGATATTGACTCGTTCCAAAGCCACTGGGTCCCCGTATGAACCCCTAAAATGCCACCATTAATCAAAAGTCTCCAATTTTATTAATCAGTCAATATGAAATCGAGAATACGACACAACCGAAACCCTAAAAGGAAGAGTCCCACAAGAGATAAAGACACCCCTTACGATCAGCACAGTTAACATGAAAATCATTATTAAACTAACATTTGCAGCGAATTTATTCATTTCCTTGATACTCCTCTTCATCTCCATCAAGAATATAAAATTCAAACACTCCCTCTCCATGAGGTCGCGGAGAACTCGGAGCGCACATGATTTCCCAACCCCTCTACGTTTCAACTCAAGGCGATCATTGATTTGGGTGGCAGTGATCCCCATCCACTGCCGTTTAATGGTTTTTAACGGAACCATCGTGTGGATCTTGTAAAAAATATTTGCCTTTTTGTTAAGTTTTCTTCTCATCCCCTTGAAAGTCGATCATGGAGTTCAAAGGAGAAAAAATCTCAACCTATTTCCGTTTTGAAGGCACTAGCCTTTTTCCCATCTTTTCCTCGTCATTCCCTTTACCTTCCTAAATCTTGTCCTGTAATTCTGCGAAGTTCTTACCCTTCGAAACATCACTTGCACCCACTATTTTGACCTCCAAAGCTTGTTTCTTCTTGCCATCCTGAAGGGACACCAGCCCAGATGATTGGTCCAAAAACACTATTCCCTTATTTGGGCTACGGGGTTTGGGTCAGTCCGCAGCGGTATCCTCCAACTCGAGTTCCCACAGTCGGCCTTCAAGTTTTACGTCATTCCCTGCATTAACTTTGATCCCTAATGCATTTGTGACTGTAATAAAATCCTCTTGTGAATTTGGAGCGAAAATAAGTTTTTTTTTTTTCTTTTGAAACTGATGCTATTATTTTCCTTGAAACCCATTAAACCCTTTTCCATGATGTCCTGCTCCATAAATCCTTCCACATTCCTTTTGAAGCATCCATTAATGCTCCTTGAAGATTTCCATTCGTAACTGACGGCTGGAAATTTGGGACCATTTTCAGATACTTCCGAGTGCGCCATCCAGAGATTGCTGACTTGCAGTTATTTCTAGCAAAATCACCGACGCCGGTCCCCCTCTTCCGGTAGTCCTAGAAATGCTAGGGTACTTGAAACCTCCACGTATTAGAAGCCAAGATTTGTACCCTAACTTGAACCCCTCATTATATTGTCGAGGGCATGAGCTGAATTGATGTAAGATGAGACTGCATCGAAAACAGACAAACAAAATGCGTTCGTAACGTAACAGTGCACTTTGTTCCTCTCCCAATCGCAACACTAGCTGATATTTTTAGAGGTTTTCTACGAAAATCCGGACCCGAAATTGTATAATACGTTCACCTCTCGCTTCATCATCAACACCTTATGCTATTAAACCTTTTCTTGCATACCAAAACACAACCTCCTCAATCCAAAGGTGAGTAATTCCTGCACTTGGACCCAAACGGAGAGCTCCGTAAATATGTAATTTGAAGGAGGAATAAATAGATCCCACTTATTAGAACTACATCGTCAAACGACCACAAAATCAAAACTAAAGAGAAAGAGATTTCCGCCCTCTTTGGTGATCGACTCGGAGCAACTCATCCTCCAAACCATCCTGAGCACGTCCATCATAATATTCTCTTTAATGCGTTGATTTGAGAGAAACTTACCAATCAAGCTTGAAGGGTAAGCCTCATCTTCCCTAAGGCTAAGGTTATCCCCGATCTCAACAAACTCGTCTTCATCATCGTACAATTGAACAGGACGAGGAAGAACTCAACATAATTGAAACCCGGAGAATTTGCAAAAACTTCGAAGACACACACAAATAATAGGCCTCCTTCCTGCTATAAAGTTGGAGGAAAATATCATCTTAACTCTCACACCCGTACATAATCGTACCCAACCCCATAAAATAAGCACAAGATCACCAAGGATTAACACCAATGATCCACCTTCCCTTTAAAAGTTTCAACCCTCATCTTTTTTTCCTCACATGAGAGAACACTCAAATAGACACTAATCTAAGATCTAATTGGGAAAGAATAATATTTGAAACACTTTAATTGGTGTTATTCATTATTATTTATTCTTATACATGCAGTTTTCAACTCCCAGTTATTGAAAATGGGTGCTAGCTCAGCGTTAGAGCGTTTAAAGTCCTTCCATGAGGTTCCGGGTTCGAACCTGGCGCTATGATGTAGTTTGCAAAAGCAAAATTATCATTTATTAAGAAAAGGATAAACAAATTTAATAGTAATAATAATAATTCAATAAATAATATTTAAGACAAATAATAATAATTCAATAAACATTTATTCCATAAATAATATTTAAGATGTTTCAAAACATAAACAATTATTTACTTATTGAAAGTGGATATAGAGTCCGAAAGACGATAGCAAGCACGAGTTCGAGTGTGTCTAAATCGCACAGTGGAATACACCTAAACAAGTAGAGCCACGGAAATGTCTTGCTATTCGACAAAAGAGATAATTAACACCGTAATAAGATCTAATCTACTTCTGGAGTAGCAAGCGTAAATATCTCGTTTGATGCTTACAGTAACACTAAAGTAAATCAACATGAAACTAAACAGTTATAAAGATAAGAGAAACGGCACACAAGATTTTTATTGTGGGAGAACCTAAATCTGATGGATCACCTCAACGTCAATCCAGAGAAGGATAAAAATCCTGCCTACTAACACCAACCAATGCTAGACAATTATATGCACAGAACAGTATGATGAAAGATATAATTGAGTTGAAACACCCATTAGCCACTCACTAATATATATTTACTGTAAGATCAGGTTGTGCAAGGCTTGGAATAGTTCAGCTACTTCAAGGCCTTGAACCAGCTTTCAAATCCTTGAATCAGTTCTCAGAGGCTTGAAGCTATTTTCAAGGCCTTGAAACTGGATTCAAAGCCTTGAAACTGCTTAGCCTGTGTGAACATTCTCTGGGGGAGTTTTCTGCAAGCTCTCTGAGTGTGATTCCCTCTCTATCTTTCATATGTTTGATTCACTGTTGTTAGATGATGAAAGACAAATTATTCTAACACATTTGAACATAGAATATCATCTGTTTGACTTTGATATTGCAGGAAATTTTATTTCTAAGTTTTGCAAGATTGTTTCCTAAACTGAACTTCTGCAGATTTGGAGATAGTTGGACACTTTAATCCTGTGATCAATCAGACTTGGATGACAGCTTCTCAAGGTGTTTAAACTAAAGATAACAACAAAATCTCTGAAGATTGTGATCATTCAACCGTTGGATAAGATGTCAAAGAATTCAAACTATGTTGCCTATAAAATAGGAAGTTTGTTGCTGAAAATCTGGGAAGATTTGCAGAGCTGTTTGAAGTTTAAATAGAGCTCAAATTCGAAGAAACAAGACACACACTCAACGGGAAAAAAGAGAGAAAGAGTTCTGGATTGACAAGCATCAAATAAGTTCATCATTCTTCCAATCCATTCACAGAAGATCACTGCATACTTCATTGCATTTTCTACACTCTAAGTGTTCTTCTGTATTGTACTCCATTGGTAGATCATTTCTGTATTATCTCTACATTCATTCTCAAGGTTTGGTCAAAGTGAAAATTAGAGAATTCTTAGTTAATCAGTTAGCTAGAGCAGGTACTAGACAAGTTAGGGAAAACCACAAGCTGTAACAGAGTAAGAGAACTCTCTGTGCTTGAGTTCTAGGGCTTAGCTTTTGATTAATAAGATTTTTGTTCAAAATCCTGCAGGGATCTAATCCCTGAGGTAGAGACGTAGGTCCAAGTGGACTGAACTCTATAAATCACTTGTCTCTTGCATTTTCATTTCATTTTTTTTCATGGTATTTGCAGCACACACAACTGTCTGTTTTTCAAGGGTTTGAACCTGTTTTCAAGACCTTGAAAAAGGCTTACTTGCTTTATACAAACTACATTACTTCTAAGGGCTTGAACTTGTTTTCAAGGCCTTGAACTTCACTGTTTTCACAAGTTTTCATCTTACTAGCAAGTTTTGCAAAAAGTTGGCATACTCTATTCCACCCCCTCCCTTCTAGAGTATCTTAGCTGCATTAATACATGCACACTCACACTTTCAATTGGTATCAGATCTTGTATCACTGTATAGATTTAAGTATTTGGTGATCATGAGTACTACAAGTGATGGTGGTTTCTCTCAAGGAAGAGCTGCTAACAGACCTCCTCTATTTTGTGGAGAAAATTTTGCTCACTGGAAAGCTTTGATGAAAATGTTCATCATTGATCAAGACATGGATCTTTGGACCATTATACAAAATGGACCTCACACTTTCTACACAGAGAAAGATGGGATTAGAACTCCCAAATCTGAAGACTTACTCTCCTCTTCTGAATTAGATCAATATTCTAAGAATTACAAAGCTATTAACATCTTATATTGTGCTTTGAGTACAGATGAATTCAACAGGATTTCAGGCTGCACTACTGCCAAAGAAATCTGGGATAAACTTGTGGTTACTTTTGAAGGAACCAGTCAAGTGAAGCAAACCAAGATCAACATCTATCTCAGGCAATATGAGCTGTTTAAGATGAATGCAGATGAGTCTATCAGAGACATGTTCAAGAGGTTCACAGACATTGTTAACAACCTTGATTCACTAGGAAAACATTTTTCCAATGAAGAAAAGGTGAGGAAGATTCTAAGAAGTCTTCAAAAGGCAAAGTGGGAACCAAAGACCACAACAATTGAAGAAGCTCAGAATCTCTCAACTCTACAACTTGATGACCTACAAGGGAAGCTTCCTACACATGAAATATCCATGAAAGAAGTTGATGGAGAGCTACCAGAAAGTGTCACGAACCTAGCTCTCAAAGCCAAGGAAAATTAGAGACATCAATGCCTTGAAACTGAGGATGGTGATGATGAAGATCCAATTGCCCTGATTTCCAAAGCATTGACAGGAATTCTCAAAATGATGAAAAACTTTGGAAACAGAGGCTTCAATAGAGAAAGGCATAGACCATCCAGTAGCAAGGACTACAAAGGTAAGTCTTCTACACAAAATAAATCAAAAGTTATGAATTGCTTTGAATGAGGTGATGCAGGACATTTTATAAGAGATTGTCCACACAAGAAAAGCAAGAGCTTTCAAAAATGAAATACCATGACAGAAGAAAGACAACTATGATAGCTTCATGGCGTGATTCAAATAGCTTTAGTGAATCTGAATCTGAAGAAGAACATGCCAACCTATGCTTCATGGCCAAGCATGATGAATGTTCAGAGAAGAACATTGAGGTAATGGTAAACTGTCTGATTTCAAAACCAAAAGAAGCTTTTTCAGAATATCTCAGAACAATGCTTTTAAATGAGGAAGATTATCTGAAAGAGATCAGACTTTTTAAGGAAAAAGTTCATGAGCAAGTAAAAGGGAACTTACAACTTGTTTGCCTAAATCAGAATATTGAAATCTCTCAGAAGAAAATTGACAGTGATTTCAAGGCCTTGAAAACAGAATTCAAGGATGTAGTCACTGAAAACTCTTTAATGAGTAACAACCTTGTCAATCTAAGACATCATATATATGAATTAGATAAAAAAAAGACTACTCTTACTGAGAAACTTCAAGAATCTTAATTGGTCAAAGTAAAGCTTGCTGGATCAGAACACAAGTTGAACCTGATTCTTGGAAGAATTTCACAGTCTGTTCATAAAGCTGGTATTGGATTCAATCCAAATTTCCCAAGGAAGAGCAATACCAGATTTGTGAAGGATGGAAACAAAACTTCTCCTAAATGTCATTACTGCTATAAAACTGGTCATGTTAAGATGACTTGTCCTTTCAGAAGAAGAGACCCTCACATTCCCTTTTCAACTTGTGAAGGATGGAACACTTTCCCTTTTCAACTCAAAGGACAAGTTAAGCAGATTTGGGTTCCTAAAGGGGTTAGACCACCTAACATGGTTGATCCTGAATATGAATCCAAATTCCACACTTGGTCTAACAGCTGGGTAAGGCAGTGATTGGTGTTTGCAGGTTGTCACCAACATCAAAGAACATAAGTGGTTTATGGACAGTGGTTGCTCAAGACACATGAGTGGAAAGAGATCTCTATTCTCATAATTGGAAGAGCAATCTGAAGGTTCAAATACACTTGGTGACAAAGGCAAATGCAATATTCTTGGTATTGGTAAAGTTGGTACAAATTCTGAAAACTCTATTTCTGATGTGTATCGAGTTGAAGGTTTGAAATTTTGCTTAGTGTATCTCAGCTTTGTGACAATGGCAACAAATTTATCTTTGATAAAGAGAAGTGTGTGGTGCAAAATGAGAAATCTGGAGATTGCATTCTCACAGCCTCTAGGTCAAACAATGTTTATACTTTTCAGACTAACAAAGTTGCAGGTGAAAGTTTGAAGTGTCTCAAGGCCTTGAAAGAGGATTCAAAGCTTTGGCAAAGGAAGATTGGTCATATCAGCTTGCACACTTTGAACAAGTTGATTTCCAAAGACTTGGTAAGAGGATTGCCATCCATTAAGTTCAAATAAGATGAAATTTGCAAAGCATGTGCTCAAGGCAAACAGACCAGAAGCTCCTTCAAGACAAAGAAATTTGTAAGTACAACTAGACCTATTGAGCTGCTTCATATGGATCTCTGTGGTTCTATGAGAACTACAACTCCAAAAGGTAAAATATATATGCTAGTTGTTGTAGATGATTTTTCTAGATATACTTGGGTTATGTTTCTCAAAGAAAAATCTGAAGCACTCTTTAAATTTTCAAAGCTTTGCAGAGAACTTCAAAATATGAAAAACCTACTTGTAGCTTCAATTAGAAGTGATCATGGTAGAGAATTTGATCAATTAGAATTTGATTTGTTCTTTGAAAAGCATGGTATTACTCACAACTTTCCTGCTCCAAGAACTCCTCAACAGAATGGTGTTGTTGAAAGAAATAATAAGACTCTTGAAGATATGTCAAGGACAATGCTCCTTGAGAACAAGCTGCCAAAACATTATTGGGCAGACGCTGTGAATACAGCAAACTATATACTGAACATGTGCTTGATCAGACCTATTACGAAGAAGACCCCCTATGAACTATTCAAAGGGAGGAAGCCAAATATTTCATACTTCAGACCCTTTGGATGTACTTATTTTATCCACAACAATGGAAAAGACAATCTTGGTAAGTTTGATGCAAAGAACTAATGAAGTTATATTTTTTGGTTACTCTGTGAATAGCAAAACTTATAGAGTTTACAATAAAAGAACCAAACTGGTTGAAGAAAGCATTCATGTTATTTTTTATGAAAGCTATGATGGCTCTTTGGGTGAAAGTTTTGCAGACTTGATTTTGAACAAGCATGAATCAGAGGAAGAGACTGAGAATCCACTGGGATTCAAGAAAGGCTCAGAAGAAAACAGAAGTCATTTTCAATACCTCGAAAATGGTGCTCAAGGCCTTGAAAATAAGCCTCAAAGCCTTGAGAAAGATGATCAAAATGATACAAGTGACAGAGCCACTACTTCAAGACCAGAGAAGATCTATGGAGAACATGAACCATGGTCTCCAAGAAAGAGATTTAAATATCTCTTATCTCATCCAGTTGACAATATCATCTCAGATCCAGCCACTGGTACACAAACGAGATCACAGTTGAAGAACTTATGTGCTTTTAATGCTTTTATCTCTCTTGTAGAACCAAAAACTGTGAAAGAAGCATTACAAGAAGCAGACTGGATCATTTCTATGCAAAGTGAACTCAATGAGTTTGAAAGGAATAAGGTTTGAAACCTGGTTCCTCCACCTAGAAAATAGTCTGTCATTGGTACCAGATGGGTGTTAAGAAATAAGTTGGATGAAAGTGGCAAAGTGATCAGAAAAAAAAGCAAGGTTAGTTGCTCAAGGTTACAACTAAGAAGAAGATATTGATTATGAGGAAACTTTTGCTCCAGTTGTCAGTTTAGAAGCAATTATATTTCTGCTTACATTTGCATCTCACAAGAACATGAAACTTTTTCAAATGGATGTAAAGTGTTATTTCTTGAATGGCTACTGACAAGAAGAAGTTTATGTTGCACAACCACCTGGTTTTTAAAATGACAAGTTTCCAGATCATGTTTACAAACTTGACAAAACTCTCTATGGCTTGAAACAAGTTCCAAGAGCTTGGTATGAAAGATTGTCAAAGTTTTTTCTTGAAAATAATTTCAAAAGAGGTTTAGTAGACAAAACTATTTTCATAAAGAATCATGAGAAAGACTTGCTTGTAGTTCAGATATATGTTGATGATATCTTGTTTGGAGCTACTAATAATCAATTGTGCAGAGAATTCTCAAGTCTTATGAGCAGGGAATTTGAAATGAGCATGAAGGGAGAACTGAACTTCTTCCTAGGACTTCAAATACATCGATTGGAGAAGGGAATCTTTCTACATAAAAGAAATTACAGAAGAGACTTACTAAAAAAATATAGCATGGCTAAATGTAAGGAAGCCAAGACTCCTATGAGCTCTACACTGTCCTTAGACAAGAATGAATCTGGTAAGAGTGTCAATGTGAAAGAGTATAGAGGTATGATTGGATCATTACTCTATCTCACAACAAGCAGACCAAATATTATGTTTAGTGTGTGTATGTGTGCTAGATTTCAAGCTGATCCAAAAGAATCACACTTGACTGCTGTGAAGAGAATATTCACATATCTCAATGGTACCAAAGACTTAGGGCTTTGGTATCCAAGACATTCTAACTTTTTATTGAATGGATTTTCAGATTCTGATTTTGCAGGTTACAAAGTTGATAGGAAAAGTACTTCAGGAACTTCCCAATTTATTGGATCATACTTGATCAGTTGGCACTCCAAGAAACAGAATTCAGTTGCTCTATCAATAGCTGAAGCTGAATATATAGCTGCAGGAGCATGTTGTTCACAAGTACTATGGATTGCTAAAAAACTAAGAGATCTTGGATTTGACTTCAGGAGCATACCTATCAAGTGTGATAACACTAGTGCAATTTCAATTACAAAGAATCTAGTGCAACATTCAAGAACCAAGCACATTGATGTCAGACACCATTTCATCAGAGATCATGCTAAGAAAGGTGATATTGTTCTTGGATTTGTTGCAACTAACATGCAAATTGCAGATATATTCACTAAACCATTAGCAGATGAAAGATTCACAGCTCTAAGATTGGAATTGGGAATGCTAAATAAAGATGCATTGGTTTAGGGGGAGCATCAGGTTAGAAATGTAAGCTTTATGTGTTTTCAAAGATTTGAACTGAATTTCAAAGCGTTGAAAATCAGTTCAAAGCTTTGGCTTTTATCTGTGGCAATGTTACAGCCTTTCAAGACCTTGAAAATCTTTTCAAAGCCTTGAATATAAGTCTGCTATACTAGTAGTCAATAAACTTGGATCTTTTTATGTTGAGTGATATGTCTGTAGATATTTTCTTAATATAGCCCCTACCCTTTTCAAAAATTTGTTTTATTCATAAATAGTATTAGAATATTTTATTTTCCAACGGAATAAAAGATTTGAATTCTCTCTGGTTATTGCAAATCTTTTGAGATCAGAGAGATATTCTAGTTTCCTTTTGAAACTCAAACTCTCTCAGTATTTATCTACTTCTCTTCTCCTTCACTCCGTATCATTCCACCTCTCTCTATTCTTCTCCTAAACCCTAATGAGCACAAGGAGAGCCTCAGAAAGGGATCAATATGTCTGGAGGATCAAAACCTGTTTCAGAGAAGAAAATAAAGGCAGCAGTGGATGAAGTTCAAGAAGTCAGTGGAGACTCTATCTCTAGAACTCCCAGTGCAGATATAGTTCCATATCTTCCTCCACCCAATAATAAAGTCAAGAAGGTTACAACTTCCTCCTCAGAAAAGAAGAATAAGCAGAAAGAGAAAGCTATTACAAAGAAGCAACCTGAATTAGAGTCCACTAGCTCAAAGAAGCTGAAGAAGAAAGCAACTCAAGCAGAAAAAGGAAAAGGAAAGGTGACTGATGAGACTTAGTTTCTATCAAACATCTCTAAAGGTCAGTGGTTAGATGGTTTTGCTTCCAGATCTGTTGGTTTCTGTAGTATGATCAATATGCATATGGTGGAACACAAGAAACTTAAGTGCATCTCTATGTTGAAGAAAAGTTCTCTGTGGGTCATGTTGAATCCGAAAGAGTTAGCCTATCCTAGACTCAACAGACTTTTATATCTGAATTTGACACACGTTAAGAGATCAGCACACTTGGTGATAAAATCTAGAGTTGCTGGGATAGAAATTTAGTTGGACCACTCTGAGTTTGCCAATGTGGTTGGTTTTCCAAAAAGGTATGACACTAGCAATCATCCATCCAAGTCAGAAACCCTGAAGCTAGCCAAAGATGAGTTCTTTCTTCCAAACATCTCATCCACAGCCAAACAGTTAACACATTCTGTTTTGAATGTTGAAGCCAAGATCCTTCATACTATTTTGGTTAGGTGTATTTTTCCCATAGAGCACTCTAGAGAATTAGTAACTGAAAGGATGCTGCACATTATGTATCTGGTTATGCATGGCTATGAGATTGATCTTCCCAAACTAGTGATTGAACATATGCTCTTCAGCCTTACCAGTCAAAGAAAACACCCTCTACCTATGCCAATCTGCTCACTTTGTTCTTTGAACACTTTGAGATTCCAAATAGTGGAGAGGATTCAGTTACTTATGGTTTTGGAATACTTAATGAGAAAGCTTTTGAGAAGATTGGAGTGGTGAAGACTAAGGCAAAAACCTGGAAGTTATACTCAGACTTGACTGAAGAAGAACTGGGTGAAAAGAAGTTTCTTAAGTCCAATACCTTGACTCCCACTTCAAGTCAGACTTCTCAGGCTAAAGACAATCAGAGAATTGATGCTATAGAATTGTATTTGGAGGACATCAAAGAAACTGTTTATGGACTTGAATCTGAAATGGGGCAAGTCAATTACATGGTGGAAAGCGTCTTCAGTAGCATGACTTTGCTTGATGTTCCTGAGGGTGATGAAGGTCCAAAGAAAGTAGACTCTGACAAAGATATGCCTAGTGAACATTCAAGCCAGGAAGAAGTTGCTCCAGTCTCAGATAAAGGAAAGCAGGTGGCAGAACAAGCTTCACAGGAAGGAGATGAAGTCAATAGTCCTGACTCTGATGATCTGCTGATTACCTTGAAGAAAAAGAAGAAATCTCCAAAGGCTGCTACAAAGGACAAGACTGAAGAAGTAACTGTTACTGGTGAGAATGAAGAGGTACAGGAAGTGCATGACAAGGCTGATGCAGAAGGTAGTGAGAAAGAGGAAGGAGATCAAGATGGAGATGAAAATCTAACCCCTTAATCTTTCCAACTCTTTCTTCCCCAGTCTCTCTTCTTAGAGTTTTTCTTTAAGTTTTCAAAATTTTCCAGACACTTGATCCAACATCTTCTATATTTTTGGTGAAAGTAAAAAAGGGGGAGAAAATTATAGGATTTAGTTTTTTTCTTCTTCTTAGGTGTTATTTGCTATTTGCTGAACTGTTTACTTTCTGTTGGTAATATGAATAAGTTGGATCTTTTTGGCATTACTGTGTCATTATAAATTGTGAACTAACCAATATTTTTTGCAGAGACTAAGGATCAAACAAGATTTGGTTTTGCTTTCATCAAGGGGGAGATTGTAAGATCAGGTTATGCAAGGCTTGGAATAGTTCAGCTATTTCAAGGCCTTGAACCAGCTTTCAAAGCCTTGAATCAGTTATCAGAGGCTTAAAAATAGCTTCAAGGCCTTGAAACTGAATTCAAAGTCTTGAAACTGCTTAACTTGTGTGAACATCCTCGGGGGGAGTTTTCTGCAAGCTCTCTGAGTTTGATTCCCTCTCTATTTCATATGTTTGATTCACTGTTATTAGATGATAAAAGACAAATTATTCTAACACATTTGAACATAGAATATCATCTGTTTGACTTTGATATTACAGGAAATTTTATTTCTAAGTTTTGCAGGATTGTTTCCTAAACTGAACTTCTGCAGATTTGGAAATAGTTGGACACTTTGATCCTGTGATCAATCAGACTTGGATGACAGCTTCTCAAGGTGTTTAAACGAAAAATCACAACAAAATATCTGAAGATTGTGATCATTCAACCGTTGGAGAAGATGTCAAAGAAGTCAAACTCTGTTGCCTACAAAATAGGAAGTTTGTTGCTGAAAATATGAGGAGATTTGCAGAGCTGTTTGAAGTTTAAATAGAGCTCAAACTCGAAGCAACAAGACACAACACTCAACGGTCAAAAAGAGAGAAGGAGTTCTGGATTGACAAGCATCAAAGAATTTCATCATTCTTCCAATCCATTCACAGAAGATCACTGCATACTTCATTGCATTTTCTACACTCTAAGTGTTCTTCTGTATTGTACTCCATTGGTAGATCATTTCTGTATTATCTCTACATTCATTCTCAAGGATTGTTCAAAGTGAACAATACAGAATTCTTAGTTCATCAGTTAGCTAGAGAAGGTACTAGACATGTTAGGGAAAACCACAAGCTGTAACAGAGTAAGGGAACTCTATGTGCTTTAGTTCTAGGGATTAGCTTTTGATTAATAAGAATTATGTTGAAAATCCTACAGGGATCTAATCCCTAAGGTACAGACGTAGGTCCAAGTGGAATGAACTCTAATCACTTATCTCTTGCATTTTCGTATCATTCTTTTTCATAGTATTTGCAGCACACAAAACTGTATGTTTTTCAAGGGTTTGACCTATTTTCAAGGCCTTGAAAAAGGCTTACTTGCTTTATACAAACTGCATTTCTTCCAAGGGCTTGAACTTGTTTTCAAGGCCTTGAACTTCACTGTTTTCACAAATTTTCATCTTCCTAGCAATTTTTCAAAAAGTTTGCACTCTATTCAACCCCCCCCCCTTTCTAGAGTATCTTAGCTGCATTAACACCTGCACACTCACACTTTCATTTACTTTCCTACTTTTTGCGTCACTTGTGTAGCACCCTAACATTGGCAATCCAAGCACCTCCAAAATTGAGTTTGTGATAACACACTAAGTTGGTACATTGAACTAGTGATAGGAGTACAAGGAACTATGTGCGACTCTCAATACTCAGGATCTTTTACATCGTAGTTCGTAAGGTGAAACAATCTGTCACTGCGCTCCTGAGTGGATGACTCTACCACAAGTTGGTATCAGAATTACGGTAACGTGTTAGGAATAGGTGTAGGGTTTTGATTCATGGATCGCGCAAACGGAAGCATAATCAAATAAACAACCATGCAAAACCCTCCAAGGATCACAAGTCTAGATGCATAACGATAGTGAAGGTAAGAAATCATAAACACACCTTTGGGTTCTCCTTGATGACTTCAAACGCGAATAGTGTCACGTTCTCTATAGTTGATCCACGCCTAGAGTTGTTCCTAGATCTCCAATCACCTTGGTGCTAGCCCGGATTGAAAGGAGGGTGAAGAAATCACGCAAAACGAGACACCAAAAGGGGTTCGGCACCCTTGTGGCGTCGGGAACAAGGGGGCGGCGGCAATAGGGGGCGGCGTCCCTCTTTGCTTGCTCTCTCTCTCCTTTGTTCTCTCCTACTCTTGTTATGTTCTCTCTTAGAGCATAAGTGTGTAGGGAAGGAAGGAGGAGGGTCCTTTATATAGTCCAACAACTCCTTGTCAACTACCTAAAGGACTTATTCTAGTCCTACTAGAATTCAATTTAGTCCCTTCCTTGCAAATTAGTCCCTACTAAGTTTGCAAGGGTTTGCAAAGTGATCCTTCTAATTAATTAATCTAATTAATTAATTCCATAATCTAGTACAACTCTATATAGCGTGTGACCCCATAGGTTCTATCTAGTTGGTAGCAACTCTTTGCTAATATGGAGCGGTTTCTAGCAAAACATCCATTCTAGCCAACTAATAGAATAGTCATCTAGACAACCTTGTACAAGTAATTGTCTCATCCCTTTGCCTCCATATCCGGATTGGACACGAGACATACAAGTCACACTCGTATATCCAATCCCTAGTTCCTCGATCCATGGAATAGCCTTACTCGTGCAAATAACATCAATATCCCATATATTGATTTATTTGAGTCTGGCCAGACATTCTATAAGCACTATCCTCGAGTGGCCCTTGGATATTTGCTCCCGTTATGTGGGAGGGGCAAATCCTCTCTACGTCCACTACGATCTCTAAGCTTGCTTCTCATTGTATCCAGTACACGCCTTTATAACTACCCAGTTACGGTGTAGCGTTTAACGCTACCAAGATCACAATGATCCACAACTAGAATATCTAGTGACTTCAAGTCTAAGGATGACAATACCATTGTACCCGAGAAGCACTTGTGACTCAACATAACGTGTATGTAGCCTTCTCGGTAATGGGTCAATCCAGTGCAACATTCCGTAATGCACACCTATGTGTTGGATCGTGATATCTCCATATCAATCCAACCCCATACTAGTCTATAGATGATTGTCCCATTTAATCATTATACTTGACTAGGGATATTTAAGATAAACAACACGATTGTAAATCTAAGGACTTCATTATATTAAATATCCAATAAATAATAAATGAATTTCTAGCCAATTACAAATTCATACTAAACTAGATTGCCTCTAGGGCATCTATTCCAACAGTCTCCCACTTGCACTAGAGCCAATCTGGCGCATCTCGTATGCCCATACTCCTAGTGTGCCCTTCATGCTTCCACTGCGTGAGAGGCTTTGTAAGCGGGTCTGACAGATTATCATCTGTAGGAATCTTGCATATCCGAACGTCTCCTCTATCGATAATATCTCGAATCAGATGGAACTTCCTGAGCACGTGCTTGGACTTCTGGTGCGATCTGGGTTCCTTTGATTGCGCGATCGCCCCAGTGTTGTCACAGAATAACTCCACTGGATCCGCAATGCTAGGGACCACACCAAGTTCAGAAACAAACTTTCTGATCCAAACAGCCTCCTTTGCTGCGCCATTTGCAGCAATGTACTCAGCCTCTGTTGTAGAATCAGCTACCGTCTCTTGCTTGGAACTCTTCCAGCTCACCGCTGCTCCATTCAGGCAAAACACATATCCCGACTGTGATCTAAAGTCATCTCTATCGGTTTGGAAGCTTGCATCGGTGTAACCCCTTACACGCAACTCTTCCTCACCGCCAAACATCAAGAAGGCATCCTTAGTTCTTCTCAAGTACTTTAGGATATTCTTGACAGCAATCCAGTGACTCTCACCCGGATTGGATTGGTATCTGCTTGTCATACTCAAGGCATATGACACATCTGGTCTAGTACATAACATGGCGTACATGATGGATCCTATGGCCGAGGCATAGGGAATCCTACTCATGCGTTCCTTCTCAATCTCATTGGAAGGACAACCACTCTTCGAAAGAGTGATTCCATGTGACATGGGCAAGAATCCCTTCTTGGAATCTTGCATGTTGAACCGTTTCAACACCTTGTCAATATATGTACTTTGACTTAGGCCTAGCAACCTCTTAGATCTATCTCTATAGATCTTTATACCAAGTATATAGGCTGCTTCCCCTAAGTCTTTCATTGAGAAACACTTTCCTAGCCAATCTTTCACAGATTGTAGCATGGGAATGTCGTTTCCAATGAGTAGTATGTCATCCACATACAAGACCAGAAAAGCTACAGAACTCCCACTAACCTTCTTGTAGACACAAGACTCATCTTCGTTTCTGATGAAGCCAAACTCTTTGACCACTTCATCAAAACGTCGATTCCAACTCCTAGAAGCTTGCTTCAACCCATAAATGGATCGTTGCAGCTTACAGACTTTGTTGGCTTGCTTTGGATCCTCAAAACCCTCCGGCTGTATCATATACACGTCCTCGAGGAGATTCCCATAAAGGAATGCTGTTTTGACATCCATCTGCCAAATCTCATAGTCGTAGTATGCTGCAATCGCAAGTAGGATTCGGATGGATTTGGTCATAGCGACTGGTGAAAAGGTTTCATCATAGTCAATACCATGAATCTGTCTGAATCCTTTAGCCACCAATCGGCCCTTATAGGTAATCACATTACCATCCATGTCGATCTTCTTCTTGAAGACCCACTTGCACCCTATGGGTCGCGCCCCATCAGGTGGTTCCACCAAAGTCCATACTTTGTTGGTATACATGGATTCCATCTCGGATCTCATGGCCTCAAGCCACTTCTGCGAGTCTGGGCCATTCATGGCCTCCTCATAGGTAGTAGGCTCATCATCTATGAGCATCGTGTCACCGGAATCAGTTACGAGAAGTCCATACCTCTCGGGTTCCTGGCGCACTCTACTAGATCTACGAAGCTCTTGTGTTACCTGAACAGGTGGATCCACAACTGCTTGTGATTCCTGTTCATGTTCCATAGTCGGTTCAGTAATTTGTGGTTCTTGAACTTCTTCAAGTTCTACATTCCTCCCACTTGCTTCTTTAGAGACAAACTCTCTTTCTAGAAACACGCCGGTCCGAGCAACAAACACTTTGTTCTCGGTTGGATTGTAGAAGTAGTATCCCTTAGTTTCCTTAGGGTACCCCACAAATTTACACTTATCCGATTTAGGCCCTAGCTTGTCTGATTGTAAACGTTTTACATAGACATCGCAGCCCCAAATCCTCATGAACGACAGTGTGGGACGCCTCCCACTCCACATCTCATATGGTGTCTTCATGACTGATTTAGATGGAACACGGTTAATGGTAAAAGCTGCACTTAATAGAGCATAGCCCCAAAACGATAATGGAAGATCGGTTTGACACATCATAGACCGAACCATATCCAATAGGGTTCGATTCCTCCTCTCAGACACGCCATTCCATTGTGGCGTTCCGGGTGGAGTGAGTTGGGACACGATCCCACACTCTCTAAGATAGTCGTCAAACTCTTGGCTCAAGTATTCTCCTCCACGATCCGATCGTAGAGCCTTGATACTTTTGCCAAGTTGCTTCTCTACTTCATTCTTGAATTCTTTGAACACTTCAAAGGATTCGGATTTTGCCCTCATAAGGTACACAAATCCATATCTACTGTAATCATCAGTAAACGTAATGAAGTAGACATAACCACCCCTGGCAGGCGTGGCAAATGGCCCACACACATCAGTATGTATGAGCGCCAATTGCTCACTAGTCCTTTCACCTTTCTTATTGAAAGGGGACTTTGTCATTTTTCCCAATAAACAAGCCTCACATGTCTCATATGATTCAAAATCAAATGAGTCTAGCAATCCATCCTTATGGAGTCTAGATACACGTTTCTCATTTATGTGGCCTAAACGACAATGCCATAAATAAGCAGGATTTAAATCATTTATTTTAATCCGCTTGGTATTAATGTTGTAGACAGGATTACTTAGATCAAGGACATAAAGTCCATTAAATAATTGCGCACTAAAATAGTGAATATTATTCAAATAAAAGGAACAACAATTGTTCTTTATTGAAATAATAAAACCTTCCTTGTCCAAACAAGAAATAGAAATAATGTTTCTGCTCATAGCAGGGACAAAATAGCAATTATTTAATTCTAAAACTAATCCTGAAGGCAGAGATAGCTCGCAAACGCCTATGGCCAACGCAGCAACCTTTGCTCCATTCCCAACGCGCAGATCTACCTCCCCTTTAGCCAATCTTTTACTTCTCTTTAGATCCTGCATATTTCGACAAATATGAGATCCACATCCAGTATCTAATACCCATGATGTAGAGACAGTTAAATTGACATCTACAACAAAAATACCTGGTGGTGGTGGAATCACTATTCCAAGCCGCTTGTCCTCCAAATATTTTGGGCAGTTCCTCTTCCAGTGTCCAGGTTGACTACAGTAGTGACATTCACCCTTAGTCACAACCTTGGCAATCCCACCAACAGGCTTAAGGGCTTGTTCCTTGGACTTAGCAACTGACTTGCCTTTGCCCTTGGAGGAAGAGGCAAACTTTTTACCTTTTCCTTTATGCACCATCATAATGGCCTTGCCCTTACCCTTGTTGATGCTCTGTTCAGCCGTCCTCAACATGTTGAGCAAATCTGGCAGTGGTTTAACGATCTCGTTCATGTTATAGTTCATAATGAACTGTCCATAACTTTCGGGCAATGATTGCAACACGAGATCCGTTGCCAACTCTTGGCCGACCGGGAACCCAAGC
Organism: Linanthus parryae; assembly: GCA_023055425.1. Classification (NCBI taxonomy): domain Eukaryota; kingdom Viridiplantae; phylum Streptophyta; class Magnoliopsida; order Ericales; family Polemoniaceae; genus Linanthus; species Linanthus parryae. Next base: position 89,497,829 of record JALGPY010000006.1, on the reverse strand, counting down.
CGGGCGAGATTCTCCAAGTACCCGATCATTCGGAGTACATGGGGTCCCACCGGGTTCCCTTCTGCCAGATGACATTTGAACAGTGCCTTTGAGACCTCATACCTCTCTACCCTCGCCTGCTCTTGGAAGAGCTGCTTTAGATGTTCGATCATATCGACAGCATTCATGTTCTCATGTTGCTTCTGAAGCTCAGAGGTCATGGTGCAAAGCATTAGGCAGGCCGCATCATTAGCATCATCAACATGCTTTTGATACGCCTTTAAGGCAGCAGGTGTCTGATTGTCTGGACCTTCTGGAACTTGCTCCTCTATTGCGTACAGCTTCTTTTCTTGCTTGAGAACAATTCTCAAGTTTCTGTACCAATCGAGAAAGTTGGTTCCTGAGAGCTTGTCCTTCTCAAGGACAGATCGTAGGGAATGTTGTGAACTCGATGAGTTGTTTGCCATTTGGAATTCTACAAAAGGAAAATACGCAAGTTTTAGTATTTGTGAATTTTTGACTATATTTAATAATGGCTAGTTTATTAAATATAGCTCCCACTATTTTTCTACGGATTAATAACCCTCAAGATATTAATGCGGAAAATATCCTTATATTTTCTAGTGGGCCAAGATCCATCTTTTTCATCTCCTTATGAGCTTGCTTTGGCAAGTCACCCATAATTCGATTACTTCTTAGGTAGGAACAATTCCAATTGCATCCCATATGCAACTCTTGGTTCAATCGGGCAAATAACTCCTTATTTATCCATCCACATGGATAATCCCAATTGATTGCCTCTAGGTTTCTTAATCAAATTAATAGCCTAGTTGTGTTCAACCTCTTATCTAAACAATTGCACATTGTTACGTGCCATCGCATTCCATCATTATGAACCAAGTCGCCATGCTTTGGCACGCACGAACTTGATAAATAATGATGATAATGAGTGTTTAAATAACGAGAAGGCAAGAACACAATATTTTAAAATTTGAGGGATTTTTCTTCAATTTTAATTATTTTGTTGATCAATATCAACTAATCTATCTATTTGAGTTTGGGCACAACTCCAAATAATAGATCCGGGTTGTCTAATTATCTTATTATCCTAATTGCATGCATCATCCATACACCAACCACACAAATAATAAGACAATAAATAAACAACCACAAAACAGAAATTAAACGTGATGTGGATATGGCCTTTTCTAGACTAAGATAATTCCAAGCCAATGGAATTATCTATGAACCCTAAACAAACACACATCTTCATGCGTCTTGATCTTTTGGTCCATCCTTCATAGTCATGTGGAATGCTCCATGCTCCATGCTCCATCTTTTTGTGGCTTCTTTGGCTTTGGGCTTCTTTTCTTCAATCTTGGCTAACAATCTAATTTATCTAGCACTATCTAATATCTATACTAAATAAAATAAATCTCACAAGTTGAGAAAAAAATGGCACGCAGGCCATAAAACCCTAATTAATTATTACAATTAATTGATCGGCTCGCAGGCCGTAAAACCAAACCACAAAATTAAACATCCACATCAAACCACATCCTAAGGCCATATCCAATCACCATGCGATTTGCACATAAACAGTTAAAATCCAATTTTAACGCGCTTGGTCAATTTTAATTGATTTTAGGATTTCTAGGGTTAAAACGGTCCATGGGCCCAACAATCCAATTGCCCGGGCCCAAATAAGTGAACCATAAAGCCCTAGGGCCGGCCCGGCCCAAAACCCGCAAGCTAGGCCCGCGGGTTAGGGCCGCCCGGCCCCTTAGGGCGCCAAGCTTGGGCGGCAAGCAAGGGGGGCGGCTCCCTAGGGGCCGAACCTTCCTTGTGGAGGTTGTTTCCAAAACAACCTCCTTGCTTGGAGCCCAAGTTTGGTTGTTTCCTTGTTGTGGGAGAACTCCTTCTTCCCCAAGGATGCCCAAACCCTAGATTTAAGATCCTAAAATTTCTCAAACTCACCAATTCATGCATCCAATGCAATAATTGGGTCTTGTTATGATTAATTCTTTGACAAATTGCATCCAATGCTTGATTTGTCTTGTTTTACGCGATAAACAACATATTAAGGTGTAAAACAACAAGAATGTAACACATAAACTACGTTTATGCTCTATGACCTGTGGCTCTGATACCACTGTAGGGTTTTGATTCATGGATCGCGCAAATGGAAGCATAATCAAATAAACAACCATGCAAAACCCTCCAAGGATCACAAGTCTAGATGCATAACGATAGTGAAGGTAAGAAATCATAAACACACCTTTGGGTTCTCCTTGATGACTTCAAACGCGAATAGTGTCACGTTCTCTATAGTTGATCCACGCCTAGAGTTGTTCCTAGATCTCCAATCACCTTGGTGCTAGCCCGGATTGAAAGGAGGGTGAAGAAATCACGCAAAACGAGACACCAAAAGGGGTTCGGCACCCTTGTGGCGTCGGGAACAAGGGGGCGGCGGCAATAGGGGGCGGCGTCCCTCTTTGCTTGCTCTCTCTCTCCTTTGTTCTCTCCTACTCTTGTTATGTTCTCTCTTAGAGCATAAGTGTGTAGGGAAGGAAGGAGGAGGGTCCTTTATATAGTCCAACAACTCCTTGTCAACTACCTAAAGGACTTATTCTAGTCCTACTAGAATTCAATTTAGTCCCTTCCTTGCAAATTAGTCCCTACTAAGTTTGCAAGGGTTTGCAAAGTGATCCTTCTAATTAATTAATCTAATTAATTAATTCCATAATCTAGTACAACTCTATATAGCGTGTGACCCCATAGGTTCTATCTAGTTGGTAGCAACTCTTTGCTAATATGGAGCGGTTTCTAGCAAAACATCCATTCTAGCCAACTAATAGAATAGTCATCTAGACAACCTTGTACAAGTAATTGTCTCATCCCTTTGCCTCCATATCCGGATTGGACACGAGACATACAAGTCACACTCGTATATCCAATCCCTAGTTCCTCGATCCATGGAATAGCCTTACTCGTGCAAATAACATCAATATCCCATATATTGATTTATTTGAGTCTGGCCAGACATTCTATAAGCACTATCCTCGAGTGGCCCTTGGATATTTGCTCCCGTTATGTGGGAGGGGCAAATCCTCTCTACGTCCACTACGATCTCTAAGCTTGCTTCTCATTGTATCCAGTACACGCCTTTATAACTACCCAGTTACGGTGTAGCGTTTAACGCTACCAAGATCACAATGATCCACAACTAGAATATCTAGTGACTTCAAGTCTAAGGATGACAATACCATTGTACCCGAGAAGCACTTGTGACTCAACATAACGTGTATGTAGCCTTCTCGGTAATGGGTCAATCCAGTGCAACATTCCGTAATGCACACCTATGTGTTGGATCGTGATATCTCCATATCAATCCAACCCCATACTAGTCTATAGATGATTGTCCCATTTAATCATTATACTTGACTAGGGATATTTAAGATAAACAACACGATTGTAAATCTAAGGACTTCATTATATTAAATATCCAATAAATAATAAATGAATTTCTAGCCAATTACAAATTCATACTAAACTAGATTGCCTCTAGGGCATCTATTCCAACAATAGGGAACTCTAGACAAGGCTAAAGACTCTAGACCTACAAGCACGTGTAACAATTGTAGAACAAAGCTAAGAGGTTACAAAATACTCCCGGTAAGGGCACACGACTCAGATCTGAAGCTATAGATTAATAAACACTTAAGCACATCTTTAACTTCGCAGATATGAAAATTGGACTCTAAGATCAAGGTCAGAAGAATATGCCTAGTGAATCAAACTATAACGGGTTTGGAGACTTTGGAGGTCAACTGTCATAAGAGAGATAATTCTAGAATTCAAGATGTGACTGACTCCTAAAAGAAAAGGTGGTCTTAAAAACGATCTGATGCAAACAAAAATCTAAAGAATGAGATCAGAAGATTGAGATTTATAAAACAATGAAACTTTTATGGTTGATTCTCTAGACTCTGGTAGACAGATTCATAGAAGTTCTAGACCTAAAACAAGATGGATATATAACTGACTCTAAATTATAAAAAAAATCGTACATGGATTCTAGAAGAATGAAACAACTCCTGAAGGAGATATGTAACCACTAGATCTGAAGAACGTGTCTTATTCTGAATTAGAACACCAAGATGAAACGGCGACACTCCTTGCTGAACTTCACAAGCCCTGGCAAGAAACCGTAGATGATTCTTTCTCCTGGTTGACAGTCACTAAATGGGACAGGGCCTCTCTTTCTTTCTCTTTAGCTGCAACCCTAAGGGGTTTGGGCGAATTCTCTTTCTCTCTTTCTCCCTCTCTCTTTCTCTCTCATGCAGTGGTAGAGAAGAATTCCAACCTAATTTCTCTTCAACCCTAAAACTCTACTTTTAAAGTATGAATAATTTTTCACCAAGAAAGAGAAATCTAGAGAGTCATACAATGAACTCGAACTTTTAGAAATCAATTACAATTCAACTCTAATTAAAGAATGATTGTCATCGATTAAAAAGAGTTATAGTTATAACTGAATAATTATTTCTAAAAATACTAAACTCATAATTAATGCCAGAAATCATAAAAAAAACATTTTTATTAAAAGATAATACTTAATAATCAAGAAAAAAATTTAATTGGATAACTGATATTAGTTTATGATAAAATTTCTCTTTATTAATTAAGAAATTTTTAAATTGAAAATCTCTCCATATTTCAAAACCATGATCTCAAAATAAAGTGATGGAGAAATAATGCATATCATTTAAGAAAAAGTGAATTTCCGACCAATAAAATATTTCTAAGAATAATCATAATATATAGTAATAAAGAAAATTGTACTAAATAGAAAATAATTTTTATACTAAGCGTCTTCTAGTTTACGTTAATTAGAAAACTAATTTAAAGTTAGAGAAGCTTAATAGCAAAATATGTCTTCATAAAATATAAGATGAAATTACCATTATTATTATTATTATTATTATTATTATTATTATTATTATGATTATTATTGTTATTATTATTATTATTGTATAACTAAATAAGTATTTTAATTCTCAAGTGAACTCTCTCATCTGGAAGTACAAATTTATAAAATTTCAGAAATCTATAAAAGAACATTTATCTATTGACTGAACTTCCGAAACTAGCAGGAGGGGAACTCGAAGGAGGTGAGGAAGCAAACCCTAGCCTTCCCATACACTGGTCACGTGCATGGCCATGTGAGTTTGCTATAGTGGCCGACCCATTCCATGATATTACTTTTCTTAGCAGTTTTTTTCAGTTTAGTCCCTAGATATTGAACCTATGCTGCATGAATGATCCTAGACCTAAGAATATTTAAAGTGTTTAATGAAAGAGCATAAAGATTGTAGTTCTTTTACTTTTCTAAGCTTAGATATTCAAAACGAGTTTTATGGTAATTTGACTATTTCTTAAGGTGAAACAATCATAAAACTCGTTTTGAATATCTAAGCTTAGAAAAGTAAAAGAACTACAATCTTTATGCTCTTTCATTAAACACTTTAAATATTCTTAGGTCTAGGATCATTCATGCAGCATAGGTTCAATATCTAGGGACTAAACTGAAAAAAACTGCTAAGAAAAGTAATATCATGGAATGGGTCGGCCACTATAGCAAACTCACATGGCCATGCACGTGACCAGTGTATGGGAAGGCTAGGGTTTGCTTCCTCACCTCCTTCGAGTTCCCCTCCTGCTAGTTTCGGAAGTTCAGTCAATAGATAATTGTTCTTTTATAGATTTCTGAAATTTTATAAATTTGTACTTCCACATGAGAGAGTTCACTTGAGAATTAAAATACTTATTTAGTTATACAATAATAATAATAATAATAATAATAATAATAATAATAATAATAATAATAATAATAATAATAATAATAATAATGGTAATTTCATCTTATATTTTATGAAGACGTATTTTGCTATTAAGCTTCTCTAACTTTAAATTAGTTTTCTAATTAACGTAAACTAGAAGACGCTTAGTATAAAAATTATTTTCTATTTAGTACAATTTTCTTTATTACTATATATTATGATTATTCTTAGAAATATTTTATTGGTTGGAAATTCACTTTTTCTTAAATGATATGCATTATTTCTCCACCACTTTATTTTTAGATCATGGTTTTGAAATATGGAGAGATTTTCAATTTAACAATTTCTTAATTAATAAAGAGAAATTTTATCATAAACTAATATCAGTTATCCAATTAAATTTTTTTCTTGATTTATTCCTTCGGAAATTCACTTTTTCATAAATTACAGCCATCCGGATGCTCTTTCATTAAACACTTTAAACTTCGTCAAGAAGGAATAAATCAATTTTGTCTTCAAAGTTTGCGTCCTTCAGTCATGTTTTGTGATCACTTACACCAAATATCAAGGTAGATGCTCATAAACTATAAGACAAAATAAGAACGTATCAGAGAAGTTATTGTTTTGTTATACTCAATAAGAACCAAGAATTCAAGAATTAAGTATAAAACTCTTTTAGATATTCTTAATCGAAGAAGAACGTTGTTAGAGTAGCATGAAACATATGGAATAAACAAAAAGATATCAATTGATTCTTTAATGAATAAACACATCACATGAGTTATAATTAATTGAGAAACATAGGAGACAACCAGTACATAAATAAAAAAAATAACACTCCCATAAACGAAACAAATTTTATTCCATAAAGAAACTCATAATGTTCCTACGATTCTGAAACTCAAATTAACCTCTTTTTGTCACATGAACTTGACAAAAGGGCCAATTTATTAAATCAATATGACTAAACAAGAAGCTAAATTCAACTAATAAAGTATGAACTACGAAAACAATGATAAGTACTCTAAAAAAATTAAGCATCAATATTCCAAAAGAAATTAATCAATGCTTTGAAAAGCACTTTGCCTCCCGGATAATTCCTTAAAAGACTAGGAGTAGCAAAATTTTCAAGGAAAATCTTAAATTCAATCTCAAAACACGTTTCATATTCAAAAACCGATCCATCATATCCATAATGATTTTTCAAAAAAAAGGAGTAAAGCCTTCATCATGTGCAGTCAAAGGTTTCATAAAACAGATTGTAGTTACTAAGTTGATAAAAGAACTAGGCTGTATGAGTTTACCTAATTTTCCCCAACTTCTATTTCAGTTGTTGTCAACACTTTCAATCAGTCCTCATTAGGTCATGCGTACTATCACTTATACTCTCCCGAGTTATAATTGAACACCAATTCGTTTAACTTAGCAATTTTCCAATATACTAACATTACACAAGCTAGGCAGAAAGTTCACAATCACGCATACTTAAGACCATTCCATACAAATACTATCTCCCGATGTCTAATTTAGATATGAAACCCTGGCACAAGTACTAAAACCCTAGATAAATCTCTTATGAGAAATTAACTATGTCTAAATCATTCAAAAGTTAGCTAGACAATTGAAAGCATTAAGAACTCTTGCACTAAGTAACGAATGAACTAAGAACTTGCGTTCATGAAAAAAAATTGTAGTGTCATAATCTGTTGGGGATTAACTATATCATACTCATACAACCTAGCGTAGAGTTTACGCTACCATGAAAAAAATCTAAAGAATACATGAGATTAGAGTATGAAAACATGGAGATAAGTACTAAAGAGAAGGTGTGTAGACTAGCAATTGTCATGTTTCCGTCTTCTTCTTTTTCGCTCAAGACCACTGCCTCGTTATTTTCTCTCAATATGCTTCCTCTACGTACTTCGTTGCTCTGTGTTTTGTATGTATGTATGTATGTCCATTCTTCTACGCCTCCTCCTGTTTATTTCTTTTTTCCCTGCTGAATAGGCCACCCGAATTAAAAATCACGTAATAATGCTCCCGTGGGCTAAAAAGTGGCTGAATTTGGTCCAGAAGGGCCTCAAACTCATCCAGATTTGCCATAGAACCCGTGTATATCAAAGAAGCCCCTAAATAATGTGTATAAATGTCAATCTGGTCCTCCGATAGCCATGGAGCAACAACACATTGTCCATCAGTTCATAACATCCGTTGGCGCACTTTAGCTTTATCTCGGATCTTCGCATCAATTTTCTCGTGCACTTTATCCTTGTTCCTCGATTTTCAATACCACCTAACCTGAATGAACTACAAAACAACTCAAAACACACAATCTCAAGTGAAATTGTTAGTATTCCAATAAAATGGGTTAAAAGTAACATAAATTCATAGAAAACTGAGATATAAGCATAAATAAGACAATGTCGCAGACACACACACACACACATATATATACATAGTAAGATAGATTGGTGTGGGCCCCACCCTTTTTAAAAGACAATTTTGAGGACATTTTAAAGAGACATTTTCAACCGTGAGATTTGATATCAAGTAAATATACATTTGCATACGTCGGATTAGAGTAAAATTGGATTCCCTCCTAAAACAATGTCGGATTAAAGAAAAAATGGATTTCCTCCTGAAACAACATGAGAAGCACGATTCAAAGCGCGTCTCCGGTTCCACAGTCGCTGCTCACCAACGATTTGTTGTTGTGATTGTGGTTAGGGCTCTTATGTGATTCTTGTTAGGGCTTTTCATGGAGTGCAATCTGGGTTAGGGCTTTTCATGATTTTTGCAATTGTGCAATCCTACTTTTGTCTTTTGGGTTAGAACCTGCACAACTCTTCTTTGACTCTTGGCTTAAAAATGTGGAGTCTTTGTTCTCTGGTACTTGGTTTAAGTATGGGTTAATGCTTGGTTTAAGTATTGATTTCAGTATGTGACATGCACAACTCTTCTTCTCTAATACTTGGTTTAAGTTTGGGTTCATTCTTGCAATTGCTAATTGTCTTTTCATTTAGACAGATTCATCGTCCCAGTTTTCTTGGTGGTTTGAAAGTGTTCCCCTTTCCTTAAACCTTCATATGCAGTAGTCATCGTTCTACTATTCTACTATTCATGGAAAGCTCAGAAGTCGACGTTCTCTTTGCCTCCATGGCCTAGATCGGAGCCATCGCCGTCGGTCAACGGGCTCTCATCAGCGTCTTCGATCGCCATCGCCACCGTTTTCTTCTTCTTCTTCTTCTTCTTCTTCTTCTTCCCCTTCAACCACCGTTGAATTCGCCGTGGCCTCCGTCTTCGCCGTCGAAGGCTTCCTCTACCACTGTCTCTCTGTCTCTCTCCCTTTCTTTCTCTCTCTAAGGTGTGTTTCTATGAGTTATGTGAGCTTAGAGGATACGGTTTGAGTGGTTTGGGTAGGGTTGGTGAGGAATCAAAAGAGGCAGTGAGGAATGAGAAGAGACGGGTGGTGTATTATTGAGGAGGGTAAAATTATCATTTGAATACATTAGAGTTAGCTAAAAAAGAAATGAGAACAAAATTGAGAGACGTGCCATAAAAAAATTGGAAACAAAGAACAGAGACGGAGTGATATAGTGGGAAAGCTTTGTTAAGAATCAGAGGGGGTTTTGACTTCAATATAGTCTAAGTAGTTTTGGTTTTGTAGTTGATTGGACTAAAGTGAAATAGGTGACAAACTGATGACATGAAGATGAACAGCCATCCGGATGAGCAGCTACCGTTGGATCAAGATGGTTAAGTCTAATCTGGTCTGTTGGTGAAGACTTAAGAGGAACGACAGCGTTTTGATGAGTTTTGTTTTGTTTTCTTCCGTTAGGATTGTGCTGATGTGTCGCACTGTGATTGGCTCGTGTGAGTCATTATTTTCCCTCTTATTACTTAACGGAATAAATAGTTCAAGTGATGTAATTTTCATTTCAGCAATTAAATCTGAGTTTTTTGTTTGCTTTCCATTTTCTCTTCTTTTTCGTTCTCTCTCCATTCTATAAAATGGTATCAGAGCCTGGTTATGGCTGTTAGGGCATGCTTCGATTGAAGATTGAAGGTACTTTGGTGAAGGATTGGTGACGGTGCTCTGAAATTTTTCAGATCTAGTTTGAGATGGATTCAGATGGAGGTCGTGGATCGAATGGTCGTGAGGTATCGCCGTATTTTCTGGCGCATTCAGACAATCCAGGTATGCTTCTGGTTACCGATATTTTGGTAGGAGCAGAGAATTTTAATACTTGGCATCGTGCTATGGTTTTAGCTTTGACTGCTAAAGTTAAAATGGGATTTGTGAATGGTGAGCTTCTAGAGCCACCGTCTGGTGATGAATTGAGAGCCCAGTGGTTGAGGTGTGATACAATGATTATGTCTTGGTTGTTGAATTCAGTTTCTAAGGAAATTGGGGGAAGTGTAGTGTACAAGAGGACCTCAAGAGAAATTTGGGTTGATCTCTTAGAGGGGTATTCACAACAAAATAGACCTAGAGTTTTACAGTTAAAATTGGCTATTGCAGCTACTAAACAAGGAGACCTAAGTGTCACAGCCTACTACACCAAATTAAGAGCTCTATGGGATGAGTTGACAAATTATAGACCTCCTCCAATATGCACTTGTGAGGTTTTAAGAGCTTGTACTTGTGGAGTTTTTAGAAGTCTTAGAATTACTTATGAAGAGGATTGCACAATGCAATTTCTAATGGGGCTAAATGATAGCTATGTGTCTGTGAGAGATCAAGTACTTTTGCTAGAGCCTTTACCAACCTTCAATCAGGTGTTTGCTAAAGTAGTTCAACATGAGATGCAAACTTCTTTGGGAAAGGGTACATGGACTAGTAACCCTATGGCTATGGCAGCGAAGCATTCACGGATGAATACTTTTCATAACACTAACAAGAACATGTTAGGATCACAAGGGAATGGTCAAAACAGCACTAATGTGAGGAATAGTGCTGACAAAGCCAACATTACATGTTATCATTGTGGCAATACTGGACATATAAAAGCAAAATGTTGGCAATTACATGGATAACCCCCCCCCCCCTACATAAAGAACAAAATGAAGGCACAAGCTCATCAAGTTATGGCTGATACTACTAACTCTATGGTAGATGATTTTTCAAGGTCTACTTGGGTATATTTAATGGTGCATAAGTCAGAAGCCACTAGTTTGATACCCCAATTATGTAAAATGATTCAAGATCAGTTTGGTTTCAATGACAAGATGATCAGAAGTGATAATGCTTTGGAATTTGACTTGAGAGATTTTTTCTCACAAAATGGGATTATTCATCAGCTTTCTTGTGTTGCAACTCCAGAACAGAACTCAGTTGTTGAAAGAAAGCATCAACATTTATTAAATGTGGCTAGAGCACTCAGGTTTGAAGCCCATCTGCCAACTAGGTTTTGGGGAGATTGTATATTGACTTCTGCTTATTTGTTCAACAGAACTCCATCTTCTTTCTTGCTTAATAAGACTCCTTATGAATTACTTTTCAAGAAAAGGCCAACTTATGTGTTGATGAAAGTGTTTGGCTGTTTGGTATTTGCCTCTACATTGACGCAGGGAAGAGGTAAATTTGAAGAAAGGGCCAGGGAATGTGTTTTTCTGGGATATGTTTTTGGTACCAAGGGGTACAAATTATATGATATTGAAGATAGAAACATTTTTGTTTCTAGGGATGTGGTCTTTTATGAAGACAAATTTCCTTTCTCTAAAGATTTGTCTGCTAATACAGGTCAGATTTTGTGTTGCCTTGTGCAGTTGGTGATTTTGTCAATAATGAGAACGAGAATGTTACTGATGCCATGGAGAATATGGAATCAATACCAAATATAGAAGCTAATAATGTGACTTCTCCTACAAGACAGTCTACTAGAGAAAGAAGATTACCTGGTTATTTGAGAGATTATGTGACAGTATATTCAAACTGTAGTACACAATACAGTTTGAGTAAGTGTGTATCTAACAAATCTTTGTCTCCAGGCTACAGCCATTTCTTATCTCAAGTTTCAGCAATAAAGGAGCCATCTACATATAAAGAAGCTAGTCAAATACAAGAATGGCAGGATGCTATGCAGCTAGAATTGGAAGCCTTGGAGGAGAATCAAACATGGGACATTGTGCCTTTACCAAAAGGGCATTCATCGGTTGGTTGTAAAGGGGTATACAAAGTCAAATACAAGAAAGATGGCAATATAGAGAGATTCAACGAAAGGTTGGTTGCTAAGGGGTATACACAGACAGAGGGGGTGGATTATTATGAGACTTTTTCCCCTGTAGCCAAGCTCCCAACAGTGAAATGCATCATAGCTATTGCAACAGTAAAGAGGTGGCCTTTAATGCAACTTGATGTAAACAATGCATTTATTCATGGGGTGTTGGATGAAGAAGTTTACATGGATTTTCCACCTGGTTATTCTTCTACAAAACAGCACAGTTCTGAGGTGATGGTATGCAAGTTAATGAAGTCCTTATATGGTTTGAAGCAGGCTTCTAGACAATGGTTTAGTAAGCTATCCACTACTCTTCTCTCTTTTGATTTTTTGCAATCAAAAGCAGATTATACTCTTTTTGTTAAAGCAGAATTGAATGGATTTATGGAATTGGTTGTTTATGTTGATGATATGGTTTTGACTGGTTCTAATATTGCCCAGCTGATTGAGCTGAAAAGGGTTTTAAATCAGCAGTTCAAATTGAAGGATTTAGGTGCTTTGCTGTATTTTTTGGGATTTGAGATTGCAAGGAATGCTGAGGGAATTGTTCTCAGTCAGAGAAAATTTGCTCTAGATATTTTGGAGGTCACAGGGTATCTGGGTCGCAAGCCAGCAAACATTCCTATGGAGGTCAATTTAAAGTTGAGTGCTAAAAAGGGAGAACTTCTTACAGAAGTTGAAGCTTCTTCTTATAGACAATTAATTGGAAAGCTGTTATATTTAGGGAATTCAAGACCTGATATCTGCTATAGTGTGCACAAGCTGAGTCAGTTTGTTTCACATCCTACTACTGAACATCAGTTAGCAGCTTTCCATATTCTAAGATATTTGAAGAAAAATCCATGTTTGGGACTGTTTTTCTCAGTCAATGCAGAGCTGAAGTTGTCAGCATATGATGATTCTGATTGGGCAGGATGTATAGATACTAGGAGATCTACATCAGGTTTTCTTGTTTACCTTGGGACTTCTTTGGTTTCTTGGTAATCCAAGAAGCAAAGTGTTGTGTCTAAGAGCTCTACAGAAGCAGAATACAGGTGTTTGGCATCTACAACTTGTGCTATTAAGTAGTTGCTGTATCTCTTAAAAGATCTGCATGTGAAGGTTGAATCTCCTCATATGATCTACTGTGATAATGAGTCAGCTTTGAAGATTGCTTCTAACCCAGTGTATCATGAGAAGACCAAGCACATTGATGTTGACTGCCACATTGTCAGAGACCTAGTTCAAGAAGGAGTTGTGCAGGTTTCACATGTTCCTTCTCAGTTTCAATTAGCAGATCTTCTTACCAAGGCTCTTCACCTTGCTCAGTTTCATTTCTTGCTTAGCAAGATGGGCATGATTGATATTCATGCTCCATCCTGAGAGGGGGTGTTAAGAATCAGAGGGGGTTTTGACTTCAATATAGTCTTAGTAGTTTTGGTTTTGTAGTTGATTGGACTAAAGTGAAATAGGTGACAAACGGATGACATGAAGATGAACAACCATCCGGATGAGCAGCTACCGTTGGATCAAGATGGTTAAGTCTAATCTGGTCCGTTGGTGAAGACTTAAGAGGAACAGCAGCGTTTTGATGAGTTTTCTTTTGTTTTCTTCCGTTAGGATTGTACTGATGTGTCGCACTGTGATTGGCTCGTGTGAGTCATTATTTTCCCCTTTATTCCTTAACGGAATAAATATTTAAGTGATGTAATTTTCATTTCAGCAATTAAATCTGAGTTTTGTTTGCTTTCCATTTTCTCTTCTTTTTCGATCTCTCTCCATTTTGTAAAAAGCTTTGCACAGAGGGTATTCCCTAGTGTAAAGTAAAAGTATATACGGTAAATATATTTGTCAACCATAAATCGTCGTTATGTGAACGTGGATAAGAGCACCGACACAACATGCTCTTTAAATATTAAATTTATTTCACAATGGTGAGATATCTGCAATTGCAGGGCTCTACAAATAGAATTGCTTTGGGAGCACGAAAGCATATTATGAGAGAGTGAGAGGGAGGGTCCAATCTAGCTGCAGCTTCTCGTGCTCATGCTGTTGTGAAAGTTAAGGGAGTTCAAACTTTAGATTGGATTTGGGATTTTGCAACTTTCCACCAAACTCAATTGCTTTTACAAGTACCCGCAAATGTTTGCTTTTCATAATTACTCCCAATAAAGTTCTCTTGCACTACAAGTATGTTAAGAGTATAGTTAAATGGAGATGGACCCTCAAGAAATATCATTCATTAGTTTTGCAAGTATCTAAAATCAGATTACGCATTCGACACCATCCATTCTTTACATATGATATATCAAGAACTCTTAAATAAGTGTAATAAGGTGCTGAGGATTGTTGTTCGACCCGTGTTAGAACTTTGTCTGTTTCGACAGGTGGAACCTCGGGAGTCTTTACGAGAATGCGTAAGAAAGAAATTGGGACTTAGGTGTTTGTTCTATTGCACTTCATACAAGCCGAACTACTAAAGTGATGAAACTGAGTGGGCTAAAGTAAACGGCTTTTGAATGAGAGGAGCTAGCCTGTTAGCACATTCTTGCTAGAGCCATGACCTTGGCGATGTGGAGAGAGTGCTTCTCCTCGCAGAATCTGTTATGGATTGGGTTATCAATAATATCTCTAAGGAAAGAAAAGGGCCTACTCTAGCTAATTTCATTACGGATGCTTCTGATATTTTTCATGAACTGATTTTAGGAGATTCATTATTAGAAGTTTCTTCTGCCTTTTTTCTTTGTTTGTTTGTTTGTTTTGTTTTGTTTTGTTTTGTTTTGTTTTGTTTTGTTTTGGTTTATTTGTGCTTGGTTTTAGTGCATGTGGGGGAACTCAAATAATAAATTATGATTAGAATCCCTTGGTACAATTTAATTCCATTTGCTGCACTATTTTCACATTCTGATTAAAATTTGTTATGGACGAAAAATCTGCAAATTATTTGATCCCCAATTTCGGATATTTCCCCACGCTTTGAAGATTTTAATGTAATTACTTTAAACTTTCAGCCACCATATTTTTTCAAACTATTTTTAACAGGTTATAAAGATTTTCAATTGCTACGAAATAAAGGCTAAGGAGTAAGGTGCTAGTTCAATGGTAGAACGTTTAAAGTCCCCGCATGAGGTCTCGGGTTCAAATCCAATGAAAAATATTTTTTCTAGAAACAAAGAATTACTTGTCCTTGAGTTCTACTCAGACAGGAGCCCTAGTCTGGTAGATGAACCATGACCGCATGAAAAATTGAAGTACCCATTCCCGTAACAATTGAGCCCAGCTTGTCGTGCAAAAGTTTGGGCTGTCTTCTTAACAGGCCTGGACAGCTGAGGAAAGGACGAGATGCACAATTTGGGTGGGCCGAAAGCCCGTTCTAAATTCGATGTCTTTTTGCGCCATATTTTAAATCTTGTTTGGGCCTTATTATTTAACTTTTGATGGGACAACAATATTCAGCCTGATTTGAAGTACCTACTTCCTACAACAAATGGAGAGGTGTGAACTTACTTGTACCACTCTGTCTCACCTCTCCCTTCCCATCCGACTTTTTGACTCATATTCAGGTCATTTTGACTGGGTGATTTTGATAGCAAAAAATTGCAATTTTTTGATAATTTTTTCGTCGTATTGTAGAGCAACTTTTACTCTACAACATCTTGATGCTATCCAAATCACCGAGTCAAAGTGACCCAGTGAATAGTGATGAAAGTCAAGATAAAGAGAAAGAGATGAGACAGAATGGTATATAAGTTGACCTATAAGCTGATGCAAGAAAAGTCTATGACGAGGAAAATGGTTCTAACACTTGTTGCAAAATATTGATGCAAGTATAAAGTAATGATTTTAAAAGAGAGATGTGGGGGGTGGGGGGGGGGGGGGGGGGGGTTGTGAAATTTCTGCAAACTTAATGATTTTGATTATATTTTGATTCTTAGACATGACAAAGGGTGTGATTTTTGGTTTTTGTTTCTTACCTTAGAAAAAAGAGAGTACGGACAAATTCGCTATTTTAAATTTCTTTTTTATTTTTCTTTTTTAAATTTTGATAGAGAAAATCAAAAGAGATGTAGAGATGGAGAAAAAACTTCTCTTCTATTCTTTTGAAAGAAGAAAAATAACTTGTCTTGTTCTTCATTTTTGTATTTCCAGTTTTAATAAGGTGGCCTAGTTGCAAATGGGGATCGCAATCAGTTAAAAATAGGTATTGTAATCACCCAATTATGATACACTGGGTATCAACTACTAAGCCCAACTTCTTGCTGCTTTCTTTGGCTTTGTTGTTGTAGTTTTTTTTTAACTGGACAATAAAAAAAAAAAAAAAAAAAACTACTAAACCCAACTTTAAATTTTTAGAAGTTGGCACTTCTTCTATTTCTTCTGAACCAGCATACTTTCTTTATTGGACCGTTCCCTCTCTTTCAGTTTACTTAACTTATTTAAGAAACTTTTGTTATGAAATAAATACTCAATCCGTCAACTCATTTTGTGTCTGTTCACATTACTTTCGTGTTTAATGAGTTATAATTTTTTATGTGTTGACATTATTTGTAAGACAGATTTATAATGACAAAAGATTCTAAAAATATGTATCAGAAAAAAATATATGCAGTACGATTTAACATATAAAGCCCCCAGAACGTTCTCAATTCTAACAACTCTTGTAGTTTCATTGTCTTTTCCCAAGTTAGTGATAACTTTCCCCGAAGTTGGTTGCTTTGACAGTTCGTCAATCAAACTTGTAATCATTGAACTAACTAATCATGCTTGTCTTCGCTGTTTTCACAGCTCGTTAATGAAATAAATATTCATGCCTGAATTAATCCTTTCTGTATTCTCATTTATCAAATATGTAATCATTGAATTGAATGTAACGATACAAAATAAAATAAGCGACCCGTAAATAGATATCACTAATTTACTTCGCCTCTCTGGACTCGTCCCATTCCAGCCGGGACGACTCGGGGGTTAACTCGCCCACCCACCTAGCCATCTCCATTTCAGCTTTTTCTTCCGACTCGTCGTCACCGAACTCAGTATTATGAACCCCGTTGGGTTCCCCTATGAATTCCACCAAAAACTTGTATACAAAAGAAAAATAAATCACCACTGACAAATGGTCTGTATAGTGTATAGTATTGTGAGTTCTCGGTCACACTCAGCTGAGTCAATCATAGCAAACTCGCTCTTAACTCAACTGGCAAGTGAGCCAACTCGTAAATATTTTTCCCTATATTCTGGTACTTTATGGTTTTAAAGCCCGTTGAGGAGTGGTCTAGAGTCCGGCCAAAAGTCCAGATTAGCCCGAAGACTGCCAACGTTGCAGTATCTCTGGAAGTCTTCTAGAGTTGTGAAACGGGTAGAGTTTTTTGACCCGGACCGGGACAAGTACCGGATGATTTCTTCGAATAGGAGCTCGTCACAGGGAATGGCTAATGGGCCGGAGTTATTGAACCCGAACTCTTCCTCAGCCTGGGCCAGCAGCTTCCTGAAAACTGGGTGGTTTAGGTGCGTCGCTCGCACGACGAATCTTCTGCAGCTGGTGCCCACAGTGACCGCCACATGTCCGGCGGGTACGTCGCATTGCAGGCGGCGGGATGTGAAGGCAGCCTTCTTACGCCACCGCCGGAGCATTTGGCGGAGCTTGACAATGTGGCGGATTTTGCTGCAGCAGCCTGTCATTGATTGAGAGAGTTGAGTTTGAGCTTTGTTGTTGAGCTGGATGGAGAGAAATAGAGGGAGTTGAAAGGAGGAGAAGAGAGGGTGATTTATAAGACATGGGCCTAGAGAATGTCCTTCATATTGTCCATATTTACAACTTCAGGACTTTTGAGCATCTTCATGCACTCCCGAGTCCTGGAGTGTGGCTGATTTGAACTGCGTCATTGTAGTATTATTATATTTGTTCTGGTATGGTGTTCTTATTTAAGTAATACTGTCTTGTTTATGTTCTGCCAGTTATGCAACAGAAAGTTCCATATTCTCTTTATTTTTCAATTTTTTTTTCTATTTGTTAAAAAATTATAAAAATAGATAGGGTTATATACAAAAAAATCCCTCGTGTTTGGGGATATACGAAAACAACCCCTTTCAGACTTAGGAGATGATGGTGCACTAACGGAGGTGCAAAAATACCAAAATACCCCTGAAATTTTACGAATTTACCCACTATAAATTCTCTTTCATTTCCTTCCTCCTCGTTACCTAACCCTAGTCACCCTCTCTCCCCCCCTCTCTCTGTTATCTCCACGTCCTTCCCCGTCACTCTCTCCTTCACCGACCAACACTTCTTCTCCCCCCCCCCCCCTACTTCTTCTTCTCCCTCCTCCTTCTTTGTCCCGAACCGAAGATGGAGGAGGAGCCGCCAGTATCACCACGCTGCCTAAGTATCTATCTGAATCCGTCGATTCCCACTGCAACACAAATTATGTATCCACTTCGCCAAACTTGGCGATGATTTTTTGTTATGTAAAATCATATTCTTCCCCTATTTATGTGGGTAAGAACATGTTTCCTAAATTTTCTCACCAACTTCCACTATTTTCTCTTCATGTGTCCACATTTCTAAAATAAAATAAGTTATAAATGCTAATACATATTTTACGTAATCACTATTGGAGAAGACTCTTGAAATCTTCATTGTTTGTTATGTAAAAGAATAGTTTTCTCCATAATTTATCTAATTTTCTCTCCTAGTTAGAGCATCTCCAATAGAATAGGTAAACACAT
The DNA here is from genome assembly GCA_023055425.1 of Linanthus parryae. Classification (NCBI taxonomy): domain Eukaryota; kingdom Viridiplantae; phylum Streptophyta; class Magnoliopsida; order Ericales; family Polemoniaceae; genus Linanthus; species Linanthus parryae. The sequence goes on along the minus strand of JALGPY010000006.1, from coordinate 89,479,081 downwards.
TTTTTAGGAAAAATTTAAATAAATTGATTGAAAGTAGAAGTCCAATAGATTATGTATCATGTTACGTAAAATACAAAATTGGCATATTTATCGCCAAATTTAGCCGTAATTTTTCACTCGACATATTGATTTTTCCCCCTACATTTTAGGATAGTGTAGTTGGAGTTTGAATTTGTGTGATGTAATAATAATTTAAGCACTTCCCACTTGTTTCCTACATGATGATAACCCTTTTTCAAAAATTTCTATACCTCTCTTTTTTTAGGAAATTACAAGAAAATTATCCTTGAATTTAAATTACATAACTATTAAAAAATAGCGTTGAAGTCCAAGACGAAGAAACACACTGCATAAAATACAAAATAGTATTTTGAGGAATATATTACATAACTCTTACCTAATACTATGAGAGATGTTACCTGTCTTGTGAGACAAACAAAATGAGCAATAAGAGAGAGCAAATAACAGGTCATCCAATTGTATACAAGGATAATGTAACATATTGGCTTTTTTACCAATTTTTTTATGAGTAAATGCACTTGATGATAAGTTTAAAATTATTTCTGAAACGAAAAGGAAGAGAGGTGTTCAATATTAAGATGAGATAGAAAACAAAACACGCCTTCCTTCCAAAATCAAATCCCAATTTTAAGATTTTGAACTCTTTAAGAGAATATATAATGATTGCTCCTATAATTTACTTTCTGGAATGCACTTACTGTTTTCCTATGGTTATTCATTTAAGAGTAATGATAAGTAGTCCATTCCCGTAGCCAGAACGGTAGCAAGAATGTAATGCGGCATGCCACCTTAATACATCCAGAAAAGGAAAATAAGAAAAATAATTTATAATTTTTTGTTTGTTTTAATTACATGCATTTTCTTTTTAATTTGTTTTGATTTCTTCCATTTCTTTGGTATTATTTTTTTCGTTTCCTTGGTCAATTTGTTTCAATCTATAAAAAGTAACTTACTATATAAAAACACTTTTTTTCGACTGAAGGATGATTACAAACTCAACGATTTATAGAAATTCCAGATGTTACAGCTCTAGCTCATTCGATACTCTCAATAAGCTACATCGGTCCACTTTCTTTCGTGTTCATTGAATTGTGGTCTCCACATTGCTAATAAATGAGCGCAGTGCGATTGTCCTCTCTCATGGTGAAGCTCACTTCTATCTCCCTGAAAACTATTAGTTTTATCATAATTTCTTACAATAATTAGCCAATATTTCAGAAATCTTGGACCGTTCCACCTTCTTACGTTCTCTTCATCATTTGTAATAAATTCTTGGCATCTCCACCTTGTTAATGTTTGTCTCCATTTGCGTAAGCTATTTGCACAGTCTCCATGGCTGCCAAAGCTTCTACTTATGAGGCTTTAACAGATGTTGAGTTATACTCTCTGTATATCGCAAGTGCACGATGTCAGCTTATAGTTTTTCTGATAGATAATTCTTAGGTATATATCGAACTCACATGTCCTAATAGTTGATAATTTGCTTTCTAAAGTGAAAAGTTGGTTTGTAAATTTACTAACTACTGAACTGAAATCGTAAATAAATCGGGAAATAAAATGGGGAAAGAGCTAAAGCACCTCATTTGAGCACCACACAAGTTTACATTGTTGGGATGTTGTTTTGAGGTTTTCTACACTTTCATAAGACTTATTCAAACCAATATGGAACGTGCATAAACAATAAACGTTGTCCCTCATTTCTACAACTAGTACTAGTTAACTCAATCTCACCACGAATAACTAGATCGTAGACTAAGTTTAATAATTAATACAAGCATCTCCCAATTCTTTTAGTCTCACTCATATCCTACCACTTATTAATATACATGACGTCTCCATGTCCACGGAGTTGTCAATTATGCAGATTCATTAACTCATACAAGATTAACGTAAGTGCAATATTACTTAAATAAAGTTTAAACAAAATGATTTTTTATTTAAAACAATTGAATGTTGAAAATCAGTATAAACATCATCCCGTTAACAGATATAAGCACCCAAATTGAACCCTAGCCAAAAATATTTAGCCACGCACAAAATCTCACGAATCATAGAAATCATTGTGACAGAAAAAAAGGAGTTCATAGAGATGAGAAATGGATACAAACTATCATTACTTCGGAAGGATTGCAGGTTGAGGTCTTCAATCTTCAACTTCGTCACGACTCCAATTTCACGAATCTTTAATCTGTGAGTAGTGGCTCTCTTATTCATTCCACTAGTAAATGGATGAGTAGACATTGTCAAATTACTAGGACGCTAGAATTTATACCCCAAAGCAACATACGTGAATAAGCTAGAGATAAGTCTTCAAAAATTGCATTAACATCCCAAAATATGGGCTGCCACTGCTAACTCTCACCACAGCGGGACTGATCTGATGTAGCCGCACGAGGAACTTGGCAGCTTCTCTCTTCCTTTTTCCTCCTTTGCTCCGCCTTTTAGCTATGTCCTTTAGCCCACTTGAGGTTGCTGAGCTTGCGTTTTCGTGTTTTACATCTCCTCAACAAGTTCTTTTCCTTCGCCTAAATATATGACAAAACCAAAAAATACAAAAGTTCATACTGGCGGAAGGAAATATGAACAATATATATTAATATCAGTGGAAAATTCATGAGATTCACTAAAAAGCTCATGTACTCCCTCAATGGTGAAAATAACACCAAATATATCATTAATGCTCAAAAGTGCTCACAACTAACGACTAAATAAAAAAAAAAATCGGTGAAAACAACACCAATTTTAATTTAAAAGTGATACAGTTAAGATGTTCCTCCCATCTCTTTTACTTCTTCAGACTCCCTCACCGGAGTGGGAATTTTTCACCGTGGTGAGAGTCTTTGTAATTTGCACCTTTAACTTTCTCTTGTATGTTCATGTTTTCTCTCTCCGCGGTGAGAAAATTTAGCCGCATTTCAATTTTTGGTCTCGTTGTGGTGATAGTTGGTTTTGCCGCAACGGCAATGGAAAAAATCTTATCACCGTAGTAGGAGATCTTCTCACCGATGTGGAAAACTTTTGTCGCTGTCTCACCGCGGTGAGAAATTTCCTTGCCGCCATAGGACATGTGCCAACCTTCGTTTTCATCATTTTTCTTGCCAATCTTGATTCCCCTTGTCCGTACTTCCTTTTAATTCTTGTTTCTTCAATTCGTGCTTTTTCACATGTGCCATGTGATTCCAAACTTTTGGAATGAATTTCATGTGGGGGTCAAATGGAACCTAATGCATGGGGGTTAATCACACTTAACATTTTCTGGAATGTTGCGTTCGTCAAAAAATCTCCAAGTTCCATGCACAGATATCCCTTTTCGGTCGAGTGCGTTGTTGCACACCGAGTTGATCTTCAATTCCTGCTTCATTATCTACAACCATAAAAAAAAACACTTCCTTCATCGGTCTCGTTAATAGAATCAAATCAACCGAGGAAAAACAACATAAATAGCTTGAAATTGATATACTATAACTATCTAACTAACATATATTGAACTTCTAAAAAATGCATAACTTTAAAATTAAACTGAAATAAAAAATGATAAATGTGTGAGTTTCCTCCCAACAAGCGTTTGCAATTTAAGGTTGACATCCAGATTCGGCTACCTCATGGAAAATCTAGGAGTATCGACCTCAGACAATGTCCTCCCATTTCACAAGTAGGTTCTCAATTATTTCATCCGCACACACTCTAGGCTAATATGTAAGCACACACTAGATGATTTTGGATCGAAAATTCTAAGATATTTAAATATAGATAAGGAAATAAGAATCCCACTTTCTCCCAGATCACATAATGCTTTTGTTGTAAATCACCCCAATTAATCATGAAACAATAACGCTTCTCGGATATCTCATTTTATGGATTTCTCTTTGAATCACGACACTGCATGCCGGTTGGTGTTACCGTCCCAGTGTCCTCTAACGTTTGCTTGCCTCATATCACATCCTGTAAAATTTTATTATATTTAGGCATATGAGTAAGACCCTATGCCATTAGAACGTTGATACAATTTTTCTTAAAAATTTGTACAAAGTGGCCATATCGGTGTTCCTCACCCTATCTTCAAATGAATGAAGGAAATGGTACATTTTTAATCACATCATTAGTAACATTAGAAGATTTACCTCTATAAACATATTTTACTTGTCTAAGAATATCTCGAATACTCGTGAAGCAGTTGGTATATGAAATTGAAAGAAATTTGGTACTCGTGAATTAAATGTTCTTCAGTGAAATATAATTTTCTCACGTGAGCTGACAAGTTTAAGAGTATCTTGACTACTCGTGATCTATAAATGGTTGAAAGATGAGAAATCGTTCTACACGTTTACTCATAATTATTACAAATTTTCCCAACTCTTTTGCTTATTAATGTTTTACATCAATTAATTTATTTCAACTTATGCTTGTGTGCGAGTCGATGCTTTACATGTCGTAGTGTGTACTTACTCAGTTTTTACTGATCATTTCCTTCAAAACTACGTTGACATTTTCCATTTTATAATCGCATGTCATTAATCAAGGTGGAAGAATGGGAATGCAAATCGAGACGAAGCCGCAGCCTTAAATTAGATCACTTAGAATATCACACACTTTTTATTTATTTTTTTTGTAAACTTATTTCGATAAGATTTGTTGTATACACTAAATGAAATGTAATCTCTCTAAGTAATAATCTAATTTGGTAATCGATTATTGCATTAACCATGAACCGAGATCCCGGACTATTTCAGTTGGTATCGTCGACTTTATTCACATCCTTTGATTTGGGAATAACGACCTTCCTCTTTGGAGCTTCATCATGAATGGCCTCCATTTCAATAGCTTTCAAAATCTCAACTATATAATGTGATAAAATTGAGGGGTTTTGTTTAACGGACCCACTAAAAAATGAAATATTTTTTGCTTATTTGGAATAGCAATGGTCTAGGAAATGCTCCGGGTTGAATATGACTGGTTTGACTGGCGATCTAACTAGTCTTAGTTTCATATGCTTTCACTGATGCTTGAGTAGCTATGATGTCACCTTCTAGCTTGTCCAACATACTGTTTATCTTCACCAATAGAGTCATAATGTTTGGAGCTTGCGCTGGATGTTGAATTTTTTGTACACTTTGAAAGTGTGTAATGTAGACTAAATGCAGGACCTAAATACTCTAGAAGGGGGGTTGAATAGAGTATGGAAAGTTTTTGCAAAACTCAAAGTTTAACAGAATAAATTTGTGTGAAACTCAAATCTCAAGGCATTGAGATTTTAGTAAACTGTCTGAAACTTTCAAAGGCAAAATAGAAAGCTTCAAGGCCTTGAACTATAGTCAATTCTAAACAGCTTATGAACCCTAGTTTGATTTGAGTTGAATGCAGCAGATAATAATGAAACTGTAAAGTAAAGAACACAAAGCAATTTACAGAGTTCAGTACCAATGGACCTAATCTCTGCCTGAGGGATCTAATCCCACCAGGATTGGGCAAACACTTCTTATTACTCACACAGAAACAACCCTAGATCTTCAAGCCTAAGTGATTTCCCTTACACCCATACAGCTTGTGGTTCCAAACCTATCTAGTTCCAGCTACTAACTGTTGAGCTAATAAGAACCACTTGTTGTTCTCTTGAACAACCAACCACTAGGTTAAGTGAGGTTTAAGATAATTTAAAGATACACAGATTAAATTACAAGTGAAGAACACACTAGAAGAGATAAGCTGTTGAAGCCTGGATTTGTTCTTCTGGAAACTGGATTGATTTGATCTTCTGGAATCTGGATTGAAGCTTGAATCCTTGTGTGTTTGAATGAATGATCTCCCACAAATTTGTCACACCTTTCTGAGTATTCTACAAGCCTCTATCTCTTCAAAATTCAAACCAGTCTCTTTTATCCATGGCTGCAACTGATTGAGAGATTTTAGGATCTCAGTTCCTACAAATCCTCTTTCTGTTTTCAACTAAAATTCAAACAGCTCTAAGTGGATGTCCGTTAGAGTTTCTTGAGATTGCTTTTACACGTTTAACAGTCCTGCAACAGCATTGAAACACAGCAATAACAAAATCCAAAAAGATAACAGTGCTATGACTGTTTGGTTATCCAGTTTATGATAAAACTGGTTAACAGATTAGAACAGTAACCTGTATAACTTCTAATACATATAAATTATGAAAAACAAGTTTAAGATTCTTAGAAGTCAGTAAATAATCACAATAATAAGAATCACAACCTGCAAGAAAGAATCAACTTAGTTCTGTAAAAACTGTCATCAACTCAAGGCACATCTCAAGGCCTTGGAGCTGTGAACCTGCTTCACAGATATTCAAAGTTAAACCGAGATAACTTTGATTCTTCCTGTTATGATCATCTGCAATTGTGTTAGATATGTAAATAGTGTAATCTATAAGTATATGCAGTAAATCCCTGATCTATATAATCAGATATCCAATCTGCAACACAGAACTGTTAGAACATATAGCAGAATAAAATAACTCTCAAGGCTTTGAAGTTCTGTCAATATCTCAAGACCTTGGAGAAACTGAAATGCTTTGCTGCTTGTGTCTTTGTCTTTGTCTTTCATCACTCAAAACAGTTACCAACCAAAACACATTCAAGGGTCTTTGAATCAACAATCTCCCCCTTGATGAAAGACAAAACCTACAGTCTTGTATAGAGTTTTCTGCCACTCATTATGAAAATTAGATAACCACAGAACCACAAAATGCATATACAATAGACAGTAATACCACAGTAATGTAAACACAACTGATTATTATTATTCAACTTTGATTGACGAATTTCATCAAACAAGGATGACGAAATGTTGGATCATTACTCAGAGTCTTAAAAAAAACTTAAACAAAATTATTGCTAAAAAGTCAAGGCCTTGAGAATAGAAAATAAAGAAGAGAAAGAAATAGAAGGTCAAGGCTTTGAAAATCTCTGATCTTCACTTCTTATTTGATGTCTGGCCTTTCTCTGAGCCTTCTCCACTTCTTCTTCACTTGCAGCATCTTCATCAGAATGATTACCTTCTTGTTCAGCTTCCACTTATGCAACAACTTCTTGAATTATTTCATCCACTTTCTTCTTAACCTGTACTGAATCCCCCTCTGTAGCTGCATCAACACCTGTGTCTTCACCAGCATCTTCTTCATCAGTTTGTTCATACAAATCTTTTGAAGTAAGCACCACTGGAATTGGCTTCTTTTTCTTCTTCAGAAAATCTCCCACCCTTTTATCTGAGTCCACACTGGTGTCATGACTAGTAGCAGAAGGTATCTTCTCCAAATTCAACCCCTTGATGACAACATTCAGCTTCCCATTCATAACATTAATCAAGCCCTTGAACTGGTTAAATTCAGTTGACAGGTCAAATAACCTTTGTCTGAGATCTTCAATCTCAACCTGCTGATCTTCTAACTTCTCAACCAACAAAGAGTAATCCTCATTGGCTTGTCCTTTCCCTGATGTAGTCCCCTTAGGCTTCACAAACTCCTTCTCTGCAAGTTCCTCCTTAGACAAATCTGAATAAAACTTCCAATGTCCCTTCCCAGTTTTAACTACCCCAATCCTCTGAAGTGCAGTCTCATCAATCAACCCAAAACCTCCAGTAATATTTTCCTCTCCTTTCACAGGCACATCAAAGTATTCAAAAAAAAGAGGTAACAGGTTGGCATATGGAAGAGGATGGTTTCTAGTCCTGGTTGCACAATATATCATATGCTCCATAACAACTGTTGGCAAGTCTATCTCAAACCCTTGAGATATCAGATACATCAAAATCAGAACCTTATCAGTCACTAACTCCCTTGAGTTCTCCCTAGGAACTACACTTCTCATCAGGACTGTAAACAGGATTTTGGCTTCACAGTTGAGCACAAAGTGTGTCAACTGCTTTGGACCAGAGGGTACACCATCAAAGAAAAACAACACCTTTGCCTTATCCCGACACTCCTTCCTATCAGGGTAATATCCAACATTATATTTCCTAGGAATGCCCAAGATTTGGCAAAGTCCTATGATCTAACCTCAAATCCACTCCAGCCACTTTTGAAGTTAACACCATTTTATCATCACCTCTAGAAACCAGATTCAGATAAAACAACCTAGTTAACCTAGTATAGGCCTTTGAACTAGGATTTAACACCTTCCAAACAGCAGTTTCTCTTAACTTTCTCATGCAGTCTATATCCAATTTATCCAACAATTCTTCAGAAACCATACTACAGAAAGCTACCTTAGATGAAGCATACCCTTGCATCCATACAGTTCTAACCTCAGAACTAACAAACCAGTCTGTAGGAAGTACATTCTTACCTTGATATCCTTTCTTAGTTGCAGCAGCTCCTTAACCCTAGTTTTATTATCTGAGGGTTTGGTCTTTTCTTGTTCTCCTTCAGATGGTTTCTTCTTGCTTTCTTGAGCAGATTTCCCCTTTTCCTCTTCACCAGTCTTTTACTTTTCTCCCCCTTTCTTCTTCTTTGACCTAGGTTGATCACCACCCTGAGTCTGTGTCTCTTGCTGTGGATCAATACTTGAGCCTTCATCTCCCTTCTCTGTTCTGGACTTTTTTGCAGGAGGAGTGTCCTCATGCAAACTCTGAGTGTTTTCTGAATCTGAATCAGAAATCACTATCTTCTCCTTTTTATTTGCCCTCTTCTTGGATCTGCCAGAAGGCTTTCCCTGTTGCTGAATTCTGGCTGATTTGCGCTCCGTTTTGGGGTTTAGGGTTTTGAGAGGAGAATGTGATTGAGAGAAACTGAGTGAGAGAGAGTAGAGTTGTAGAGAATTGAGAAAGAATGAGGAGAAAAAGCCCTGACTTTCAGCTTAAGTAGGTTGAAAAAGATGAGTCATAAAAGGACTCTGCTATATCAATATGCAAAATAGAATCTTGAAAATATTTTTGGATATTTTAGAAAATTCTATGAGTAATTCAAATATTATACAGTTATCTAAAAATATAAGATATAATATTTGATGATCCATTTTTTTTAAAAAAAATTACAGATATTATCAAGACTTGTAGAACAATCTCAAGGCCTTGAGTTTGTCGGCAGTTTGAGAAACTTCAAAGCTTTGAGCTATACTTTCAAGGTTTCAGAAATTATAATCTCAAGGCTTTAAGATTCAGCACATAATCACATATAAGTACTAATACTCCCCCTAAACCAATGCATCCTTGTTTAACATCCCCAATTCAAGCCTTAGAGATGAAAACCTATCATCTGGCAAAGGTTTAGTGAAAATATCAACAATCTGCATTTAAGTAGAAATAAAATTTAAAACAACATCACCTTGTTCTGCATGATCTCTAAGAAAATGATGTCTCACATCTATGTGCTTGGTTCTTGAGTACTGGACAGGATTCTTAGAGATTGAGATAGAACTTGTGTTGTCACAATGAATAGACACATTTCTGAAATTGTAGCCAAGATCTCTAAGTTGCTGAGCAATCCATAACACTTGTGAACAGCAGGCACCAGCTGCAATATATTCAGCTTCTGCAGTTGATAATGCTACAGAATTTTGCTTTTTGGAATGCCAACTGATCAATGAAGATCCATGAAATTGACAACATCCAGAAGTACTTTTCCTGTCTACTTTATCCTGCAAAATCTGCATCTGAATAGCCACTCAACATAAAATTAGATCTTCTTGGATACCAAAGCCCTAAATCTCTGGTTCCATTCAAATATCTACAAATCCTTTTGACTGCAGTTAAATTACTTTCCTTAGGATCTGCTTGGAATCTAACACACATACAGACACTAAACATAATATCAGGTCTACTAGCAGTTAAATATAACAGTGATCCAATCATACCTCTGTATTCCTTTTGATTCACACTCTTACCAGTTGAATCTTTGTCTAAAGAGAGTGATGAACTCATAGGGGTCTTAAGCACCTTAGACTGTGACATATTGTACTTATTCAATAAGTCCTTGGTATAATTTCCTTGATGCACAAAAATTTCTTTCTTCATTTGTAAGATATGAAGTCCAAGAAAGAAATTCAGTTCACCCATTAAGCTCATCTCAAACTCCCTGAACATCAGACTAGGAAACTCTTTTGAAAGAGCATCATTAGTAGCACCGAATAAAATATCATCTACATAAATCTGAACTACTAACAAATCACTTTGATGATGTTTAATGAAAAGAGTTTTGTCAACTAGGCCTCTTTTGAAATTATTTTCAAGTAGAAATTTTGAAAGTCTGTCATACCAAGCCCTTGGAGCTTGTTTTAACCCATAAAGAGATTTGTCCAGTTTATAAGCATGATCAGGAAATTTTTCATCTTCAAAACCAGGTGGTTGTGCTAAAAAAATATCTTCTTGTAGATATCCATTCAGAAAAAGCACATTTAACATCCATTTGATAAAGCTTTATGTGATTGTGAGATGCAAATGCAAGAAGTATTCTAATAGCCTCTAACCTGGCAACAGGAGAAAAAGTCTCCTCATAATCTATACCTTCTTTCTGATTATATCCTTGAGCTACTAGTCTGGCTTTATTTCTTACCACTTTGCCATTCTCATCAAGCTTGTTTCTGAATACCCATCTGGTTCCAATAACTGATTTCTCTTTAGGTATGGGAACCAGATTCCATACCTTATTTCTTTCAAACTCATTCAGCTCACTCTGCATTTGCAATGATCCATTCTGCATTTTCTAGTGCTTCCTTGGTATTTTTAGGCTCAATCAAAGATACAAATGCACAAAAAGAACACAAGTTCTTCAACTGTCTGAGTTCCAGTTGATGGATCTGATATAATGTTATCAGCTGGATGGTCTGCAAGGTACTTAAACTTCTTTCTTGGTACCCAGGAGTATTCTCCTTCAAGGCTTTGATTCCTTGAAACAGTAGAGGGAGCATGATAGAAAGTTTCAGCTTCAGTCTCAAGGCTTTGAGATTTTGATTCAGCAGGAGGTTCAAGGCCTTGAGATTCTGCTGATTGATTCTGCACATTAGTTTTGCCGTTGTCTTCTTTCACAGCATCATCATCTGATTCATGCTTGTTCAAATCTAGATCTGCAAAACTTTCACTCAGAGAATCCTTAGTACTTTCATCAAAGATTACATGAATGCTCTCTTCCACAATCTTGATTTTTCTATTATAAACTCTATAAGCTTTGCTAGTTTGAGAATATCCAAGAAATACACCTTCATCACTTCTAGAATCAAACTTACCAAGATTGTCTCTACCATTATTATGCACAAAACAAATACAACCAAAAGGTTTGAAATAAGAAACAGTAGGCTTTCTACCTTTAAACAGTTCATAGGGGGTCTTTTTCAAAATAGGTCTAATCAGGCATCTATTCAGCACATAATTGACAGTGTTAACATCTTCTGCCCATAAGAACTTTGGCAAATTACTTTCAAGAAGCATGGTTCTGGACATATCCTCAAGTGTCCTATTTTTACTTTCAACTACTCCATTTTGCTGTGGAGTCTAGGTGCAGAAAAGTTGTGTGAAATGCCATGCTTTGCACAAAACAAGTCAAATTCAAGTTGATCAAACTCCCTACCATGATCACTTCTAAGAGATGCAACAGGTAAATTTTTCAAAGTTTGAAGCTCTTTGCACAATCTAGAAAATTTAGATAAAGATTCAGTTTTGTCTCTAATAAACATCACCCAAGTAAATCTAGAATAATCATCAATTATAACAAGCATATACCTCTTACCTTTTGGGGTCTGAACTCTCATAGGACCACACAAGTCCATATGCAGCAATATTAAGGGTCTAGAAGTACTTACAAAGTTCTTTGGCTTGAATGAGCTTCTGGTTTTCTTACCTTGTACACATGCCTTGCAAACCTCATCATCTGAAAATTTCTGTGATGGTAAACCTCTTACCAAGTCCTTTGAGATGAGTTTATTCAAGGTATGTATACTAATTTCTATGCCAAAGCTTTGAATCTTCCTTCAAGGCTTTGAGGCATTTTAGCTTGTCACCTGCAACACTATTAGTATTCATAGCATATAGATTATATGATCTAGGAGCAGTGAGTATGCAATCACCAGATTTCTCATCTTGCACCACACATTTCTCCTTGCCAAATATAGCCTTATAACCTTTATCACATAACTGAGAGATACTAAGCAGATTATACTTAAGTCCATCTACCAGATAAACATCAGATATAGATTAGTAGAACCATTACCAATACTACATATACCAATGATATTGCATTTTGATTTGTCACAAAGTGTGATTGTTCCTCCAGATTTTTCTGTAAGTTCACTGAAGAGAGACTTCTTTCCACTCATATGTCTGGAACATCCACTGTCTAATATCCATTTCTGATCTTTCAGAGCCTTGGTGACATCCTGCAAAAACAAATCATTGCCTCAACAGGCTGTTAGACCAAGTGCAGAACTTTGAGTCATACTCAGAATCAGCCATGTTTGGTGGCCTAATTCCTTTTGGAACAGAAATCTGCCTAACCTGTCCCTTAAGCTGATAAGGATAAGTATTCCGCATACTGTGAGGTTCTGATTTTCTGAAGGGACAAGTTAATCTGACATGACCAATTTTTCCACACTAATGACATTTTGGAGAATGTCTGCTACCAGATTCGACAAAAGTAGTTTGGCCTTTCTTTGGAAAATTTGGATTATAGCCAATCCCACTTTTATGCATTGATTTCAGACTTCCTCCAAGAATGAGAATCAGATTATGTTCTGAGCCTGTAAAACTGGCTAGGACCTTCTTGGACTCTTGAAGTTTCTCATTCAAAGAACAGATTTGTTGCTCTAAATTCTCAGAATGAGTCTTTAGATCAAAATATCTTTCAATCAAAAGAGTAATTTGATCAACAACCTCTTTTATCTGTGACTTCAAGGCTTTGAACCTGCTGTCCAAGGCCTTGAAGTCATTTTCAAGCTTTGTATTAGAAACTTCAACAGTTTTGTTTGAAAAAACTAGGTCCAGATTTTCTTTTACCTGCTCATGAATCTTAATCTTTAAAGCAGAAATCTCATTTCTATAACTTTCCTCATTTAAAAACATAGTTTTGAGAATTTCAGGAAGTACATCAGAAGGACTAGCAAGTAGATTTTTTACCATATCTTCAATATGTATGTCTGATGAATTTTCCTCATCATGCTTTGCCATGAAGCATAAGTTTGCTTGATCTTCTTCTGTTTCTGAGTCACTTGATGAATCAGAATCACTCCACGAAGCCATCATGGCTTTCTTCCTTCTGTTTTCACTATCTTTCTTCTGAAAGTTCCTGTTCTTCTTCTTTTGTGGACAGTCCCTTACTAAATAATCTGCATCACCACACTCAAAACAATTCATTACTTTATTTTTATGTGACTGTGATGAAGGTTTACCTCTGTAGTCCTTGCTGCCTGAGGGTCTTGATCTCTCTCTGTTGTAATCCCTGTTACCAGAGTTTCTTTTCTTTTTGAGAATCCTCGCCAAGGCCTTGGAGATCAATGCTAAATCCTCTTCATCATCAGGCTCATCTTCAGTCTCAAGGCTTTGAGACTTTTCACTGTCTTTTGCCTTAAGTTTTAGGTTCCTGATGTTTTCACTCAAATCACCTTCCACATCCTTCATAGACATTTCATGAGTAAGCAACTTTCCTTGTAGATCATCTAGCTGAAGAAGACTCAAGTCTTGAGCTTCCTCAATGCCTGTTGTCTTTGGCTCCCACTTGGCCTTTGGCAAGCTTCTCAGAATCTTTCTGACCTTCTCCTCATTTGAGAACTTCTTTCCCAATGAATCCAAATTGTTCACCACATCAGTGAATCGTTTGAACATCTCCTTGATGGTCTCATCAGAGTTCATCTTGAACAACTCATATTGCCTCAGAAGTATGTTAATTTTTGTCTTCTTAACCTGACTTGTTCCTTCATATGTCACCACCAGTTTATCCCATACTTCTTTGGCACTCTTGCAATTTGACACTCTGTTGAACTCATCTGCATTAAGAGCACAATATAACAGATTCATAGCCTTGTAATTTTTTGATACCTTTTCCAGTTCAGTAACTGAAAGATTTTCCTCAGACTTGATACATCTGACTCTATCAATTGTAGTATAGTATTCATGAGGACCATTCTGAACTATTGACCACAGTTCCATGTCTTGATCTATGATGAACATCTTCATCAATGCCTTCTAGTGCATGAAGTTATCACCACAGAACAATGGAGGTCTGCTGGCTTCCCTTCCTTGTGAGAATCCACCATCTCCTACATTACTCATAGCCACCAGATTGTTAGATCTAAAATAGTGACACAAGCTCTGATACCAATTGAAAGTGTGTAATGTATACTAAATACAAGACCTAAATACTCTAGAAGGGGGGGTTGAATAGAGTATGGAAACTTTTTGCAAAACTCAAAGTTTAACAGAACAACTTTGTGTGAAACTCAAATCTCAAGGCCTTGAGATTTTAGTAAACTGTCTGAAACTTTGAAAGGCAAAATAGAAAGCTTCATGGCCTTTAACTATAGTCAATTCTAAACAGCTTATGAACCCTAGTTTGATTTTAGTTGAATGCAGCAGATAATAATCAAACTGTAAAGTAAAGAACACAAAGCAATTTACAGAGTTCAGTCCCAATGGACCTAATCTCTGCCTGAGGGATGTAATCCCACCAGGATTGGGCAAACACTTCTTATTACTCACACAGAAACAGCCCTAGATCTTCAAGCCTAAGTGATTTCCCTTACACCCATACAGCTTGTGGTTCCAAACCTATCTAGTTCGAGCTACTAACTGTTGAGCTAACAAGAACCTATTGTTGTTCACTTGAACAACCAACCACTAGGTTAAATGAGGTTTAAGATAATTTAAAGATACACAGATTAAAGTACAAGTGAAGAACATTGTAGAAGAGATAAGCTGTTGAAGCCTGGATGTGTTCTTCTGGAAACTGGATTGATTTGATCTTCTGGAATCTGGATTGAAGCTTGAATCCTTGTGTGTTTGAATGAATGATCTCCCACGAATTTGTCACACCTTTCTGAGTATTCTGCAAGCCTCTATCTCTTCAAAATTCAAACCAGTCTCTTTTATCCACAGCTGCAACTGATTGAGAGATTTTAGGATCTCAGTTCCTACAAATCCTCTTTCTGTTTTCAACTGAAATTCAAACAACTCTGAGTGGATATCCGTTGGAGTTTGTTGAGATTGCTTTTGCACGTTTAACATCCCTGCAACAGCATTGAAACACAGCAACAACAAAATCCAAAAAGATAACAGTGCTATGACTGTTTGGTTATTCAGTTTCTGATAAAACTGGTTAACAGATTAGAACAGTAACCTGTATAACTTCTAATACATATAAATTATGAAAAACAAGTTTAATATTCTTAGAAGTTAGTAAATAATCACAATAATAAGAATCACAACCTGCAAGAAAGAATCAACTTAGTTTTGTAAAAACTGTCAGCAGCTCAAGGCACATCTCAAGGCCTTGGAGCTCTGAACCTGCTTCACAGATATTCAAAGTTAAACCCAGATAAATTTGATTCTTCCTGTTCTGATCATCTGCAATTGTGTTAGATATGTAAATAGTGTAATTTATAAATATGTTCAGTAAATCCCTGATCTGTATATTCA
This sequence comes from Linanthus parryae, assembly GCA_023055425.1. Classification (NCBI taxonomy): domain Eukaryota; kingdom Viridiplantae; phylum Streptophyta; class Magnoliopsida; order Ericales; family Polemoniaceae; genus Linanthus; species Linanthus parryae. Next base: position 89,463,487 of record JALGPY010000006.1, on the reverse strand, counting down.
GATATCCAATATGCAACACATAACTGTTAGAACATATAGCAGAATAAAATAACTCTCAAGGCTTTGAAGTTCTGTCAATATCTCAAGGCCGTGGAGAAACTGAAATGATTTGCTGATTATGTCTTTGTCTTTTTCTTTCATCACTCAAAACAATTACCAACCAAAACACAATCAAGGGTCTTTGAATCAACACACTTGGTGTTCGTTTTTGTCCAGGTATATAGACTAGGTTATTTGGACTAGTCTAGCTAAAATTTGGATGTTATCTATTATTCGACTGGTAAGTATTTCCTAATTACCATTTAATAGTTGATCGAGTTCCTTTGCAGTTTCTTATTCTAACGAACAGTAAAAAGAATATAGGAGTTTAAATAATGGCTCCCCTATGATTAAGACTTTGCGCGAGATTTGGTTAAACTTTTCCCATGTTTCACCCAAAATGTGATCACCACTTTTCTAAACATGTTGAAGCTAATATGTTCCGCTACTTTAGATGGTGGATGATATGTCCTTAGAAGTTCCTCATCGATTTGTTCCACTGTAGTGATGGAATGACTTGGTAAAGAGAGTAACTATGCTCTAGCTTTTCCGGTAAGAGTGAATAGAAGCAACATAAGTTCACCGTGTTTTCGTCCCCACTGCGAATTTTTATAGTTCCACAAATCTAACAAAGTATTGCCAAGTGAGTGTTAAAAATTCTTGGTCCGCTTCCCGCTGAGTTGACAATCTTTTTGTACCACGTTCATCAGTGAAATCTTAATCTCAAAATCCTTCTCCACCGATTGAACAATGATTGGTGATTGATAGCTACCCTCAGTAGGCCTGAAATTGTCAACCATTGGTGCTTCCGGTTCTTCTTGTGATTTAGCAAGTTAAAGCGCAACGTTTATATGACCGATTGGTTCCTGTCCTGGTGGTGGTTGTTGCTGTAGTAACCGAGAATTGTGATCTTGAACCATAGTATGAAACTCCTCAATTGTTTTCAGATTTTGCTCCCATCGAGCCTGTTCCACTTCCAGATTGGTTCTCAACCTCTCAACTTCAGCTAATTCACTAGGTTCGATTTATTAGTTCTCTACCCCTTTTGTGAAAGAGCAACTTAAGATCTTATAACTTTTTTGTATTGGCTCCCTCTTTGGCAGATCATACAATGTTAAAATTCTCTGAAAATGCACGAACTTTTTTTTTTGAACAAAAAATGCACGAACACAAAGAGTAGGTAAGCACATCATAATTAACAGAAAAAGAAAAATTAAAATTAAAACTTCCTCGAAACAAAAAACTAAATTAATTGCTAGTCTTTGTAAATAGAGCCAAAAACTTGACAACACACCCCCAAAAAATATTAGAACAATAGCTACTCAATGGTGGCTGAAATACTGAAATATCATAGTGACGTTCCGTAGTTTTCCCAAAATAGAGCCAACAACTTGACAACACAAAGTTTTGCATCCTCCCCCCCCCCCCCCCCCCCAAAAAAAAATATAAGAACAATAGCTACTCAATGGTGGCCGAAATACTAAAATATCATAGTGTCGTTCTGTAGTTTTCCTCGAACCCAAAGACCAGCAAGTTGAAGTTTTTTATTTTTATCTAAAGTGAAAAGAAGGTTTTTATTGTTACCACCTCCGTTTCTATGGGATCCTCCCAGTCGACTTTCTTACCCGTATCTATGTCAGTTTGACCGAGTGACTTGGATAGCAAAACGATTCAAGTTTTTGGTAAATTTTATATGATGTTGTAGCGTAAAGTTTAATAAACAACACCATGGAAAGATTATAATACAATGTATCGTTTTGCTAATCAAATCACCAGGTCAAAGTGACCCAATGAATAGTGAAAAAAAGTCTTCTAGGAAGATCCCACAGAAACGAAGGTAGTAATCACAAGCAAACTAATTCCAAGTAATTAAAAAATTTGAAAAGAGAGAATTTAATAAAGGGAAGGCAATTTGGGAACCATGTTTGGGGCACTAGACTGTTTACTTTGTGGGGATGATACATTTTGCACTATTAAGACTTTCATTAGAGCTTCTAAACCTAATAATAATAATATGCCCAAATATTGGACGACGCCACTCACCTAAAACCTTTAAGTCTAACTAATCCATTGTCGCCTCAACTAGGTAACCCCAAAACGCACTTCATTATTTAGTACAACACACTCCCTTTTATTCAAGTACCTCGCCTCAAAGCTACCACTTACTCTTATACAAGCATCATTCATGCCAAGGAGGTGAACAATTCTCATGATATTTAACTACACCTGCAGGATTGACCTAGTTGCTGATTCATTGAATAACAAATCATCTACATAACATTTCCTCATGAATATTTAATCTAGCTTAAATTCAATGTTATCACATAAATCATCATGATAAACAAATATACGCACCATAATCAGGACCTAGTCCCATGAATGTTTTGGTACGCGTGTTTGGATTGCGAAAAAAAAATCATTCTATCAAACATGAAGTTATTCAAAATATATCAAACATGGAGTTCTTCAAAACAGAGTGACATATTATCAAAACAGATTTTACCTCGTCTCTGGTGGATAAGTCGACGCTGATCTTCTTTTTTTTCTCCAAAAGCTGCTTCTAATCTTCGAGCTTAGTCGACGAACGGATAGTTTTTTCTCTTCTTCACTCAGTACAAAGGCAATGAGTGGATTCCATAAAATGAAGATAGGGTTTGCTTATAAACCAAAAAAGACTCGTACATGAAAGAGAAACTATGGATGTAGATGAACCAAAGAAATCAGGCCAAGCTTTCAAAAAACTCGCTCATATTTGGTTCAAAGAAATAAAATAAAATAAAAACTCAAACAAAGGACATTATTCGATTAATAACTCAAAAAACATAAGATTTGACCCGTTTGTTCGTTTTGTTTGTGAACAACTACTATTTATCTTTTTATAAGTAATTTCATAAGATAAAAGCGAGCCTTCAAAATTTTTAAGTGAATGTACTTAAAATTTTATAATTTTGTTGTGTTTTATACACTACAACAAATATGGTCTTTCTTGACAACAAAAGTTGTCGATAGAAAGCCAACACTTGTCGTTAGAAATTCTATCGACAAAAAATTGTTTGTCGGTCCGTGGTCACTACAACTCTGTCGTTAGAGTGAAAGCCGACAATGGACCTGCTTGTCGACAGAAAAAAAAATCCCCGACATAATATTATGTCGCTAGCTTCTATTTTTCAACGAACTTTGTTTGTCGCATTTCAAACTATCGACATACGTATCTGCATGTTTAGGTCAATGGGCGACAACCAAAATTATCAATAGAATAAAAGTTTGTCGCTATGTCCATCAGCATAGTGACATACTTGCTTGTCGACTTTATCACGACTTAATAAAAAAAATCTTTCACCATTTAACAAAACTACCACTAATGGAATGAACAAATCGTATAAACCAGCCCATCAACTGTGCTAAAAGTCATACATAATCATCTAAGGCATAAATTTGCGTGTTTACATAAAAAATAAAATGGAATACGTATATACTGCCCAATAGTTGTACATGTACCAAATTCTACTTAATCGAATGTGTAACTTCAAAAACTAGGAGTCACAGTAACTCCGCCATATATAGCTTAGTTCTGCCAAAACATGTTGATTTTGGTTATCCAATTTCTAGTTAACAAAAAAGAGGTAGACAAAGCGTTTCCATCTCTAGTGGTTCCTTTTACGCCTTGAACTGTCATACCACCAACATCCCCAAAATTCATACTACATTCATGAAATCCTGAAAACCAAAATGCAATCATAATATTAATTAGGCAAGAAAAAATATCTTGAGTAATTAATTTTTGTTTCCATGACATGAAAAATACAAATGAAAGTTTGTAATGTAGACTAAATACAGGACCAAAATACTCTAGAAGGGGGGTTGAATAGAGTATGGAAAATTTTCGCCAAAACACAAGATTTAACTAAGTGAACAAGTAAAAGACTCAAATCTCAAGGCCTTGAGATTTTGCAACACTAGTCAGAAACTTTCTAAGGTCAGAAAGCTTCAAGCCCTTGAACTATCACAAGTTCTAAACAGTTTACGAACCCTAGATTGATTTGAGTTGCTTGCAGAAGTAAATAGCAAAACTTTAAAGTAAAGAACACGAGGCAATTTACAGAGTTCAGTCCCAATGGACCTAATCTCTGCCTGAGGGATCTAATCCTACCAGGATTGGGCAAACACTTCTTATTACTCACACAGAAACAACCCTAGATCTTCAAGCCTAAGTGAACTCCCTTAAACCTATACAGCTTGTGGTTCCAAACCTATCTAGTATCAGCTACTAACTGTTGAGCTAACAAGAACCTCTTCTTGTTCACTTGAACAACCAACCACTAGGTTTTGTGAGGTTTAAGATACATAGAAGATAAGAATATTAAAGTACAATAGAAGAACACAGTAAAAGAATAAGCTGTGAAAGCCTGAATGTGTTATTCAGGAAAACAGGAATGATTGATCTTCTGAAAGCAGTGATTGAAGCCTGAAGTTGTGAGGAATTGCTTGTCTGATCTTCCACGAATGTGTCACACCTCTTTCTCAATTTTTTGTAAGCTTCTATCTCTTTCAAATTTCAAACAAGTCTTTTATCCACTCTCTGCAACTGAATGAGAGATTTTAGGATCTCAGTTCCTGCAAATTCTCATCCTTTCTAACTGCAATTCAAAACAGCTCTGAGTAGATATCCGTTGGAGTTTGTTGTGATATCTGAATCAAGTTAATTCTGTAAAACTGCAATTCAAGAGAAAATCAAGTTAATTATGTAAAACTGGAGCAGCTTAAGGCACATCTGAAGGCCTTGGAGCTCTGAACATACTTCACAGTCTTTCAATATTAAGACCAGAAACCTTTGATTCACTCTCATTATGATATCTCAAATTGTGTTAGATATATAGAGAATAGATAACAAGGATATTTTCAACCAATCTCTGATCTTAAAAATAAGATAGAACTCCTGCATCACAAGATTATCAGATCACATTATATAGAAAACAAATGTCAAAGCTTTGAAGCTCTGGTTAGTATCTCAAGGCCTTGGAGCCTTAGAAACACTTTGTGTTTCATCACTCTAAATAGATACTTCACAAAACACACATAGAAGTCTTGAGTCAAAAATCTCCCCCTTTATGAAAGACAAAACCTATAATCTTGTGTAAATATCCCTACAACTTTTTGTAAGAATTAGATATCATCATTTGCAGAAAATAACAAACAGTAACACTAAATAACACAAAACTCATAATCTTATTATCTAAACATTAAAAAGTAACAACACTGATTAGCACAAAACTCATAATCTTATTATCTAAACATTAAAAAGTAACAACTTAACACAGATAACTTCTCCCTCTTTTTGACTTTCATCAAATAAAGGTGAAGAAATGTTGGATCATTACTCAGAGTCTTAAAAAAAACATAGTTTAAACAAAATAAGTTCCTACTGAATGTCAAGGCCTTGAGATCAGAAAGAAGAGAAGAAAAATAAAGAAAGAAAGAATCAAGGCTTTGGCTTTCTCAAGTCTTCACTTCTTCTTTGATGCTTGGCCTTTCTCTGAGCCTTCTCCAACATCTTCATCACTTTCAGCTTCTTCTGCAGACGGATTCAGCATCCACCTCAGCAACAACTTCCTCAATGATTTCATCCACTTTCTTGTTCTTGACTTGCACTGATCACCCTCTGTAGCTGCATCAACACCTGTGTCTTTTCCAGCTTCCTCATCATCAGTTTGCTCATATAGATCCTTTGAAGTGAGCAAAACTGGAATAGGCTTCTTCTTCTTCTTCAAGAATTCTCCTAGCCTCTCATCTGAATCAACACTAGTGTCACGACCAGTAGCAGGAGGGATCTTCTCCAAATTCAAACCCTTGATGACAATATCCAGCTTTCCATTCATCACACTCATCAAGGCTTTGAACTGATTAAACTCAGAAGATAAGTCAAATAGCCTATGTCTAAGATCTTCAATCTCAACCTCCTGTTCTTCAAACTTATCAACCAACTGAGAGTAATCCTCATTGGCTTGTCCCCTTGATGTTGTAGCCCCCTTAGGTTTGATGAAATTTTTCTCCTCAAGCTCAGCTTTGGGCAACTCTGAATAGAATTTCCAATTTCCCTTTCCTGTCTGAACCACTCCAATTCTCTGTAAAACAGTCTCATCAATTAACCCAAACCACCAATTATCTTTTCCTCTCCTTTCACAGGTACCTCAAAATGCTCAAAGAAAAGAGGTAATAGGTTGGCATATGGAAGCGGATGGTTTCAGGTTCTGGTAGAACAGTAGATCATATGATCCATGATTTCTGTTGGAAAGTAAATATCAAACCCTTGAAATATCAAGTACATCAAGATAAGAACCTTATCAGTAACCAACTCTTTTGAGTTTTCTCTAGGAACAACACTTCTCATCAGAATTGTAAACAGAATTTTAGCTTCACAGTTGAGCACAGAGTGTGTCAACTGTTTGAGACTAGTAGGAACATCATCAATGAAGAACATGGCCTTGGCTTTTTCAAGACTTTCCTTCCTATCAGGATGATCAACAACATTATACTTCCTAGGAATGCCCAATACCTTGGCGAAATCCCTATGTTCTAGCCTTAAATTTATCCCAGCCACCTTAGAGGTTAACACCATTTTATCTTCCCCTTCTTGAACTAAATTCAGATAAAAAAACCTAGTTAACCTACGATAAGCTTTAGAACTAGGATTTAAAACCTTCCAAAGTGCAGATTCCCTTAACTTCCTCATACAGTCGATATCCAATTTATCTAATAACTCTTCAGAAATCAAACTACAGAAAGCAACCTTAGATGATGCATACCCTTGCATCCAAATTGTCCTAACTTCTGAACTAACAAACTAATCAGAAGGAAGTACATTTTTACCTTGATAACCCTTTTTGGTTGCAGCAGCAACCTGCTTAACCCTTGATTTCTTCTCAGAAGGTTTCTACTTTTTTGGTTCTTGTTCAGCAGACTTCTTCTTGCCTTCCTTAGCAGAGTTCCACTTTTCTACTTCAACAGGCTTTTTCTTGTCTCCCCCTTTCTTCTTGTCTGACCTAGGTTGATCATCACCCTGTACCTCTGTCTCTTCCTGTAGATCAACACTTGAGCCTTCATCTCCTTTCTCTGTTCTGATCTTCTTTGTAAGAGGTGAGTCTTCATGCAAACTATGTGTCTTTTCTGAATCCGAATCAGAAATCACAATCTTCTCCTTCTTGTTTCCCTCTTCTTAGATCTAGCATAATCCTTTCCTTGTTGTTGAATCCTTGTTGATTTGCGCTCCATTGTGGGATTAAGGTTTTTGAGAGAAGAATGAGACTGAGAGAGATAGAGAGAGAGCAGAGAGACATAGGGAATTGAGAGAGAATGAAGAAAGAAAAGCCATGACTTTCAGCTTAAGTAGGTTGAGAGAATGAGTTTAAAAAGGACTCTACTGAAATCAACATGCAAAACGTATCCAGAAGACATTTTTGGATATTTTAGAAAATTCTCTGAGTAATTAAAATATTATACAATTATCTAAAAAGATAACATATAATATTTGGTGATTCATTTTTTTTTTTAAAAAAAATGCACAGATGTTTCAAGACCTTGGAGAACAATCTCAAGGGCTTGATATTTTCAGCAGTTTTAGAAATTTCAAAGCTTTGAACTATACTTTCAAGGCTTTGGAAATTATAATCTCAAGGCTTTGAGATTTCAATACATAAACTCAAGTAAGTACTAATACTCCCCCTAAACCAGTGCATCCTTGTGTAGCATACCCAGTTCAAGCCTTAGGGATGAAAACCTATCATCTGGTAGAGGTTTGGTGAAAATATCAGCAATCTGCATAGAAGTAGAAATAAAAGATAGAACAACGTCACCTTTTTCTGCATGATCTCTAAGAAAATGATGCCTTACATCTATATGCTTGGTTCTTTAGTGTTGTACTGGATTCTTAGAGACTGAAATGGCACTTGTGTTGTCACAATTAATAGGCACATTTTTGAAGTTATAGACAAGATCTCTAAGTTGTTGAGCAATCCACAACACTTGAGAACAGCAAGCTCCAGCTGCAATATACTAAGCTTCTGCAGTTGATAATGCTACAGAGTTCTGCTTCTTATAATGCCAACTAATTAGTGAAGAAGCAAGAAACTGGCAACAACCAGAAGTACTCTTCCTATCCACTTTATATTCTGCAAAATCTGCATCTGAATAGCCACTCAATATAAAGTTAGATCTCCTTGGATACCAAAGCCCCAAGTCTTTGGTTCCATTCAAATATATAAAAATTCTCTCGACAGCAGTTAAATGACTTTCCTTAGGATCTGCCTGAAATCTTGCACACATGCAAACACTAAACATAATATCAGGTCTACTAGCAGTTAAGTACAGAAGTGATCCAATCATACCTTTATACTCCTTTTTATTTACACTCTTACCATTTGAATCCTTGTCTAATGATAGTGATGAACTCATAGGAGTTTTGAGTTCCTTGGACTGTGTTATATTGTACTTGTTCAACAAGTCCTTGTTATACTTTCCTTGATGTACAAATATTCCTTTCTTCATTTGTAAAATTTGAAGTCCAAGAAAGAAATTTAGCTCTCCCATTAAGCTCATCTCAAACTCCCTGCACATTAGACTAGAGAATTCTTTTGAAAGAGCATCATTAGTTTCATGATGTTTAATAAAAAGAGTTTTATCTACTAGACCTCTCTTGAAATTATTGTCTAGTAAAAACTTTGAGAGTCTATCATACCAAGCCCTTGGGGATTGTTTTAAACCATAAAGAGCTTTGTCTAATTTGTAAACATGATCAGGGAAGTTTTCATCTTCAAAATCAGGAGGTTGAGCTACAAAAACATCTTCTTGTAAATAACCATTCAGAAAAGCATATTTGACACCCATTTGATAAAGCTTTATGTGATTGTGAGATGAAAATGCAAGAAGTATTCTAATAGCTTCTAACCAGGCAACAGGAGAAAATGTCTCCTCATAGTCTATACCTTCTTCTTGATTGTATCCCTGTGCCACAAGTCTGGCTTTGTTCCTTACCACTTTGCCATTCTCATCAAGCTTATTTTCGAACACCCATCTGGTTCCAATAACTAATTTCTCTTTTGGTCTGGGATCAAATTCATTCAGCTCACTTTTCATTGAAATGATCAAATCTGCATCTTCCAGTGTTTCTTTTGTATTCTTAGGCTCAATCAATGATACAAAAGCACTAAAAGCACACAAGTTCTTCAACTGTCCTCTTGTCTGAGTTCCAGTTGTTGGATCAGATATCATATTGTCAACTGGATGGTCTGCAAGATACCTAAACTTCTTCCTTGGCGTCCAGGAATATGTTCCTTCAAGGCTTTGAGTTCTTGAGACAGTAGAGGGAGCATCATAGAAAGTTTCAGTTTCAGTCTCAAAGCTTTGAGATTTTGGCTCTGTAGGAGGTTCAAGGCCTTGAGGTTCTACTGACTGATTCTGCACTTTAGTTTTTCCTTTGTCCTCTTTCACAGCATCATCATCAGGCTCATGCTTGTTCAAATTGAGATATGCAAAACTTTCACACAGAGAATCCTTAGTGCTTTCATAAAAAATCACATGAATACTCTCTTCCACAATCTTGGTTTTTCTATTGTAAATTCTATAAGCTTCGCTAGTTTGAGAATATCCAAGAAATACACCTTCATCACTTCTAGCATCAAACTTACCAAGATTGTCTCTACCATTATTATGCACAAAATAAATACGACCAAAAGATTTGAAATAAGAAACACTAGGCTTCCTACCTTTAAATAGTTCATAAGGAGTCTTTTTCAAAATAGGCCTGATCAAACATCTATTCAGCACATAATTGGCAGTATTAACAGCTTATGCCCACAAGAACTTTGGCAAATTACTTTCAAGTAGCATGGTTCTAGACATATCCTCAAGTGTCCTATTTTTCCTCTCAACTACTCCATTTTGTTGTGGAGTTCTAGGTGCAGAAAAATTGTGTGATATGCCATGCTTTGCACAAAATAAATCAGAGTCAAGCTGATCAAATTCCCTACCATGATCACTTCTAATAGATGCAACATGCAAGTTTTTCATAGTTTGAAGCTCTTTGCAAAGTCTAGAAAATTCAGATAAGGCTTCAGTTTTTTCTCTAATAAACATAACCCATGTAAACCTAGAAAAATCATCTACTATTACAAGCATATACCTCTTACATTTTGGAGTCTGAACTCTCATAGGACCACACAAGTCCATATGCAACAGTTCTAAGGGTCTAAAAGTACTTACAAAGTTCTTTGGCTTGAATGAGCTTCTTGTTTGTTTACCTTGTACACATGCTTTGCAGACCTCATGATCTAAATTTTTGTGTGATGGTAATCCTCTTCCCAAATACTTTGAGATGAGTTTGTTCAAGGTGTGTATGCTAATATGCCCAAGCTTTATATGCCAAAGCTTTGAATCTTCCTTCAAGGCCTTGAGGCATTTCAACTTGTCACCTGCAGTACTGTTAGTACTCATAGCATATAAATTATATGATCTAGGACACATTTCTCCTTGTCAAATATAGCTTTATAAACTTTATCACATAACTGAGAAATACTAAGCATATTATATTTAAGTTCATCCACAAGATAAACATCAGAGATAGAGTTGGTAGAACCATTACCAATACTACCTATACCAATAATATTGAATTTTGTTTTGTCACCAAGTGTAATTGTTCCTCCAGATTTCTCTGTGAGCTTAGTAAAAAGAGACTTCTTTCCACTCATATATCTGGAACATTCACTGTCTAATATCCACTTCTGATCTTTCAAGGCCTTGTTGACATCCTGCAAAAATAAATCATTGCCTCAATAGGTTGTTAGACCAAGTGCAGAACTTTGAGTCATACTAAGAAGCAACCATGTTTGGTGGTCTAATTCCTTTTGGAACCCAAATCTGCCTAACCTGTCCCTTAAGTTGATAAGGATAAGTGTACCTCATAATATGAGGTTCTGATCTTCTGAAGGGACAAGTTAATTTAATATGACCAATTTTTTCACAGTAATGACATTTTGGAGAATGTATGCTACCAGATTTGACAAAATTAGTTTGGCTTTTCTTTGGAAAATTTGGATTGTAGCCAATCCCACTTTTATGCATTGATTTCAGACTTCCTCCAAGAATGAGATTCAGATTATGTTCTGAGCCTGTCAAACTGGCTAGGACCTTTTTAGACTCTTGAAGTTTCTCAGTCAAAGAACAGATTTGTTGTTCTAAATCCTCTGAATGAGTCTTTTGATCAACATACCTTTCATTTAAGAGAGTGTTTTGATCAACCTTATCTTTAATCTATGCCTTCAAGGATTTGAATCTGCTGTCCAAGGCCTTGAAGTTCTTTTCAATTTTTGTCTTAGAAACTTCAACAGTTTTGTTGGAAAAAATTAGGTCCAAGTTTTCTTTTACCTGCTCATGAACCTTACTCTTTAAAGAAGAAATTTCATTTATATAAATTTCTTCATTTAAAAACATGCTCTTGGGAATTTCAGGAAGTACATCAGAAGACTAGCAAGAAGATTTTTTACCATTTCTTCAATGTGTCTGTCTGAAATTTTTTCTTCGTCATGTTTAGCCATGAATCAAAAATTTGGTTGATCTTCTTCTATGTCTGAATCACTTGATGAATCAGAATTACTCCAAGAGGTCATCATTGCTTTCTTCTTTCTGTTTTCACTGTCTTGATTTTGAAAGTTCATGTTCTTCTTCTTTTGTGGACAATCCCTTACTACATGATCTGCATCACCACATTCAAAACAATTCATTACTTTAGTTTTATGTGACTGTGATGAAGACTTACCTTTGTAGTCCTTGCTGCTTGAAGGTCTTGATCTTTCTCTATTGTAGTCTTTGTTTCTAAAGCTTCTCTTCTTCTTGAGAACCCTGGCCAAGGCCTTGGAGATCAATGCTAAAGCCTCTTCATCATCATGCTCATCTTCAGTCTCAAGGCTTTGAGATTTTTCATTGTCTTTAGCCTTGAGTGCTAAGTTCTTGATGTTTTCACTCAGATCACCTTCTACATCCTTCATATACATTTCATGAGTGAGCAGCTTTCCCTGTAGATCATCTAGCTGAAGAAGACTTAAATTCCGAGCTTCCTCAATAGCTGTTGTCTTTGTCTCCCACTTGGCTTTTGGCAAACTCCTCAGAATTTTCCTGACCTTTTCCTCATTTGATAAACTTTTTCCCAATGACTCCAGATTATTCACCACATCAGTGAATCTTTTGAACATCTCCTTGATAGTCTCATCTGAGTTCATATTGAACAGCTCATATTGCCTCAGAAGTATGTTAATCTTGGTCTGTTTGACTTGAATTGTTCCTTCATATGTCACAACAAGTTTGTCCCATACTTCTTTGGCATTTTTGCAATTTGACACTCTGTTGAACTCATCTGCATTAAGAGCATAGTATAACAGATTCATAGCCTTGTAACTTTTTGATACCTTTTCCAGTTCAGTAACTGAAAGATTTTCCTCAGACTTGATGCATCTAACTCCATCTATGGTAGTGAAATACTCATGAGGACCATTCTGAACTATTAACCCCAATTCCATGTCTTGATCCATGATGAACATCTTCATCAATGCCTTCCAGTGCATGAAGTTGTCACCACAAAACAATGGAAGTCTGTTTGCTGCCCTTCCTTGTGAGAAGCCACAATCTCCTACATTACTCATAGTCACAAGATTGTTAGGTCTATAGTAGTGACCCAAGCTCTGATACCAACTGAAAGTTTGTAATGTAGACTAAATACATGACCAAAATACTCTGGAAGGGGGGGGTTGAATAGAGTATGGAAACTTTTTTCCAAAACAAAAGATTTAACTAACTGAACAAGTAAAAGACTCAAATCTCAAAACCTTGAGATTTTGCAAGACTAGTCAGAAACTTTCTAAGGTCAGAAAGCTTCAAGGCCTTGAACTATCACAAGTTCTAAACAGTTTATGAACCCTAGTTTGATTTGATTTGCTTGCAGAAGTAAATAGCAAAACTGTAAAGTAAAGAACACAAGGCAATTTACAGAGTTCAGTCCAAATGGACCTAATCTCTGCCTGAGGGATCTAATCCCACCAGGAGTGGGCAAACACTTCTTATTACTCACACAGAAAGAGCCCTAGATCTTCAAGCCTAAGTGAACTCCCTTACACCTATACAGCTTGTGGTTCCAAACCTATCTAGTATCAGCTACTAAATGTTGAGCTAACAAGAATCTCTTGTTGTTCACTTGAACAAACAACCACTAGGTTTTGTGAGGTTTAAGATATATAGAAGATACGCAGATTAAAGTACAATAGAAGAACACAATAAAAGAATAATATGTGAAAGCCTGGATGTGTTCTTCAGGAAAACTGGAATGATTGATCTTCTGAAAGCAGTGATTGAAAACTGAAGTTGTGAGGAATTGCTTGTCTGATCTTCCACGAATGTATCACACCTCTTTCTCAGTATTCTGTAATCTTATACCTCTTTCAAATTTCAAACCAGTCTTTTATCCACTCTCTGCAACTGAATGAGAGATTTTAGGATCTCAGTTCCTGCAAATCCTCATCCTTTCTAACTGCAATTCAAAACAGCTCTGAGTAGATATCTGTTGGAGTTTGTTGTGATTATATTGCACGTTTTAAAAACCTGCAAAAACATTAAACACATCAACAAACAAAATCCTGAAATATAACAGCTCTAAGTCTGTTTGGATTTCCAGTTTCTGAATAAAAGCTGGATCAGATAAATAAATCAATAACCTGATTAACTTCTAAAACATATTACTCATAATAAACCAGTTTAAGACTTGTAAAAGTCATTAAACAATCATAATAACAAAGATCAAATCCTGCAAGAGATAATCAAGTTAATTCTGTAAAACTGTCAGTAGCTTAAGGCACATCTCAAGGCCTTGGAGCTCTGAACATACTTCACAGCCTTTCAATATTAAGACCAGAAACCTTTGATTCACTCTGATTATGATATATGCAATTGTGTTAGATATATAGATAATATATAACAAGGATATTTGCAACCAATCGGTGATCTTAAACATCAGATAGAACACCTGCATCACAAGATTATCATATCACATTATATAGAAAACAACTGTCAAAGCTTTGAAGCTCTGGTTAGTATCTCAAGGCCTTGGAGCCTTAGAAACACTTTGTCTTTCATCACTCTAAATAGATACTTCTCAAAACACACTTAGAAGTCTTGAGTCAACAACAAAGACCCCGACTGCCAAATAAACTCAAATCAACTGATAAATTCCCATCGCTAGCTAGCGATGGTTGCACTTCACAAAATACAAAGACCAATCACCAGCTCTTTCTTCACTGAAATGAGCCTTATATGACTAAAAATTACTGGAATGATCCCAATAGAGGGATAATGCAAATATAGGCTCGCTAGAATCGGCTCATTTCAGTAAAAAAAAAATATCACAAATCTTCTTATAATAAATTAGACATTCTAAGAAGAGGAAAAAAAATCCCAAGTTGGTATGTATTCAATAGCACCTCACTTTACCCGTTTTATAATTCAACTGCCCATCGATAATATCATGTTCTGATAGATATATTCGCAAATAAAAAATACACCAAAAAAACCTTAGTTGCACTCTGAAATTCAATACATCTTAAGTCAGAGAAAAGAAAGAAATACCATAAATTTAAGATCTCATCGTCTACTGTGTGGGTGTTCTCTCCATTTTCATAGTAATGTCAATCACTGTAAAATATGCAATCAAACACTTGATTTATAAGAAAGCATGAATCTTATATATGATCTAACATGGATAGAGTGAATAAATTCAAGGAGGAACTAGAAGATTAGAGTGAACTAAAAACTAATACGAAAACTTCCCTGAAAGAATTGAATCCTTATAAAATAAAAAATCAAATCTCATGCTTTCATTCCATGGATGAACAATTCAATTTCGCTCCATTGAGGGTTTAGTTCTTGAGCGAAATCACAACCGGAGCAAAGTTTAATCGATTGAAAAAGACACACCTGATCAGTTGTTGAATATCGCTGCTCCAAGCACAGTTACGGAAGATGAGAGATCCAAATCCGTATCGTGTAATAGAACTCGAGATGCGTCACACCTTTACATGTTCAATATCTCGTACAAATCATTGGTCGTACGTGGAGAAGAATGGAAACGAAGAAAGATACAAAAGAAGAAAAAAACGACGGGAAAAGAGGGAGAAAAGTGACATACTTGAAGGAGATCGAGCTGCAAGACACTCATCGATAGACAGTCGCAAAGTCGTGGCTGAGATCCGAGGTAAATATGGTTTCCAATCGATTTGACGAGAATATCGTGCGTCTAAGGAGAGCATCGCGGGATTGAGAGTCGTCTACGGGCGATGTGTCTGAGTAGAGTAGAAAGATGGGTTAGAGAGAGACGTGCTTGAATAGGTTTTCTTTTTTTTCTCCGCATATCAACAATTTAGTAGTGCTGGTGAACTTAAAGTTCAATTTTTTTTATTTCCCACCCACCAATTGGTAGTGGAGAATATTTTAAGCTTACACTCCGTTTGCGAAAAAAAATTACCCTCCAAAAATTTTGTACTTTTCCTTTTATCGTTGGCAATTAAGTAAGTCACAAAATATAATGTTTGTCACCCCTATTTGATTGTCCAAGACAGGAAACCAAGCACAAAACATTTTTGACTAAATTTTTATTTAAAATACATAAATAGTCACAATGTCGACAAACAATAGCACATATATCGACAAACAAAAATATTGTAGATAAATCTTGTCTAAAAAAAACTGTTAGTCGACAAAAAAACTGTCAAGAAAGACCATATTTGTTGTAGTGATAATTGTTTTGTGGTATATTCGAAAGAAATCATTGATAAAAAATACATCAAAACATAAATACTAAAGTTACTACATAATAGCCTAAAATTTTCCTTAATCACGGGCTCGATTGCAAGCTCGAACTCAACTCTGGTTCGAATTTAATTTAATCAAAAAATCCAAACCGCACAAAAAAGGTACGACTCGAGTTCGTGTTTGTTTTATTTTTAAACAAACCAAATCCAAACTGCCAATATTCGGTTTGCGTCATTTACATCACTATGAAAAATTGATGAAATATTTTCAATAATTGTGAAACAGCCCATAAATCTAAGATCTCATACAAACTGTCACTACGGTGGCAAAATATCTCACCATTGTGGAAAAGTTTATGCGATGGTCCCTCACCGCGGTGGCAGCTTGGATGTTCCATTTTTCTTCTTTTTTTGTCCGTCTTTGAGTTTCATTCTTTCTTCACTTGAGTTTTTGGTTTGCGTTTCCGACATCTATTCCTCCACTTGTAACACTACAAAAGAATATACACCAAGGGTTATACCCACAAAATAAATATGCACAAAATATCCCAAAATGTTTCGAAATCACAAAAATGCTTTTGTACTACCACAATGGTGAAAGCCACGCCAAACATATAAAATAAAGGGATAATCACTCACCAGCACTCTCAAAAACCCAAAATTTGTGGCTAAAATATCACCTAAATGATGTTATCACCAATATAAAACTATTTCAACACAAAAGTCTATCCAAAATCCCGAGATTCCACACATTATCACATCTTATGTCATGAAAGACTTCCTCAAGCTAGCACAATGGAGGATGTGCATATATACCTTCTGAGCTCCTTATGAAGAAGAATTCCATATTTTTTGTTACTTGCAGTACTTTGGCTAGGCATGGTAGTGTATAGAATTCGACGGAGTTAATTGATAGGTAAAAGGCACATAGCTACAAGGAAAGTCCAAATAGTAAAGTAGTGACGAAGAAGAAATTTGTGAAAACGATACGATTTAAATGCTTTAAAGCCAAAAATTATTTTTTTCACCCAAAATAAATAGGAGAATTTTTTCTTTTCAAATCCACATTGCTTTTCAACTAAAACATTTCCCCACCTATTGATATATTTACATGCATGATATATAGAAATCATTTTCCGATTTTAGTATAAAGAAAAATGTTGAATGAGGTGAAGTAAATGTGGATGCTAGATCTCCTAATCAATATATATCAAGTCCACGGACTTCCTAGGGTGAAAAAATCACGAGGTGTCCAAAGGTTGAGTAAGGATATTAGCAAGTTGGTTTTCCGTAGGGATATTACCAAAAACTTCCCTTGACTTTTCTCTCATGGAATTCTTCTTTAATGCAGTTAGAACCGTTTGTTCATCAGTAGTATTCTTGTCAAGAAACACATTCATTTATTCTTCGGACATCGATCAAACATCCCTCTTCTTTCCCACTCTAAAACAACTTGTCACAAGTTAGGGTTTCGATATTCCATGTGGTACTGGGTTCTAATTCATGTAAAACTAAAAATAGAACAACAAAAAGAGAAATGATGTTATGCCATGGAGAATGCTCGAATATGGTTATTTGATCTTAAAAGAGAACACAAGGAGTATGTAAAATTGTACAAACTCTCTAAGATGGTTTTCTCCAAATATGCCAACCTTAATTTATACTACCATCTATAGTACAAAATGAAAGTGATTTATCCCAATAAATCAATAAATTGTGGGGCTAGACTATTTCCACCTCCGTGTGAAGAACTTGAGCATTCTCCATAATTCTGGATCCTCCTTCTAGAAAGCTTCTAGAGATGTTCCTGTGAAAATTGGTCATGGACCCGACTGCGGCGACTATTTACTAGGTCAATGCTGTCACAGTTTAAATCGTTTTAGTAATCCCAGTGTCCCACTTTGACACAAGGTAACATGAAGAATTCATGGAAGTTCTTGTAAGGCAGTTGATAGCTCAAACATAAAATCATTTATTTCGAAATAAGTTTACATTTCTAAAGTTTAATAATTTGGTGAATCATGTAATACATATTAAAGGATCCAAAGACACATGTGTTGATTATATAAGGACTAAAGTTTTAACAGTTACAAATCCAGTGTAGAAAGTACAGAGGTTAGTTTGTAAATTTCCAAGAGATAGTACTGACTATATAACAATATCTAACAAAAATATTGTCATGCATGTAAGTTACATTCTCCATCTTTTGTAATGTTTTTCTCTCCTCCTCTCTTGATCTTCAATATGTTCATATTTTTCAATTACACTGTTGAAGATGATTTGGGTCTTTTGATTCTTTATGTTACAAGAGCCATCGTAGCTCATCACTGATCACCTATCTCCAATTTTTTTTTTTTTGCAATCTCTACTTTCTGTTGGATCTTTGAAATGGGCTCATTTTTGAACCTCCAAAACAACATGCTAATGTGTTTGAAAAGCCATTAGATTCCCTAAGTTCATATTTCTCGTTTTCAAGCTTCATGTTTTTCCTAACACTCAATATGAGGAGGGATTTAAAGTATATAAGAGCTAAAGTGTTAGCAGTTACAAAGTTAGTTGTGCAAAGTTTGTAAATACCTAAGAGTTAGTACAACCTACTTGTAGTCCTAGTCGTCTACCTTTTGGACAGTTATATGTGTCTCCCCGACAGTCTCTTCCTACTAATCTAGTAGTATAGGTGTCTCCATTGAAATTAGTGTAGTACCACTCCGTCTCTGCTCTTTCTTTCCAGTTTCCTTTTTGGTACGTCTCTACTCTTTCTTACCATTTTCTATTTGGGTGACCTTAAACAGTTAAAATGACAACCTTACCCTCATAAATAATTCCCTACATATTTTTTCCAACCCAACTCTACCCGTTCCACTCATTTTACACACAACCTTATCCTCTCTTATCACTTCTCAACCAAAAAATAGAAATTGAGACAGATAGATAGACATATGGAGGTTGGAGACGGGAGGAGACGAAGAGACCGGGGAAGGGGTTGGCCTTGAACGGTGACGACCTGGTTCTTCTTCTTCTTGGCGGTCGAAGGTGTAGCACGACGAAGATGGCAGTGTCGAAGGTGGACCAAGACGACGATGCAGATCAGTATCTCTCTCTCTCTCTCTCTCTCTTCTTTATCTACTTCTTCTTTAGGCGTCTACATCTGTAGATCCATTCTTTATGATTGAAGATCTCCTTATTTGGCATATATTGGCGGCTCCAATCTGCTGCGGAGGAGGGCGAAAAGGCGGTGTTGTTGGTCTTCCGTTCTTCTTCTCCTCCTCTCCAGTTTTCTTCATCCTTTCTTCTCTATCTTCTTCTTCTTCTTCTTCTTCTTCTTCTTCTTCTTCTTCTTCTTCTTCTTCTTCTTCTTCTTCTTCTTCTTCTTCTTCTTCTTCTTCTTCTTCTTCTTCTTCTTCTTATTCTTCTTCTTGTTCTTCTTCATGTCCTCGTCCTCCTTTTTTATTCTTTATCATCTGATTTAGATGTGTAACATATTGAATTTGTTGTTAAAAGAATTGGTTTTAGATCTGTATACATATATATTGGATCGGTTAATGGTGCTTACATATGTTGCTGTGAAATCGCTGATGGGATGTAGCGGAGGTGGTGTTCTAACTGTTGGTGGTGGTCTTATTATAGCGGCTAAGTGAGCGCTGATAACTCCGTTTTTGGGAGTTATTTTATTCCTTTTTTGCTACGTTTTGCATGCTCAACATGGAGAATTTGTCGTCTTTTTGAGTGAATTATGCTATTATTTGTGAAAATTAGTTCTTGTGCTATTATTGTTGAATCCGGGCATTTTTAGTGTAATTTCGAGCTTTTATTGTGATATGATTGTGGGTTGTGTTTTCTTGTTGTGATTCGCAGGAAAATAGGGCTTGGAGGATTATGCAAGGAAGGAAAACGAACTTCGGAAAGGAGGAACTCAACAAAGAAGCCAAAAGAAGAAGCCAAAACGAAGGACAGCAGGTCTCTTTGTGCGAAGAGGATTTCTCTTTGTGCGAAGAGGATTACACTTAGAAATTTTTGTGTTGCAATAGTCTTCCCAGAAACAAGTTCTGCCCCAAAGTGAGAAGGACTTCGTACGAAGAGCTGAATGTCTTCGTACGAAGAGGTTGCTGTTAGGGGCGTTTTTGGCGAGGTTTTTCTATAATTTTTGCAAACTTTGTCATAACTTTATGGAAACGTATTAAGGAGTCCTAGGTCGTGATTTCAAGGGATCATAGCCTTTTTGGAGACTAGGGACTTTGGAGAAGAAGACTTGGAGCTAGGAGACGATCAAGGAAGCTTGGAATCATTCGTTTGACTTCTAAAGCTACGTTTTTCTCTAGTTTTGTTATTTGATCACGAAACTTTGTACGTGGATCATGACTTTGTGTAGCTAAACACGTTTCTCTGGGAATCTCGTAGGGAGCTAGGGTTTGATCACTTTGTTTGGTGATTTATGGATTTGATTTCATGCTTTGAACTTAATTGATGACTTTTTATCTAGCTATGTGTATTTTATGCGTTTAAATTCATCTTTACTATTGGTAGACGTATTGATAGGATTGAGTTAGGCTTAGAACATTAGAGACATCAATGTTTCTTGCCCGGAATCTTGAAATACACACTAGCCATTTCTAGGGTTGAGAAATCTTGCTAGTTAGCTAAGAACAAAGAGTAGATTAATGATCTTAATGCGTACTTGAACTTGATTAGGCTAGATACATCGGCTTTTCTAGTTTAAGTATTGGTGTTGGTTGAGACATATTCAACACATTCGTGCTCGTTTAGCTAGATAAAAGAATCATCGTGTTAACAATGCCTAAATCCGTCAAAGTGTGAAATACCTAGTGACCCGTAGAGATATCCTGACTTTGTCAAAACTTGAGAAAAACTCGTGATAATTCATCTTTATTAATCGTGAAGCAATTCATCGGATTAATTGGGATTCTTGTATTTTATTTTCCGTAGGAATTAGAACACAAACATCTGCACCTTGCCCACACAAAGATTTAATTTAATAGCTAATTTACAATGAAGTCTCTTGGGTTCGACAACCCGTATTTCCGAAATTTATTACTACACACGACAGTTGTACACTTGCAGTTGGAGCGTGTCAAGTTTTTGGCGCCGTTGCCGGGGAATTCAGACAAATTAGTTATTATTTTTCTCTTTAGTGATTTACTTTTTCAGTTTATATCTGTTACTCACCTGCTTTCTGTGTGTGATTTTTGTTTTCAGGTTTGATTTACTTGGTGCATGTCCCGTTCTAGAAACGATTCGTTGCATCCAACACTTGAAGACCTAGAATCCTTATTACGCGCACAGGGTAGAGACAAGAGGAAAGCAAATTCAGTTCAGATGGACGAGCAAACTAGAGCTGAATTTGAGAGAATCCGCAAGGGTATGCAAGAGGCGGAAGCAGCTAGAGTTGCAGCTGTAGAAGATGCAGCAAATAGAGCAAGGGAAGCTGAGGAGCTCAGAACTCAGTTGACTAAAGCGCAAGCTGCTATGGCACGCTTGAACTCTCAAAATCCACAACCACGTCTTGGTGTGGGGGTACAAGTGAGGAACGATGGAGGTAATAACAACAATGGGGGAAACAATAATAATGGGGGGGAATAATGCACAGTATGTGGCGGCACAGGTGCATAAAGTTGAAGATGATGAATGTCCTTTGGTGGATTATTTCAGAACTACAC